>OY992876.1:194891333-195104220 GCA_963921405.1 Cepaea hortensis
GATAGATAGATAGATAGATAGATAGATAGATAGATAGATAGATAGATAGATAGATATCTGTCGGTCGGTCGGTATGTGGGTGGGTGCGCCGGCAGGCAGGCCGACAGACAGACATATAGATTAGATAGATTAGATAGATAGATAGATAGATAGATAGATAGATAGATAGATAGATAGATAGATAGATAGATAGATAGATAGATATCGGTACGTCGGTCGATCGGTCGGTGGGTGGGTGGGTGGGCCGGCAGGCAGACAGGCAGACAGACAGACAGACAGACAGACAGATAGATAGATAGATAGATAGATAGATAGATAGATAGATAGATAGATAGATAGATAGATATCGGTAGGTCGGTCGGTCTGTCGGTGGGTGGGTGGTCGGGCTGGCAGGCAGGCAGATAGATAGATAGATAGATAGATAGATAGATAGATAGAATAGATAGATAGATAGATAGATAGATAGATAGATAGATAGATAGATAGATAGATAGATATCGGTAGGTCGGTGGGTCGGTGGGTAGGTGGATGGGTCAGCCGACCGGCAGACATTCAGACAGACAGACATTCAGACAGACAGACAGACAGACAGACAGATAGATTGATTGATTGATTGATTGATTTCCACCAGAAACCGGGCCTTGTCAGCTAGTTTATTTATATAATCACGTTTCATGAAAGAACCCACATTTGGAGACGCCTCTGAATCTTCGCGCTGTTTGTTTGAAAACGAAAGTCACGTGAAAATTTTGAATAATTTGGGTCGAATCTTGGGGAAGCTGTAAAACTGTTAAAATCATGGTCGTAATCTTTAAGTCATAATTAATATACCGTATATAAGCTAACTTTAAAATCTGCTGTAAAATCTCCAGAACAAAAATTGTTTTGTTGGGTGGACATAATGATAACGTTATATACTAAATCTCATCATTTTATCTCAGCCCGTTACTGAGATATTGAATTTTATATTGAGGCAACCAAAAAAAAACACACTATAGTAACACGGTATCGTCAGCATATCTAAGATTGTTTATGATTCTTCATTGATGTTAAGTCCAGGCATTTCGACTTTTAAAAAAATTATTTCTGTGTATAGGTTGAATATGCTTGGGGACAACACACATCCCTGCCGTACTCCTCTTTTTATCTCTAAAGGCGAGGAAAATATTTTTCCGCATCTAATTGATGCCACTTGTTCCCAGTACAAATTACTAATAAGTCTATGTCATTTCCGTCTACTCCTATTGTCTTGAAAGCATGTAATTAGTCGTTCGTGTTGTGCTCTATCGAAAGCTTTCTTGTAGACGATACAACAAACTTATATATATATTTATTTTTTTTTCTAAACTTCTATATATTTTTCAGTTAATCTTCAAACAGATTATTGCTTGTATAGTGCACTGGATTTTTCTGACCCAGATTGTTCTTCCGCTACTTCCTCATTTAATTTATTTTGAACTAGCTGACCCGGCCCGGCTTCGCCCAGGCCCTGGAGGGGATCTATCTATCTATCAGTCTGTCTGGCTGCTTTTTTGTCTGTCTGTCTGGCTGACCCGGCCCGGCTTCACCCAGTCCCTGGTGGGGAGCATCTCATTTAATTCATATAAGTAGTCATATAAGCTCTCTCGTTCCCGACTATCTGTCTGTCTATCTGTCTGTCTGACCCGGCCCGGCTTCACCCAGTCCCTGGTGGGGAGCATCTCATTTAATTCATATACGTAGTCATATAAGCTCTCCCGTTCCCGACTATCTGTTTGTCTGTCTATCTGTCTGTCTGTCTGTCTCGGCCCGGCTTCACCCAGTCCTTGGTGGGGAGCATCTCATTTAATTCATATACGTAGTCATATAAGCGCTCCCGTTCCCGACTGTCTGTCTGTCTATCTGTCTGTCTGTCTGACCCGGCCCGGCTTCACCCAGTCCCTGGTGGGGAGCATGTCATTTAATGCATATAAGTAGTCAAATAAGCTTCCGTTCCCGACTATCTGTCTGTCTGTCTATCTATCTGACCCGGCGTGGTTTCGCCCAGCTCCTGGCGCACAGTAACTTAAAAGAATGTCCTTCCACACACCATTCATTATTTTAAATGAAAACTGTTTTTAATCACCGACATGACAGTTGATAAGTTCTTTAAGCAGAAAAAGATGGGTTACAATGTTATGCATTATGCATTATTTTTATAAAAACTTTGAAAATGCCTTAAAGATTATATCATTATTTATTATAACTTATATGCCTGAAAATAACTATAGACAAAGAGTTTAACAATAGTGCAAGTAAGTCCAACAATATGACTATAAAGTATATAGAAATGTTATTAAAAGTTATGCCCCTTGAAATAACTTTTCTAGAGTGAAGTCCCCCTGCTATATAGAAATTATATAATGAAAAATGAAAAAGTAAATGTTATTAAATAAGTAGAAGATTTTACACTAAGAAACTATTATAGTCGGTTGCACAGGAATGAAAGGAAGACGTGTAGACAATTTCATCTCAATCGGATGTACCGTTATCGAACGCATCCAATACACACAAACACACAAAGCCACATACACTCTGTTTTATATATATAGATTCTTTCTTGTATGACCTAGAGTAGTATCTTAGTTATATGGCTCATTCAGCTCCATCCATCCATCATGTGCCATGCCGATAAGCGTGGGCGGTCATGTTTGCCATCTCACTCGATCACCAGAGTCGTGGATCAGCTCCGTGTTCCTGTCTCGACCATGCCACGGGGCCAAGCCATCCAGGTATTTACTTCTGGGTCTTCCCCTTGGTCTCTTTCCTTCGATCTTGCCAATTGTCACCAAGTTCTCCAAGTCATTTCTTCTCATAACATGCCCAACAAATTGTGGACTGTCTACGTCTTTTGATTCTAATCAGTTTACGATTTTCATTTGTCTCTTGAAGGATTTGGTCATTGGTTTTTCTTTCTGTCCATGGTATTCTTTGCATTTTCCTCAGAAACCACATTTCCACAGCCATCAGATGTTTTTCATCTTGACTGCTCATTGTCCACGCTTAGCATCCATACAAAAGTACAGGTTCTATGTAGCACTTCAACACTCTTTTTCTCGTTTCAATTGATATCTTGTTATTGGTCAGTATATTTTCATCTGACAAAAGGCTACCTTTGCGATGGCAATTCTTGTTTTAACCTCCTCAATGCATCTCCCCATCAGATGTTATCACTAGCTCATAATTCTGTAAACCTCACAATCAACAGCTCTTAGCTTGTTGGGTAGTGTGGTGAAAATGGATGTTTTCTTCTTCTACTACTTCTGCGTTCATCCGGATTTTTTTTTCCGGATGTGACTGCGTTGTGCCTGTTTACAGCAGAGCTGCGTTCTTGCGCCGTTAGGCCGACACATCCGACTTCTGCGGGCATTTGTTGACCAGGTTAACCTTCCCGGGAAATGCATGTTTTAAATTCCTGGGAAACCCGGGAAAGTAACCCGGCTAACAAATGCTTGAATAAGTCGGATGTGTCAGCCAAAAGGTTCAAATATCGCAGCTCTGCCTTAAACAGGCACTCCGCAATTACGTCTAAAACGACATTGCAGATGAATGCAGAAGAAGAAATCCTTGGGAATGTACCCAGTATTGTATATATAATTACATAATTCTGTGATAGTGTCGATGCCAAGACGTCTCCCTGGCGAAGGGTTTAATGACGCTGTTTGTAATCCCGTATACCCACATACGAAACACAGTGCGCTAGATTCGGCAGCGGATCGAGCCGCGCTGGTTTCTTGCGTAAAGGTATGTGAACCGGTCGTTCAGAAAGCAATGGCAAACTACTGAACTTAAAACTTACCAAGACATCAACAACATCTGAAACATGCTGGTTTAGACTGAAATGTTCTGTAAAGTAGGATATGGAAGGAAAGAAAAAAAAAACATCAATGCCAAAGCTGAGTAAGGATTAATTAAGTATAACTATTATTATTGTTGTTGTTGGAAAATGTTAAGTGAAAGGACAAGAGTAAATGTAAATTGCTAATAAAGTGTTCGCCCTTGTGTTACTAAGCCCTTTAAGTAAGCAAAGAATAGTAATGTTATAATCAACCATACATGTAATAGGAAGCGAGCAAGGGTTCGAATGGGACTTCTACCCTATCCCGTAGAAATGTGTACTTGCAAAATCTTACAAACAATGAACAAATTCATAGATAAAGAAAGAAGGAAAACTCAACTAACCAAGATAAAACGAGGCTCTTCTAGAAGAAGTGTGACGCGATGCGGAGAAGGACGCAAGGAGTCTGGATCGCCGACTGACCCCCTCCTGTAGCCTATGAAAACCCCAGAATTGCCATCTGGAATTCTAGGGCTGTGTGTGACCAGAGAAAGTAAGCACAGGTGGCTTATAAATTAAATATAAGACTAGAATTTTAGATTATGAGAAACAAGGTGGAACGGAGCAGGCAAAAGATCTTGTAACCACAGATGAAACATTGCATAGACAGCTTTTATATAAAAAAGTGTGTTCTAGAACATCTATAAATAACATTAATGTGACCACATGATACGGATGAACCAGTAAGGAAGAATTTTACATGAAATTGCATGGTATCATATGCAATAAAAGAAATGGCACGTGCAAATTTGAGTGGGAAAGGAATCTGAATGCCAAGATAGGATAGATGACACGAGTTATGATCATGGAGAAAGATGGACATGAGCAAATGAACACAAATGGATAATTATTCATCAGTGTGTCCAGGTTCGGTCCCCTGGCTCGTTGTTCACTACGGAAGGTTCCTGCTATGGAACTTAAAAAAAAAAAAAATCAATATTGTATAGGTGGGAGTGTTTTTCCACATGAAAGAATACCAGTGCACCGTGAATATCACATGCCGTATGTCTCTGTGCATGACCACAATAGTTCATTTTCCTCAGTTATTTTTGTTTTAATAATTGAATACCTTTAATTTACAGTTCTTGTTGGATAGATCTGTTTGTTCTCTTTCCCGTTACACGAATTGTAGTACTCATATCTAACGTGTATATTCCCAGGCACACTTGTAATTTTTAGCTGATTTGTCCAATTTCCGAGTTTCACACCGTTTGCCAAAGGTAAATATGTGTGCTCTTGGTACTTTTGTCATTATGTCTGACCAATCCAGTTTACTTTCTTTAGTTTTTACACATAAATTATAATTTCTACCATCATATTTCCATTGATCGGCATGGTGAACATTGACAATCAAAAGCGATCATTTTTTTTTTTTGGGGGGGGGGGGGGTAATGTCTTTCCATTGATAAATATATCTGTCGACTCGACACACACACGCACGCACACACACACTCACACATCGGTACTTCATTTTTAATTCACCGCAAACAAAGGAATCCCCTGAGTTCCAAAAAAATCACGTGACATTAGGGTGATTCCATGGTGGGTGTAGGAGTGTGTTGATTTACTGTGCAACTTGTGCATGGGGGTAGGACCATTTGTGTAACGTGAAGAACTCTGTGTAATTGAGAATCATATAAATTGAATGTATTGTCGATCACTTCCGGTTGAGTGTGTGGTGGACTGCTAGACCAATCAATGAATGCAATACATGTTTCTGGGCCCGGAGGTCCTTCACTGTCGTCGGAGCGTATACCCATATCTTGTGCTAATCGTCTTATATTGTGTATGTCCCATTTGCTTGCGCTTATCTTTGATGTATCTGAGGCCCAGTTTGCGAAGACAATGACATGCGGTTTTGGGTACATCTTGCTGCAAACACACTTGTCGACCCACCACGAAGTGAATCCCGATATCCCTATTCTGAAAATCGGCGATCCCACCAGATCTAGGTCAGTGCTAAAAATAACGTCGTCATTTGGAGGCGACAGGTTCGATCCCGGTCGGTAACTATAGCTTTCAAATTTTATGTTGTCTAGTGCGTCTTCTAGTCTCTACTTCCTTCTTCTCCTTCTGTGAGCGCCAAATAATACTATGTGTGTTTATTTATGTAAATATAACTACGCAATTTGTTTGCAGTAAAATAAAACTGAAGTGCCGAATTATGTGACATAATTAAAGAAATTACACTTAATACAAATCATAATTACACTCTACACTGAACAATAGGCAACTACGAGAATATTTATGATTTCTTTGATGTTGAACAGGGAGCCAGACAATGTTGCATTGTATCCTCTTATTTGTTCAATTTTTGTACCGAAAACAACACGGGGAATGTTAATAATACGGATGCAGCAGTGTTTGAGGAACATAAATACCTGGACTGCGATATTGTGACTGACTGGCACCCTTCCGTCTTGACATACGATAGTTTTAAATATTGAGCACAACCCACTAATGGCAACGCTGACCGCTTCACACGCCAGTGATCCGGGGCTTGTTTCCGGATCCGGTCAGGGATATGCACTACTGACGAGCTCAAACGAGGGCGAGTATAGTGCTTCCATATTGACGTGGATAGGCCTTAGTTTCATACCAGAATACACCCTCTGCCGTGCGTCCACCTTGACGAGATAGAGGGGCTTCCGCCTTCCGCGTTCCAATGACCCCAAGAGCTATGCCGACGGTAGCACTGCTACTGGTAGGGTCACCCATGTCGGACAGGTCAAGGGAGAGGGACCAGACGAAGTGACGCACAAACCTGCTGCCTTGTAGGTAGACTGGGGACAGTCAAAGGCTAGGGAAAGCATCCCGAAAAATGCTTGTCGAAATCGGATGTACTGAACCACAGGCTTGACAAAGAAGTGCAACGTAACTTTATCATTTCATGATGCCACAGATGAAAATTAATCGTTATGGTGCTAATCCCGTGAAGTCCCATCAGGCGGTGATAGTGCCGGGCCCCCTGCCTCGAGGGGGTCCACCCATGACTACTGGTGGTCATCTTCCCCTCTGCTGTGGAGTCAAGGCACAGAGGAGTAGGTTAAGAGCTATTGACCAAATACCCCGGACACTCAACATACTACAGTGAAATGCCGAAGGAGTTTATAACAAGAAAGAATCCCTGACACGGCGTCTTCATAAAGATAGAATAGATGTGGCATGCATTCAAGAGACACACCTCAACGCCAATCACAAATTTTCAGTCAGGGGATATCAGGCCACACGTTTCGACCGCGAAGGACATAAAGGAGGAGTTCTAATACTTACACGAAATACAATACCTTGCAGCGAAGTATCTGTGATCTCTGACAACCAAACAGAAATTATAGGTGTTGATATAATGATAAAGGACGTGAAAATAAGAATTTACAATCTGTATAGCCCAGCAGATAAGGATCTTACACTCTCAAACATGAAAATAACTGACACAAATTGCATTATTGTCGGAGACTTTAGTAGCCGTTCAGAAAGATGGGGATACCCAGATACTGACAAAAGAGGAGATGAAGTGGAGGACTGGGAAATAGACTCAAAACTCCATCTACTCAACAAAGCGGATGACACACCGAGCTTCTACTCCAGAAGATGGATTACCACTTCTACTCCAGACTTAGCTTTCTGCACAGGAGACATCCTCCACAAAATCGACCGCCATGTGCTGGACCAATTAGCAGGTAGTGACCACAGACCAATCAAGCTTGTAATGAATATGGAGTATGTTCCACAGGAGCAAAAGCCCTTGCCCCGCTGGAATTACAAACGAGCAAATTGGGACAGATTTGCCATACTAACAGACAAATATTGTGAAAACATAAATACACGATAAGGCAACATGAAGCAAATGGTGGAAAGTCTAAACAGAGCAATAATACAGGCAGCCACTGAGTCCATTCCAAGAGGAGCGAGGAAAAATTACAAACCATACTGGACTGAAGAACTACAAAGTTTGGAGGACAAAGTTGAAGATGCCAGGAAGACAGCAGAGAGGGAACAAACAATTGAAGCGAACATCTCTCTCAAAGCCATCTCAGCAAAATATAAAAGAACAGTAAATCAAACAACAAGAGATTGTTGGAGGGAAAAAACAGAAAACCTGAATTTTGACAGGGATGGAAACAAACTATGGAAACTAGTGAAAGCCATGAACAATGAAGGACCTAGAAACAAACAAATAACAATTAAACAAGGAAATGCCTTGCTTACAGGAAAAAAGGCTGCAAATGCACTAATGAAACACTATGCCAGTGCAAACCACATTGATATTACAACCGAACAGAAGAAAGCAATCAAAGATAAACAGATACATCATAGTAATACAGAGACAGCAGCAGAATATATGATGGTAAATCTAACAATGGAAGAAATGGAACAGGCAATGAATACCCTAAAAAAGAAGAAATCACCAGGAAAGGATGGAATCACAAATGAAATGCTAATAGGACTAGGGACAAAGGCAAAAAAGAAACTACTAGCAGTCCTAAATTACAGCTGGAAGAGGGGAATAGTCCCACAGGCATGGAAAGAAGCTATACAAATACCAGTCCCAAAGAAAGGAAAAGACCTGGAAGAACCAAATAGCTATCGACCTATCAGTCTACTTAGCTGTGTAGGAAAATTAATGGAACGCATTATCAATGGCAGGCTAACATGGCATCTGGAAGAAAACAAACTCTTAACACCACACCAAGCAGGATTCAGAAAGTACAGATCCACTGAAGATCAAATAACCTATATAGCTCAGGAAATAGAGGATGCCTTCCAAGAGAAAACGCACACACTAGCGGTCTGGATAGATTTAGAAAAAGCATTTGATAAAGTATGGAAGGAAGGACTGAAAGTAAAACTGCAAAAAATGCATGTTTGTGGGAAAATGTACAAATGGATCAGCCACTACCTTGAGAACAGAACTGCCAGGACAAAAGTACAAGGACAAACCAGCAAAATGATGCTGTTGGAGCAAGGTGTAACCCAAGGAGGAGTTCTTTCACCAACATTATTCCTAGCATATATAAACGACATCACGGAAAATTTTCCAGCCAGAGTACACACATCATCCTTTGCAGATGACCTAGCCATATGGACATCTGAAGAATATATTAGTACAGCTAACAGCAGAATACAGCAAGCCCTATTAGCACTAGAGGACTGGTCAAAATCATGGCTAGTGAAGATAAGTGAGGAGAAAACAACATGCACAGTGTTCTCCCTCTCAAATAAAACTCAGCAACCTAAGCTGGTATTGAATGGAAAAATATTGCGCCAAGAAGAAAATCCAAACTATCTCGGAGTCACCTTTGATCGTCGCCTGACATGGAAAACACAGGTTGAGAAAAATCGAACAAGAGCAAGGCAAAGAATGGCAATCATGAAAAAGCTTGCTGGTACAACGTGGAGAGCAGATGAGAAAGTTCTCAGGAAGCTATATACTGGACGGGTGAGGCCAGTACTGGAATATGGCATTGCAGCTTGGGCAACAGCAAGTCAAACTTTAACAAAATAAGTAGAGTCCAAAATCAAGGAATGCGAATCATAACTGGATGCCTGAAGACAACGCCTATTAATGAACTCGAAAAGATCACTTGTTTACAACCAATGCAGGATAGAGAGATAGCAGAGCCCAGCAACAAGCAGAAAAATTTAGAAGATTGACAGACCACCCTATGTATAAAAGGTTTAGTGTTTTGGAAAGGGAAGACTGAAGCGAAGCAACTTTGTAGAAACTGCAAAACGAAAGATTAGGGCAGATCCCATACTTAACATATCAACAGTCAAACCCATTTACAATGCAGACAAGTTCCCAGCTTGGAGACAGCAGCAACTGCCTGAGATGATAGAAAACATTCCTGGTATTGAGAAAAAGAACACTCAGCATGAAACCGAAAGAAGAGAAATAACCCTAAACTACATAACAGAACATTACCCAAGCAGCAATTGGACCCATGCATATACAGATGGATCAGCCAAAAATTCAATAGAGAATGGAGGAGGAATTCTCCTAAATTTAAAAAATGGAGTGAAAAAAACACATTCAGTGGCAACTGGAAAGTTTTCAAGTAACTTCAAAGCGGAGGTAGAGGCTCTGAAAACTGCAGCAGAAATGCTCTTGATGGAGGAAAATAAAGAGACGCAAATAGCTATCTTCACAGATGCAAAGTCAGCTGTCTCAATACTGAAGAGCAATAACAGCACAGAAATAGCTGACCTAAGAGCAGCACTTCATGGTCTAAGCCAGAAATCCAAAAAAGTTGTAATACAGTGGATCCCATCACATTGCAGTATACCTGGAAATGAAGAGGCTGACAGACTGGCAAAAGAGGGCGGACGACTACCACAGCCTGACATAGACATAACTTACAATGAGGCAAAGAGGTTGATAAAAAGCACCTATAAAACCAAATGGGAATCAGAGCATCCAGGCCACCAGAAGGATGATGCATATTACAAACTCGACCGAAGAGAACAAGTAGCAATCTTCAGACTCCGCACAGGACATAACAGGCTGAAATACCACTTGTTCAATAAACTAAAGATAGGAGATACCGATGGATGTAATTGTCGAACTGGAAAAATGACAGCAAAACATTTGCTGCAGGATTGCCCAATATATGCAGGACAGAGAAAGATATCTTGGCCCACACCTGCTTCATTTGAGGACAAGCTCTATGGAGATATCAACAAGCTCAAGTTGACCGCAGCTTACTTTCACTACATACAGGTTGACATTTAAAGGTGTATGAAGAAGTATTCAGACTGCCACACTTCATACCACAGGTATGTCGGTTACAAAAGCCTCCCAGAGGCATGAAATGGAATATTGCTCGGATAGCAAATCCATTACGCGGAAAGTCCGAATCAAAAGCTTACTGTGTGGGCTTTAAATAAGGTGGAAAAAGTGTCCTAGTGGCACGAAATGGAATATTGCTCGAATAGCAAATCCATTGCGCGGAAATTCGAGTCGAAAGCTCACTGTGTGGATGTCATCTGCACACTGCATTCTTCTGGTTTCCGGAAGAACAGCCTATGGTGAACGGAAGGCCCAATATACGGAAGTGAGGCTAAGCAGCCATGTGCAGGACGTGACGATTCCTTGGGTGAGCCCAGTACCAGAGTGCTATGTGTCGGCTCTGCAAGTATGGAAGCCTCCTTGGATGGCGGGGAATGCCCATGGTCTGCCCCTGCCTTCCCTTGAGGGCTGACCAGGATGTCTTTGGCTGTTCTATATGGGACAGCTAGGATGGGAGATAACACCACACCAGTGAGAGTCAAACGTCCTAAGAAACCCCCGGGAAGGTTAACCCGGTCAAAAAATGCCCGCAGAAGTCGGATGTGTCGGCCTAGCGGCGCAGGAACGCAGCTCTGCTGTAAACAGGCACAACGCAATCACATCCGAAAAAAACTCCGGATGAACGAAGAAGAAGAAGAAGATACCAGAATACGATCAGCGTTGCCATTAGTGGGTTGTGCTCAATATTTAAAATTCAAATCCCGAAATAACCAAATTAATCAATTTGATTATTGCTCATTGGATTTAGGAGGCCTGGTGTTCCTTGCCAGTGAGAAGTCCTAATCGTTTCGGGTCCACATCGATTGACGGACGTCAGTCGCGGCGATTGGGCAATCTTGAGCATAGCCTACGATGGGTGACGTTCTAATATTCTGTTATGATAATTTGGCTGTGTGTCCAACGTGTGCCGCATGGGTACACACCCGCTTCACACGCCAGTGATCCGGGGCTTGTTTCCGGATCCGGTCAGGGATATGCACTATTGACGAGCTCAAACGAGGGCGAAACTCGAGTATATTGCTTCCATATTGACGTGGATAGGCCTTAGTTTCATACCAGAATACGATCAGCGTTGCCATTAGTGGGCTGTGCTCAATATTTAAAATTCAAATCCCGAAATAACCAAATTAATCAATTTGATTATTGCTCATTGGATTTAGGAGGCCTGGTGTTCCTTGCCAATGAGAAGTCCTGATCGTTTCGGGTCCACATCGATTGACGGACGTCAGTCGCGGTGATTGGGCAATCTTGAGCATAGCCTACGATGGGTGACGTTGTAATATTCTGTTATGATAATTTGGCTGTGTGTCCAACGTGTGCCGCGTGGTCACACACCCGCTTCACACGCCAGTGATCCGGGGCTTGTTTCCGGATCCGGTCAGGGATATGCACTACTGACGAGCTCAAACGAGGGCGAAACTCGAGTATAGTGCTTCCACATTGACGTGGATAGGCTTTAGTTTCATACCAGAATACGATCAGCGTTGCCATTAGTGGGTTGTACTCAATATTTAAAATTCAAATCCCGAAATAACCAAATTAATCAATACGATAGTTTGTAACTGTGTATAACAAAAGGCCAATTAACTACAACCCATGGTGGTAGTAAATGTGACATAATCAGACCAATTCGCGTGGTAAATGTTTGTTCGCAATAGATGCATGTGAACACATGGTAATGTCCACCATCACGCATTTCATAGTCAAGTCTCATACTTATAAAACAAAGTAGAAAAAATATAGAAGACATTATTGCCGAAATATAAAGTGTATTTGTCTATAAACATGCGTTTCCCCCTAGGGCCATGTTAACACACAGACGATTGCCCCACTTGGGGAAAAAGATAAAGGAAGACAAATACACTTTATATTTTTCCCCAAGTGGGGCAATCGTCTGTGTGTTAACATGGCCCTAGGGGGAAACGCATGTTTATAGCTTTACTGTAGTTTAACCTACTTCATTTCTACTAATCCAAATAGAGCAAGTTTTACCGTAAAATGTAAATACAAAGGGAGTTTACTGCATTTTACATTTAGTTTCTAATAAAATTTAATAGGTTATCTTCCTTAGATATCTCCAGCAAAGATTCAGCCAGCGTCTATTCGAATGACTCACTCCATGGTGTAGGGTGCTGCAATATCTCTCTACAAAAGAGATTCACTACTACTGTTTATTGATTTATATGCCTATATACTTCTACGGAAAACATGAACTTGCCATTGGCCCAAATATTCACAATTTATAAAGGCACCCATGCACGTTAAATCACAATTATCGGAAAAGATGTGCCGATAATGTTCTCAAACTAATGACACCTTCCGCCACCATCTCTTCATACGCCACACAGCCGTCTCCAAAAGTCGCAAACGCACTCAATGTCGTAGCGACATTGGACATGCACATTCACAAGAATGGCTGTAGGTCAGCACAGCCGAATGGATAAGAACGTGTGTTCTTATAGCATCCAGTGTGTTAATGCCGAGGTAAGGAGTTCAACCCCTACACCGGACAGTTGGACTAAAATGTTGACCTGTCGTCCTTGACTTGGGGACGTTAATTATAAGTACCTCTGGCAGGCCGAGAGAGGGATCATGCTGCTTGAGCAACACATGGTCTCTATATTTTAGCCCAGGCTTTGTGCTATGGAGAGGCAATAACTCCATCCCTGGTCTTAACCGGTCTCGGAATTAAAGCGAGAGGTAGCAATTACGGGTTATAAGGCCTTGTCAACTGGCGTAGACATGGGGCTCCACGGGTTGGCTCTGACGGTGGGAAACACCTACGGTATCACTGATCAGCTACCGCCCTTCCTCAAGTTTGGCAGCCCCGGCCAGTTGGGTGCTGATCCGCCACAGCCTGCCTGCTTCAATGGGTGCTTGGAGCTAGGACAAAATGTGAATCGCAGGCTGTAAAACCAATGCACCCGGTTCTACTAAAAATAAAAATAAAAACCTAAGGCTGCAACTTTCAACCCGGAACGTAAGAACAATGTGTCCAAGATTTTCCACTGACCTAACGATTATTGACGAAGTGAGGAAAACGGCTGTGATTGATGCTGAACTCAATCGTCTTAACATTGATATTGCTGGTCTGCAGGAGACTCGCCTCGCTGAGGAAGGGTCGCACAGGGAAAACAATTACACCTTTTTTTGTGTGGAAGGGTAGAGGGCAGGAAGAAAAAAAAAATAGGCAACATGGCGTGGGCTTTGTAGTGAAGAATTAGCTACTGGGAATGATTGAAATTCCAGCAGGAGGAAATGAAAGACTATTATCCCTGCGCTTGGCAACCTCTTGTGGTTTTGCCACCATTGTCATTGCATATGCACCGACACTCGATTCCTCTGATGGTGTGAAGGATTCGTTCTATGAGAAGTTAGACTGTGATCAAGGCAGTTCCAAAATCTGACTACATTTATATGCTCGGTGATTTCAATGCTCGTGTGGGCAAGGACTCGAGTTCATGGCTAGTGTGCCTTGGAAAATAAAACATCGGTCGCATGAATGAAAATGGGCAAATGTTGTTGGAACATTGCACCAGAAATGACCTATGTATTACAAATTTCTTTTTTTAAAACAAAAGAGCTGCATAAGGTCACATGGAAACATGCAAGATCCGGTCATTGGCATCAACTGGACTTCATCACCATAAAGAGACAACATCTGAACCAAACATCATTAACTCGAAATTACCACAGTGCTGACGGTGATACGGATCATTCTTTGGTTGTTGCAAGAGTTAGACTGAGACCAAAGAGAATCTACACAGCTAAACACAAATCTAGCCCCAGGATTAATATTATTAACACCCACGATCCTGATACGTGCTTTGAGTTCCAACGGCAACTTGAAGATGCTTTCACTGATACATCAGAAAATTGTACAGCAAGTGAAAAGTGGGGCAAACTTAAGGAAACTCTTTGGAAAACAGCGGTAGGGGTTTACGCACTGTGGATCATAAGAGTCAGGACTGGTTTGCGGCAAACAGCCAGACACTGCAGCCCTTGATTGATAAAAAGAAGATAGCTCTCTTCAGAAACAAGGAAAGAACAACGTGTAACACTCTCAGTGAGCTGAAGCAAGCTAGGAAGGATGTGCAAAAGGCTGCCAGGCAGTGTGCGAATGACTATTGGATCAAGTTATGCGAGTCCATTTAAAATGCAAGTGATAAGGGAAACATCAGAAGCATGTATGAAGGGTAAAGAAAGCTAGTTTAGTTTAGTTTAGTTTAGTCGATGGATCAACACCACGGCACATAAGTGCTCCGTTCGCCTCCTAACTCAAACCCGAGTCTGGAGAAACTCAGCTCAATGCACGAAATTCGTAGCACCGGCGAGGATCCTGAAAATACTTTGGGTAGATTTTTTACTCGAAATTTTGCCCGGGCAGCGCCGTTAGGCTACTCTTTTTCGATTTCCAACTGCCAAGGGGATTTTTACGTGCGCAACAATACACACGGGCGTTCGATCTCACTACCTAGAGACCAGGGGAAATTTTATTACTAGAAGCCCACGTGAAAAAAATCCCGGTCATCACCGAGACTTGAACCCGGGACCTCCAGCACTCGAGGCTTTCTTTATCCCCGATGGGGTATGCGTGGTATCGATCAATGATCAAAAGAAGCGCACCACTGAAAACCTTGACTGGAGAAATCATCACTGATAAGAAACAGCAGATGGACAGATGGGTAGAGCACTATTTGGAGCTTTACTCAAGTGAGACCAAACTAGCGGATGATGCCCTCAACGCCCCAGAGGCCCTACCAACTCTTGACCACCTGGACACACTTCCCACCATAACAGAAGCTAAGTGTGCTTTAAATGAACTTGCATCTGGCAAGGCTCCAGGTAAGGATGGGATTCCAATAGAGGTTATCAGGAGTGGGCAAGACACACTCACTCTACAGATCCACCAGCTAATAGAGCTATGCTGGCGAGAAGGATAAATCCCACAGGATTTCAAAGATTCAAGCATCATAACATTGTACAAGAACAAGGGCGATCGGAGCGACTGTAACAAGTATATGCCAAGTAACAGGTGATGCATAATGACGTAAACAAAAGGGACCAAAGAATCCCAGAACAGAAGCGCTAATGTATCGAGGCGTATTACGTCAAAACACAAAGACGTCATGGAAAAATGTGAACAACAACCAAAACAGACAAACATGGTACGTTAAAAAAGGCGGCAACTTATGTGACTCGGCTGGCTTAATATTAGCGGGATATCACGTTAGTGATTAAAGTATGCCTGGAAATGGACGAGATGATCAAGGAGGCCAACATTCATAGAAGCATTAGCAAACACACAGACGAATACACAAAACGCTGTGTCTGAAACGGCAGGAAGAACTTAGAAGATGAAAAGAAAGACGAGCAATGACAGTCAAGATTCGAGCAGAGTTGGCCAGTAACATATGAGCAATTTTATATATACCCCTCCTGGCCACAACAGGATCAGTATCAGTATGTACTTATTTATTATTATTATTATTCTCATTATGATTACAGTAGGCCTGCGCTGTGATAATAAACGGCGTAATAACTGACAACGTTCTTCTGTGTGGATTCCGTCATTATATAGTTCGTTGGCTCTGAATCTGCCAATTGCGTTTGAACCGTAGTTTATTTCTGAGTTGAAATGTTTAAATTATGATGAACCCCTGGACATAGCATGGCAGTATAGGGGTATCTTACTTCTGTGTATTGTTGGGAAAGTATTTCCCAGAATTGTTTTGCGCAGACTTCAAGTCCTAGAACATCAAGTCTATCCCGAATCACAGGGTGGCTTCCGTCAGAACCGGTCTACCATTGATACGATATTCTCATTGCGACAAATGCAAGAAAAATGCTGGGAACAAAATCGGCCACTGTTTACTGTCTTCATCGACCTCACATAGGCATTTGATTTGGTCAGTCGTGAGGGTCTGTTCAAGGCACTAAAGAAGATTGGCTGCCCACCAACTCTTCTGTCCATTGTGGAATCGTTCCACACAGGTATGAAGGGTATAATCAAGTCTGATGGTGCAACTTCAGAAATGTTCGAAATCAAGAGTGGAGTTAAGCAAGGTTGTGTACTAGCTCCCACCCTTTTTGGAATATACTTTTCACTTCTACTAAATTATGCCTTTCGTGATCAGGATGGTGGTATATATACATATTCACTCAAGCTCAGATGCCGGATTCTACAATGCTCAGAGATTGAGGGCCAAGACCAAAATTAGTAGGGTACTGATTAGAGAGTTGCTTTTTGCAAGTACGACTCACTCTGAGGAAGAATTACAACGTCTGCTATCTGCATTCTCCAATGCTTGTTTTGAATTTGTTTTAACAATTAGCAAAAAGAATACACATATTATGTCACAAGGTGAACATGGGGTACCATCAATCTTTATTGACGACGCTGAACTGGAGATAGTAGACCATTTTACATATCTAGGATCGGAGGTAAATAGTAAATTATTCCTAGATCAGGAAGTCAACATCAGTATTGGTAAGGCAGCAATAACAATGAATAGGTTAATAAAAAGAGTCTGGGAGAATAGGAAGCTTACTGCCAAAACAAAAGTCCTTGTCTATTATCAAGCTTGTGTTCTTAGTACTCTTCTTCATGGCAGTGAAGCCAGGACAACTTACTCACACCAAGAGAAACGTTTAAACAGCTTTCATATGTGGTGCATGCGAAGAATACTTGGTATTATGTGGCAAGACAAAATCACAAATACTGAAATACTGGAAAGATCAGGTTGTGTGACGGTTTGTTCCATGCTCAGTCTTCGTAGACTTAGATGGATATGACACATTAGGAGGATGGATGCTGGTAGAATACCAAAGGACATCTTTTTTTGGTGAATTACAGATGGGTAAGAGATCTCTAATGAAGAATCAGATTCGCTGGGCTGGTCACTTAACCAGCATGCCAGATCACAGGCTCTCTAAATGATTTTTTTTACGGCGAGCTGCGTTATGGTAAATGCTTCAAAGGCGGCCAGAGGAAACGCTTTAAAGACACTCTGAAAATCTCACTTAAAGCTTTTGGAATTCATCGTGACACATGAGAGACTGCTGCAAAAGACCGAAACTCGTGGCGTACATCATAACGCAAGGGTGCAGTCACTTGTGAAGCAACTAAGACTGCAAGAGCTGTGAAGAAAAGGCTGGATAGGAAAACCGCTGCAGAAGTGTCCCCTCCTGGAACGCCAAGCATTCTTTGCTCACATTGTCAAATAATATTTCGAGCCAAATTAGGCCTTATCAGCCATCTTAGAACTCACGACTCCATACTTTCAACCCCACTGGATGAAATGAATGGTCATCATCATTCTTGATGGACAAACAACAAGAATAGTCTCTGGGTCGGGCTCTACTACGATACAAGGATGTGTGTAAGCGGGACGTGATTGATACAGGCATTGATAATGCAAACTGGGAGCAAGTCGCCGCTGAACGTGTTGCATGGAGGGCGAATATCAGAAATGGAATAAAGACACAGGAGAAAATGATTGCAGATAAGTCACACACCGAGCGTGCGAGACGTAAGATGGTGCATTATGGTGGAAATGACCATGTGTAGACATGCGCCCACTGTGGACGAACATTTACCGCACGAATTGGTCTTATCAATCACATTCGCTACCACCGTGAGTTGTAGTTATTATGCCTTTTTGAAGCACAATGTAATAAACTTTCGTCTGCCAAGACGGCAAGGTGCCAATGATACATTTCAAATTTAGAATGAACTCTTTCTGTATACACAGAACCGGCCGGAACCGCCTGATTGCTAACGCCTCACTCTGTTTGAGCAATTGTTTGTTGTTCGTATACGAAACGCGTTTTCTTTGTTCGCGCTATGACCGTATTTTATTGGGTGTTGAGAAATCGACGATGACAGCCTTTTATGGCCTTTCGACTGCGCAGGGGCTTACGAAGGCTGTTTAACTCTCGTTTCCACCCACACTGGTAAACGGACATAACACCAGTCTACACAATCTGATCATGGGATAAATCTGGCCGCAAACAGCATTGTGTCTTGGAAACTGAAATACTGGAGCCACATTCATTGTCACAGTGGCTTAGAGAGGAGGTTCGTGGAATTCCAAACAATGTATTCCCTGAGTGAATGTACACACAGAAGCCACGAACAACAGATTGTACAACCAACTGTTCGTGGTTTCTGTGTGTACATTAATGAATTCATCGGTGTTCGAAGAAGCGGCAGGGTCAGATCAACACTAACATGATACCGGATATTAAAGACACCACGGGTATGTACATGCATTTGGCCTGGAAAACAAAACCAGATGGAGAGTCTTTCCGGTGGGACTTTATGACCACGCCGTTCTTCACAGGACCTCTTACATGATGATGATAATGATTGTTTGTATATGATTGTTATGTTTTGTGATCTGCACGGAATACTTTACTTATCTCTTGTTTCTGTGCTTTTCCATCTTCACTAGTACTTTTATATGATTGTTATGTTTTGTGATCTGCACGGAATACTTGACTTGTTTCTTGTTTCTGTATTCAATATGTTGCTTGTCCATCTTCACTTGTACTTTTATATTATTGTTATGTTTTGTGATCTGCACGGAATACTTTACTTATCTCTTGTTTCTTTATTCCATACTAGCTGACCCTGCCCGGCTTCGCCCAGGCCCTGGCGGGGATCTATCTATCTATCTATCTATCTATCTATCTATCTATCTATCTATCTATCTATCTATCTATCTATCTATCTATCTATCTATCTATCTATCTATCTATCTATCTATCTATCTATCTATCTATCTATCTATCTATCTATCTATCTATCTATCTATATATCTATCTATCTATCTATCTATCTATCTATCTATCTATCTATCTATCTATCTATCTATCTGTCTGTCTGTCTGTCTGTCTGTCTGTCTGTCTGTCTGTCTGTCTGTCTGTCTGTCTGTCTATCTGTCTGTCCGACCCGGCCCGGCTTCGCCCAGCTCCTGGTGGGGAGCATCTCATTTAATTCATATAAGTAGTCATATCCATCCATCACGTGCCATGCCGGTAAGCGTGGGCGGTGTCACAGAAAAAACTGCAGTTTAATGATTCCTTGATAACTTACATATTAAAATACAAGGAAGGAGAAGGGTTAACAATTGTGTACTTCATTCTGCGAGGAGGAATAAAATTCACGAGCATTGACCTACGAATATAAAAATAGGATACAGGTACGCGCCGAGGGCAGTGACTCCCGCTAGTATCGGGGCGACGGGAAAATGAACGGAGAATGCTTTGAAGTGCAAACGAGCGATGGACAGAGGACCAGCTCAACAGCGGAGAACGGAGCGCCCGGACGTATACGTGATTTCACTGAACTTTTGATGTTACGGGAACGACAAAGGCGATTGTTGATGTATGGACATCAAACACTAACGAAGAACGGAAGGCCCAATATAAATAGTAGCAACTGGGATGGTTGGGTTAGTGTGTGCTACCGAAAGGGACGGCAAACTGGATTTATGTCTCCTGAAAATAGCAAAGAAATCATCCCGGGAAATGGGATAGAAGTGATTGTGTGCTAATAGATTTCAATGCTTGGAGTATCATTAATTCTAGATATATAAGGTAACACTAATATTAGCCTAGGGAAATATGTGGTTGTGCGTAGGGTTTACTATTGCTTTCTATTTAGTGAATAGTTTATACTTTAGTGAATTCTGCTGTTTATGTCAGAGTAATTCTTTCGGAGGCTGTTTCATTACGGCTGGAGAAAGATAATCACATAGACAGTGATATGAGGCAGACTTAAATCACCTGATTTAATGTTTATTACCCAGGTTCTACTACACAGCCTGACCTATCAAAGAAGATCAACCAGTACATCTCTTGTACAGAGAAAGCAGTGTTGATAATACAGGAAAGACATTTTAATTTAATCAGGCACTTCACAGGTGCAGTGAAAGTATATCACTATAGCAAATGCAAAGTGGGTGACTTAACGAATGTCAAAAAACAGGTTTTGGTGAACCTTAGAGAAGAAACTTTATTCAAGCATAGAAAATAGGATAAAACATTTTCATTTAGTACTCACCTAAACGAAACAGGGAAGAACCCTAGACCAGTGTACATATATTCAGAAAACGGTTAAATAACTGTGGACAGGTGTGAGGTGTTTTCACTGATGGATTATAACAACATAAAACTGAAAACTCTGTCTACGGAAAGGACTTACCGTGATCACATTACTGTACGGTGTTACTGTGGTGAACAATTGTTTGTGTTTTCAAGAATTGGATTAAGTCAAGACCCAAGCTGAACGGATCATACCGGGTGAGAACGTTCTAAGTCTGTGTTTGATATCTGATGTTTTGGCCTGTTGAATATGCCGGAGAAGATTACGGAGACTATCTATCAACATCTTATCTTGCATCCACACTAGAAGAACATACCAACTACATAGACACTATCCATACATACACCAGACATAGTTTTTATTAATAAATCTTTTGTTTATTGTTGAAAGGAACTGTTGTCGGAGTATGTGTTGAAGGAATAACGGAGAGAGAGTGAAAGAAATAGATATATGGAAGGGAAGACAGAAGAGAGGAGTGTAGACTAAAGTCAGGCAATAATCCCAACAGATAATAAGTTGAAGATGTACTTGTTGATTCCAACTTCCTCTCAGGAAAACAAGTGACATAATTGGTGGAGCGAGCGGGGTAGAAAATAATACCCATATGACCTGGGCATAACAGGGCATATACATAGAGGGGTACCTGCATATTGGCACAGACATAGCGGAGTACCTGCATGTTGGGACATACTGATTGGAATAAATATAAGTATACATTGATGACTTTTAATGGAAGGACGTCCATTGGATATATGGTGCCATTACATTTATGGTAGAACCATTTCATTAATGCTGGTGACTTTACAGTGAGAAAGTTCCAGACAGAGTGAATGTGGATAGGTGGTAAGACACATTACATACCTAGTCACACGGTCACACGTCTACATAAGTCTTTATCCTATATCTCCTCTGGTGGATGAGAGAGTGGTTGTGATGTACGGTGTGGTGTTGTAGATTTAGAATATTTAATAGACATAGATAAATGATATAGGTTCTAGGTAGATTATCTGTTTATAGGAAGGACTTCTTTATTGCTTGAGGTGTCTGTACTCTATTTGCGGACTTACATTCTTAACTATGGCAACTCCTAAAGTAACTACAGCAGAACTAAGGGCCAACGGGGAGGAAATTGGTTTAGCTGGCTCGGAACTAACTGATTACATCCAGGAAAGAGAGCGAGAGATTCGTCAAGCGGAACGAGAAGATCGGAAGGCCGAGTTGGAAGTGAGAAGAATAGAGGTGGAGACCAAACGAATGGAAATGGAACAAGAGGCCAAGAAACTGGAACAGGAGACCAAGCGACTGGAAATGGAACAAGAGGCCAAGAAACTGGAACAGGAGACCAAGCGACTGGAAATGGACCAGGAGACCAAGCGACTGGAAATGGACCAGGAGACCAAGAAACTGGAAATGGAACAGACTGCCAGGAGACAAGAAATGGAACATGAATACCGCTTGAAAGAGTTAGAACTCAAGACACAAACTAAGGGTGAAATAGATGCAGCAGAAGGAAGTTCATCTTCACCTGGGGCAACCCACATGATTGGGCAGGGTTACCATGCCATGAAGTTTCCCTTGGCGGTCTTTGATGAAAGTAAAGAGAAGATATACCAGTTTTTGGATCGGTTCGAGGCTATGGCAGTCGCTATGGGACTGGATAGAACCAGATGGGCTCTTAAATTATCCCAGGCTTTACGTGGTTCAGGCTACGAGGTCTACACACGCCTACCACCAGGACATGAAAATCAGTATGAGGAATTGAAAGCCGCTTTGATGAAACATTATGAAGTCACAGCCCAAACGTATAGGAAGAAGTTTAGATCGTCTAGACGAGAGCCGGGAGAACTATTCGCCGCCTACAGTCTAAGGCTGAAATCCTATCTCCAGAAATGGATGGACTTGGCAGAATTCAAGAGGGATTATGAGAGTCTCGAAGAGATGATGGTGGTCGACCAGATGCGAAAGCAAATGTCGAAACCTCTCAGAACCTTCTTGGGAGAACAAGGGGCGGAACGGATTGATGTTGTGAATAAGCTGGCGGAACGATTCGTGGAAGTACATGGTGAAGCGGAGGAACTAAGTACACAAACCAAAGGTCAGGAGAAACCAGAGAAAAAGAAACCTAAAAACTGGGAAGGAGAAAAAGTGGAACCTTATATAAAGCACACAGAGGAGAGTTCAGAGAAGGTGAAGGTAGGAAACCAGAGCACCTCGAATTCTCAAGCGAAACGACCGTGGTCTGAGAGGTGGTGTTCATTCTGCAAGGTACCATCGCATAACACGAAGGACTGCAGATCGAAACCTAAAAGTTCTTACTTCGCAGCATGCAAAGTGATTCCTACATCGGTGATCACAGACAAGGCTGAGGTTGGCGAAGGAGAAAGGAACACAAAGGACACACGGAAACCTAGGAAGGGAACATGGTGTACACACTGCCAGTCGATAACACATAATACTGTGGACTGCAGATGCAAGGCAAACGATGCCAATTGCATAACCAACCTCGAGGAATCAAAAGAGGAAGGCAAGGAAACGGTCAAGGAGATGAAAGACACTCAGGACCAAGAGAGACCACCTGTGGTTGAACTGATTGAAGTCAATGGCCAACAGGTTGCTTGTCTCTACGATACAGGTTTGGATGGGGAAGCGGTGGTGGACGCCAGCTTGGTAAGCCCAGACCAACTTACAGGGGAGACCATAGAGCTAAAGCCGGCAATGAGGAGTGCTGTTACCATGACGCTGCCAATCGCCAAGGTGGAGATTAAATCCAGGTACGTCACGGGCATTATTCCTGCGGCGGTATTAGCTGACTCCCTATTCCCAATGATCATTGGCACGAAATATGTCTTTTTGGGGATGCCCAAACAGCCAACCCACAAGGGAACAGTAGTCAGTGGATCGCAAGGGAAGGAAAAAGAGGCAGAGACACTATGCGACAACTCGGAGATAGGAGAATTGCATACTGCCCAGAGGAAGGATACTACGTTGCATCCTTGCTACAGGAAGCTGCAAAGAAGTGCTGAGCTACCAGAACGGGGACAGTACTATCTGAAGAATCAACTACTCTATCGGAGAGCTGGGAGGGGAGATAACCTGCATGAGCAGTGGGTGGTTCCAGAGACCCACCGTCCTCACATTCTTCAGAGTGGACACATCATAGGCGAGAATCGACATATGGGTGTCAGAGAGACCTTGCAGCAAATATCCGGCCATTATTGCTGGCCAGGAATGACCGGAGATGTACGCCGGTGGTTGAAGTCTTGTTCGGAGTGCCAGAACGCACCACCCAACAAGCGGACTAAGAGTAAAATCGCTTTTAAAGTGGAAGACAAAGTGGAAGTGTGGGGTCCAGCAGAGACCAATATACTCCAAGTAGGATGGAAAGGACCTTATCCTGTGGAAAAGGTGGTGTCCAAAAACATCTACAAACTACGGATCGGGGAAGAGCAGAAAAATCTCCCTAGACATCTCATTAGGAAATATGAGGAGAGATCCGGGAGAAAAGCTTCGAACTTTATGGTGATGGCAGCCATTGGGACAAAAGTTACCAGTCCAGACGAAGACCAGAGATCGCCAGTACAACATAGGAGGGCCTATGGGACAGTACGTGATAGGTCAGATTTACCCAACGACAGGAGGAGGGAAATCACAAGTCAGGGAAAGGACAAGAGTGAAAGTTTCACCGGTAACCAAGTTCAGAAGGGGTGGGTAACGTCGGGAAAGGCGAGAAATACCCAGGACTCCAACCGAAGATTGGCTGACCAGATACAATATCGCCCAAGATGGTCCTGGAAGCAAAAGTCCAGGAGATTTGGGAAAGACGACTCGGTCCAACGAGGACGAGGGGGGACATCCTCAGAGGCAAAGCCGGGGGAAACCAAGAGGACATGGAAGCAGTGTTACAATCAGGATGGGACAATCCGTCTGTATTGTGAGCCATCGCTTACGCCAGTGGAAAGGAGGGCGACTGAACTTACAGGAGCGATGAGCCAACACTAGTTTCAGTCATGAGTAGTATGGTAGGGTGCTTATGAAGTCGCCTACTGGATGAGGTGTTGATCCATGTGAGGATCCAATCATATCATCAACACGTGATGTTAATAGCTACTTCAGAGAAGCTCAACGCACGGTGGATGTGATGGACGTTGTTGTTGCAACAGGACTTCACAGTGGAATACATTCCTGGTAAGGAGAATGTAGGAGCGGATTTCTTATCTAGACATCCAACTCCAGAGGAAGAGGAATAAGTTGGAGGATCATAGGAATCAAAACTACAGGGATGAAGAGTCGACGCGGTCAACTCTCTTAAGAGGGGGCCTATGTCACAGAAAAAACTGCAGTTTAATGATTCCTTGATAACTTACATATTAAAATACAAGGAAGGAGAAGGGTTAACAATTGTGTACTTCATTCTGCGAGGAGGAATAAAATTCACGAGCATTGACCTACGAATATAAAAATAGGATACAGGTACGCGCCGAGGGCAGTGACTCCCGCTAGTATCGGGGCGACGGGAAAATGAACGGAGAATGCTTTGAAGTGCAAACGAGCGATGGACAGAGGACCAGCTCAACAGCGGAGAACGGAGCGCCCGGACGTATACGTGATTTCACTGAACTTTTGATGTTACGGGAACGACAAAGGCGATTGTTGATGTATGGACATCAAACACTAACGAAGAACGGAAGGCCCAATATAAATAGTAGCAACTGGGATGGTTGGGTTAGTGTGTGCTACCGAAAGGGACGGCAAACTGGATTTATGTCTCCTGAAAATAGCAAAGAAATCATCCCGGGAAATGGGATAGAAGTGATTGTGTGCTAATAGATTTCAATGCTTGGAGTATCATTAATTCTAGATATATAAGGTAACACTAATATTAGCCTAGGGAAATATGTGGTTGTGCGTAGGGTTTACTATTGCTTTCTATTTAGTGAATAGTTTATACTTTAGTGAATTCTGCTGTTTATGTCAGAGTAATTCTTTCGGAGGCTGTTTCATTACGGCTGGAGAAAGATAATCACATAGACAGTGATATGAGGCAGACTTAAATCACCTGATTTAATGTTTATTACCCAGGTTCTACTACACAGCCTGACCTATCAAAGAAGATCAACCAGTACATCTCTTGTACAGAGAAAGCAGTGTTGATAATACAGGAAAGACATTTTAATTTAATCAGGCACTTCACAGGTGCAGTGAAAGTATATCACTATAGCAAATGCAAAGTGGGTGACTTAACGAATGTCAAAAAACAGGTTTTGGTGAACCTTAGAGAAGAAACTTTATTCAAGCATAGAAAATAGGATAAAACATTTTCATTTAGTACTCACCTAAACGAAACAGGGAAGAACCCTAGACCAGTGTACATATATTCAGAAAACGGTTAAATAACTGTGGACAGGTGTGAGGTGTTTTCACTGATGGATTATAACAACATAAAACTGAAAACTCTGTCTACGGAAAGGACTTACCGTGATCACATTACTGTACGGTGTTACTGTGGTGAACAATTGTTTGTGTTTTCAAGAATTGGATTAAGTCAAGACCCAAGCTGAACGGATCATACCGGGTGAGAACGTTCTAAGTCTGTGTTTGATATCTGATGTTTTGGCCTGTTGAATATGCCGGAGAAGATTACGGAGACTATCTATCAACATCTTATCTTGCATCCACACTAGAAGAACATACCAACTACATAGACACTATCCATACATACACCAGACATAGTTTTTATTAATAAATCTTTTGTTTATTGTTGAAAGGAACTGTTGTCGGAGTATGTGTTGAAGGAATAACGGAGAGAGAGTGAAAGAAATAGATATATGGAAGGGAAGACAGAAGAGAGGAGTGTAGACTAAAGTCAGGCAATAATCCCAACAGATAATAAGTTGAAGATGTACTTGTTGATTCCAACTTCCTCTCAGGAAAACAAGTGACAGGCGGTCATGTTCTGCCATCTCACCCGATCACCAGAGTAGTCATATAAGCTCCCGTTCCCGACTGTCTGTCTGTCTGTCTGTCTGACCCGGCCCGGCTTCACCCATTTAATTCATATAAGTAGTCATATAAGCTCCCGTTCCCGACTGTCTGTCTGTCTGTCTGTCTGTCTGTCTGTCTGTCTGTCTGTCTGTCTGACCCGGCCCGGCTTCACCCAGTCCCCGGTGGGGAGCATCTCATTTAATTCATATAAGTAGTCATATAAGCTCCCGTTCCCGACTATCTGTCTGTCTGTCTGTCTGTCTGTCTGTCTGTCTGCCTGCCCGTCCGTCCGTCCGTCCGTCTCTCCCTCCGTCTATCCCAACCTCTCTATCTATCGGGTCAGATCTATCTATCTATCTATCTATCTATCTATCTATCTATCTATCTATCTATCTATCTATCTATCTATCTATCTATCTGTCTGTCTGTCTGTCTATCTGTCTGTCTGTCTGTCTGTCTGTCTGTCTGTCTATCTATCTGTGTGTGGGTGAGGGATGTGTATGGGTGTGGGATGTGTGGGTGAATGTGTGTGGTGGATGTGTGTGGGTTGGGGGAGGGGTGCATGATGGGTGTGGGTAATGGATTTGGAGATGTGTGTGTAGGTGGGGGGTATTGTTGGCTGGGTGGGGGTGTGTGTGGCTGGATGGAGGATGTATGTGTGGGTAGTGAGGGTGATTGTAGTTGGGGGATGTGTGGATGGGTAGGAGATGTGTGGGGAGATGTGTGTGTGGGTGAGGGATGTGTCTTTGGGATGTGTGTGGGTGTGGTGTTTTAGTGGGAGGGGAGCTGGGTGGGGATAAATGATGTGTGTGTGTGTGGGTGGGTGAAGGTGTGGTTGGGTTTGCGGGTGGGTGAAGGATGTGTGTGAGGGTGGGGGATGTGTGCTTAGATGGGTGGTTGGGGTGTGTGAGTGTGGGTGGGTAGATAGGAGATGTATGTGTTGATGAGTGGGTAAGGGATGTGTGGGTGTTAGTGGTTGAGGGATAAGTACGTGTGTCTAGGGATGTGTGAGGGGATGAGTGTATGAGTTGGGGATGTGTGTGTGGGTTGTGTGTGTGCGTGGATGGGAGGTGTGTGTTTGTGAATGGGGGATGTGTTGGTGGGTGGGGATGTGTGTGAGGGATGTGTGTATGGGTGGGGAGATTGTGCGTGGGTGGGGATGTGTGTGTATATGGGTAGGGGTGTGTGGTTAAGGGATGTGTGGCTGGGGGATGGGTGGATGGAGGATGTGTGGTTGGGTAGAGGATGTGTGGGTGGGTGATTGTATATGAGTAAGGGTGTGTGGTTAATGAATGTTTGGTTGGGGGATGGGTGGGTAGAGGATGTGTGGGTGGGTAGAGGATATGTGGGTGGGTGAGTGTGTGCAGGTTAGGAGATGGTGGGGGATGTTTGTAGGTGTGGGCTCGGGATCTGTGAGTGGGCTGGGGGAGGTGGGAGATTATGTGGGTTGGTGCGGAATTTGTGTGTGGGTAGGTGCGGAATATGTGAGTTGACGGGGAGATGTGTGTGTGGCTGAGGAATGTGTGTTTGGCTGGGTGGTTGGAGGTGTGTGGGTGGAGGAGGATATGTGGGTGAGTGATTGTTGGTGGGTAATGGGACGGGTAGAGGATATGTGAGTGGGTGGGGCGATGTGTGTAGGTGGGGGATGTGTGGGTTATTGAATGTATGTGTGCTTTGGGTGTGGGTGGGTGAGAGGTGTGTGTGGGTGGGGAGATGTGTAGGTGTAGGGATGTGGTGGATGGGTGGGGGAATGTATGTGTGTGTGTGTGGGTTATGTGTGTGGTTGGGTAGGGGAGTTGGAGTGAATGGGGAATGTGTGGGTGGGTTGTGGATGTGTCTCATAACATAGTAATATGCATTGTTTATGTTTACAAAATTCATGTGACAATGTTTTTTCCTATGCACTGTTGATGAAAGAAAGATGAGTGAATGGAAGGGCCGAATGGAATGTAAGACGGGCCTGCGTGCCCAATTTGTTACCCTTTGAAAATAAAGTCTGTTTGTTCGTTCGTTCGTTCTATCTATAGCCAGGGGACTTAACCTAAGATATAGCAATGCTACTAAAAGTTATGTCCATTTATATATTATTTCTTATGTTAAGTCATGTAATTTAATTATTAAATTTTAGTAAGTAAATAACTGATTCTACAATAAAAAAAAACTATAACAGTTGGTTGCACGGTAATTAAAAGAAGACGTGTAGAAAATGTCATCTCAATCGGATGGACCGTTATCGAACGCATCCAATACATCCCTACCCACATACATACATACATACATACATACATTGTGTTTTATAGATATAGGTGTTGCCTGTCAATCTTCACTAGGACTTTTTATATTTTTGAGGCCTGCAAGTGTGTGCAGTTTATAACGGAATAATGTTATTGTCGTTTCATTGGAAAATATTCAGCACGATCGTTCTGGAGAGATTAGCCGATGCCATTGACAAGCAACCACGGGGTGATCAAGCAAGATTCTCACCAAACTCACCCGTCACTGACCAAATAGTCACATTACTGCGCACTAAGATAGAGCTAAGCTTTGAAATGAAATCGACATGTTATATTGACGAACTATAAAAATGCATTGATAGCATTGATAGAGAACTTGTTTGACAACAGATAAGACACAATGGGATCTAACAGGAAATCAGTAATTTAATCAAGGCAAAAAATAAAGACATGAAACACAGCGTTCTTTAAGAATGATAATTACCAGGTAGCTTTGAAATAAGAACTTTAGTGCGACAAGAATACGTTTTACCACCTTCAGTATTTTGACTAGAGCCTTGATTATAAAGGCAACAATGAATGCCACCAGACCAGGAAATCAGCCGACTAATAGGGTAGCTTGATGATCTGGACTTCTCTGCCCTCATTTCGCCCCTGTCCCACACACCAAATAATATGCCAGTTAAGCAGTTTGTTGCAGCACTAACACATCCTGGCCAACAGATCATCCTCATTGTACATCCATCTGTTGATCCATGCAATTTATTGCAGCACTAACACATCCTGGCCAACAGATCATCCTCATTGTACATCCATCTGTTGATCCATGCAATTTGTTGCAGCACTAACACATCCTGGCCAACAGATCATCCTCATTGTACACCCATCTGTTGATCCATGCAATTTATTGCAGCACTAACACATCCTGGCCAACAGATCATCCTCATTGTACATCCATCTGTTGATCCATGCAATTTATTGCAGCACTAACACATCCTGGCCAACAGATCATCCTCATTGTACATCCATCTGTTGATCCATGCAATTTATTGCAGCACTAACACATCCTGGCCAACAGATTAACCTCATTGTACACCCATCTGTTGATCCATGCAATTTGTTGCAGCACTAACACATCCTGGCCAACAGATCATCCTCATTGCACATCCATCTGTTGATCCATGAAATTCGTTGCAGCACTAACACATCTTGGCCAACAGATCATCCCCATTGCACATCCATCTGTTGGTCCATAAGTGCTCAAGCGTTCACCCATGCATGTTTTCTCAGAGACTCAATAATTGTGCTACGGAGGATGGAGATGGGCTGGGTTAGTATGCAATGTCTTCAATCTCCGAGGAGGGCAAAAGTGACTAATAGCTGTGTAGTTTTTGTGGCAGGCCACACGGGAGTAAAAAGAAACGAATGAGCAGATAGGCCTAGGAGCTTGGCTGCAATGGGGGAGCGGATGAGCAATGGACCAGGCTGACATCCTAAACGCCATCAAGGAGGCAGGACGAGTAACTGACTCAAGTGATGGATGTGATACTGCAACTTTGACCAGAATAAGAGAACATTAAATCAAACTGAGTCAATCTAGACAAGAGCACCATGCATGAATCCAAAGACAAATAGTCAACTAACACAAAACTGGTGTTGTCAGTTGCTACACGCTGTGGGATGTACCAAGAGGGCACCAGAGCAATAACACGTCTCGTACCACAGCACTAACATTTATGGATGTGACTGTTCTACACTTGGCAACCCAGAAAGAAAAACCATTCCGGCTGCCCCACCTCTTATTGTTGACGTGAACTTTCCCCAGCACTTGAGATAATTAACTACCACACGTAGCGGTTCCCTCCCCCTTACGAGTCTGGAAACCCAGACTGTTGCCTAGGCAACCATACCCAGGCGAGGTTTGGTTATCAATTAATTAGACTTAAAAAAGACATTTATGGCCTTGTCGCTGCCTATCTTGTCCGTTCTTTGCATCGTCGACTGTTCATTGTGTCGTCACAATAACCCAGGGCTTTTGTTTGCTGCTGTACTTGTCATATTAAAACTGCCCACACGTTATTGTGTATATTACACTCTATGCGTAAAATAAGGACCCCATAACGGCCTTCCACTGTCAACACTGAGGCAGCGTGGCAAACTCACATATGACGGCTTTGTGAGATGGGATGACATACTTTCTTCACCACTGTATTGTTGTCAACTCAAAGCAGAGATAAATATCTATTTGCAGGATTAGCAATGTTGGGGCCATACAGTGAGCTATTGTCCAGCACATCAGTCAGATCAACCAGCCGTGAAACTGGAACCTTCTAGCCAATCGGACCCGTGTTTCTAATTCCTATACCAACAGACAAACAGAGCTATTACACTAAAGAACTAACGAACGAATGAACAAAAGAACGAACGATCTTTATTTTCAAAGGGTCCCAAATTTAGGCACGCAGGTCCATCTTATATTCGGCCCTTCCAATCAGTCATCTTTCGTACATCAATCATCTATTGTGCATGTTACATTCACATAGGAAAAAAAAACATCAAATGCAAGCTGTGAACATAAACGATGCATATCACCATGTTATGAGACAGACGCCGGTCGCCCTGACCTAGGAGTTAATGCCTTTCTCCGTAATCCCATATATTCTCGTGAGTAACGTAACCTGCGCGAGAATCGGTAGCGGTTCTCGCCACGTTGGTAACTTACGGGGTATGTGAGCCGGTCGCTCAGAAAGCAATGGCAAACTACTGAGCGTAATCTTGCCTAGTACATCAACAGAAGCTGAAAAATGATGATGTTGACTGCAACGTCCTGTAAGGGAAAATAAAATAAAAACGAGACAGGCATTAGGAGAGCTAGATGAACCATGCTGCTGGAATGTGCTAACGTGGCCGTGACCTCATTTACGGCATCTTCTCCTAGACATGGTCCATAATAAAATGATCATCGTATTACTAGTGATGACATTGGTCTATTACTAGTGATGACATTGGTCTATTACTAGTGATGACATTGGTCTATTACTAGTGATGACATTGGTCTATTACTAGTGATGACATTGGTCTATTACTAGTGATGACATTGGTCTATTACTAGTGATGACATTGGTCTATTACTAGTGATGACATTGGTCTATTACTAGTGATGACATTGGTCTATTACTAGTGATGACATTGGTCTATTACTAGTGATGACATTGGTCTATTACTAGTGATGACATTGGTCTATTACTAGTGATGACATTGGTCTATTACTAGTGATGACATTGGTCTATTACTAGTGATGACATTGGTCTATTACTAGTGATGACATTGGTCTATTACTAGTGATGACATTGGTCTATTACTAGTGATGACATTGGTCTATTACTAGTGATGACATTGGTCTATTACTAGTGATGACATTGGTCTATTACTAGTGATGACATTGGTCTATTACTAGTGATGACATTGGTCTATTACTAGTGATGACATTGGTCTATTACTAGTGATGACATTGGTCTATTACTAGTGATGACATTGGTCTATTACTAGTGATGACATTGGTCTATTACTAGTGATGACATTGGTCTATTACTAGTGATGACATTGGTCTATTACTAGTGATGACATTGGTCTATTACTAGTGATGACATTGGTCTATTACTAGTGATGACATTGGTCTATTACTAGTGATGACAATGGTCTCGGATACTAATAGTAGAAGTGGCAATAATATTAACTAATAACACTCATATTGTTAAATACGGGCAACTGAATGGCTATACCGATAGCATCTGTAAACATACTCCCCCCCCCCCCACACACACACACAAACACACACACACACACACACAGACACACACAGAGACACAAACACACACACACACCTATTTTAAAAATGTTCACCTATGCGACTACACACACACACACACACACACACCTATTTTAAAAACAGTTCCCCTATACGAACACACACATACACACACACGTACCTATTTTAAAAATGTTCCCCTATGCGCGCGCGCACACACACACGTACCTATTTTAAAAATGTTCCCCTATGCGCGCGCACACACACACACACGTACCTATTTTAAAAATGTTCCCCTATGCGAATACACCCAACCATCCACACACACATACGCGCGCACACACACACACACACACACACACACACACACACACACACACACACACACACACATGTGCCTATGTTTGAAATGCTCCCCCATGCGAATACACCCACATACACACATACTAATCTATTTTACAAATATTCCCCTGTGCGAATTCCCCCTGTGTTTGTGATCAGCAGTTCTTGTGTTTTAGCATCTTTCAAAGCATTGATATTTCTGTCTGTCCGCCCGGGGTATTTCATTGTTCTGTCACGCCACACTTCTGTCGACGGATTTCATTTTTGCCTTACTAATTGTGGGTGGCCTGTCTCCCTGGCCTAGGCGTTAACGTCTTTCTCCGTAATCCCGTATATTCTCGTGAGTAACGTAACCTGCTCGAGAATATGTATTGCGGTTCTCGCCGCGTTGGTAACTTACGGGGTTTGTGAGCCGGTCGCTCAGAAAGCAGTGGCAAACTACTGAGCGTAATCTTGCCTAGTAAATCAACAGCAGCTGGTAAATGCTGATATTTACTGCAACGTCCTGTAAAGGGATATGCAACAAAAAATGTGGGTGGGTGTGTTCTCTCTCTCTCTCTCTCTCTCTCTCTCTCTCTCTCTCTCTCTCTCTCTCACGCACACACCACGCACACACACACACACATACACACGCTTATTTCTGTTCACGCGGCAAATAATTATGAGATTACTAATTGACGGCTGACATTTTTCATTGCCGAAAACCGGTTGTAGGATGTAAACAGTAGAACTCGTGCATTTATTGAGTCGACTACGGTGCGGGCGAATCACAAGCGAGGATATTGTCCGACAATCGTCGCAGATTTGGCCTAGCGATGTATAGCGAGAAATTTATCTCCGTCGCGCAGTGTTTAGGGCTCGGATATTTCTCTTCACGGAGGTGACTTCGAGGGCTCTCTTTCTATCGGGACGAAGACAGGAGAGGCATCGTTCAGTATCGCGTGCCAGATTCTGACAACTTCTGTCTGGTGTGGGTGTAGATTCTCCCGGTGTGCACATCCGTCATTTGTGATTTGGATATTAACGCGATCTGGTTTATTACAGCACAAATTGAAGGTAAGTGCGCTGTGATGAAAGTCAATGCTGTCTATTTTATATGTTTGCGGCCAGAGAAAATGATAAAGTAGAGATGGGAGATAACTAGAAGCCTTGCAGGGCACCAATGATGATTCACTAAGTTCATTAACAAGACTGATATTTTACAATACATAGTACATAGTCTGCTCAGATATTTGCGCACGTGAGTGGGAGGGAGAGTCGCTTAGTACAAATGTGTATATTTGAATGATGGAGACTCGAACAATAGGTTGCACAATTTATTGCCTGACTCATTTCGCCGCATCTCATCAGGTGAACACAGCACAAGTCACTCAGTCATAAATCATAGCAACAATTATATCCTTCGATTGGTTGTTGAAGTTAACATATACTCCACTTATTGGTATTGAGTTTCCTGTAAGTATCAGTATCATATAGTTCATCCCTGGTGTCCCCTGCCATTGAAACGTGTAGCCTCTGTGTGATCATTTGTGTGATCATCTGTGAAGGTGTTGAGATGTATCTCATGTGTGAACCAGCACATCAACCCATAATGGTGATTTGTTACGTTTACGTTTTGGTTTAGGACACTGTTGACATCCCAGTGTAATATGTTCAGTGTCCCACAGCACTGTAATATATTCATTGTCCCAGTCTAATATATTCAGTGTCTCACTGTAATAAATATATTCATCGTTTCAGTGTAATACGATGTATGTTTAGTGTCCCAGTGTAATAGTATTACTAATATGTTCAGTGTCCCACTGTAATATGTTCATTGTCCCAATATGTCCAGTCTTCTGGGTATGTGTTCAACAGATTTGACGCTACTGATCTGTGACTGCCCCCTGGCTACCTGCAAGCCGCCAGGTTTGAGTGTCTCACTTCCGACACGCCCACCTGTCCGTCATAGGAGCCCTGGGCTGTCAGAGAGCTCCGTTGGAATAACTGCTGAGTTCATTGTGACACACAAATCACTTACTGTGACAAGGTAGAAACACGAAAGAATGAAAGCCATAGTTAGAATCCTTTTATTAGAGATTTGGAGGAAGGGAACCAGACACATGGCTGCTGAAATGAAACAGGCATTGTGAATAATTGTTCAAGTTGATAGATTAGACCACACTTCAGTCAGATTGGTCGAGGTGCATAGAAGATATTGAAAGTTCAATGTGGGGAGACAATTTTCAAGTCACCGAGTGCAAATTATACAAGCAAATATGATAGAACTGTTAGTCAGTCTTCGTGGCACCATTGCTGCAATATAGGATTTTTTTTTTGTTTTTGCTCTCGTGGGCTAAAAGAAAACCCTAACCTGCACAGTTCGCGATGACTGCACTAGCCATACAGCTTTAATTTCTCAAGCTCAAGACCCCCCCCCCCCCCCCCACACACACCGCATAGATGACATTTATAGAACTGGTTGGCCCTAGAAGCGAAGAATATATCACGTTTGAGCATGGGACTTGTAGAGCACTGTAGCATTGATTGTGATTGTGTGCATGCAGGGTGGACACTGTAGTATTGATTGTGATTGTGTGCAAGCAGCGTGGACACTGTAGCATTGATTGTGACTGTGTGCAAGCAGCGTGGACACTATTGACGATTATTTTTTTGTGTGTGTCACCATTGTTGGCAATCAAAGACCCAAGATATTCAAAATTGTCCACCAGCTCAAATTTTTCCTCATTAACATATATTTCTTTCACCATACCAGTTTTACTTTTACGCATTTTCTTTGTTTTTGCTATGTTAAGATATAAGTTGTAATTTTCGCTATTCGCACCACCCCGTGATATTACTTGGTGAGGTGACCGTGGCCTCTTCTCGTTTCTTGACAACCTTCACCAATTCAAAACAATTACATATATTTATTTCACAACTCGGTATGTGGAGGTCACGTGACGGGTTCGTAGCAATGGGGATTTCCAATGAAATAAACCAAGTTCAAATATTCCAGTGCGTACGTGTATATATTCAAATATTCCAGTGTGTACGTGTAGATATTCAAATATTCCAGTGTGTACATATAGATATTCAAATATTCCAGTGTGTAGGCCTACGTGTAGATATTCAAATATTCCAGTGTGTACATATAGATATTCAAATATTCCAGTGTGTACATATAGATGTTCAAATATTCCACTGTGTACGTGTAGATATTCAAATATTCCAGTGTGTACATGCAGATGTTAGAATAGTCCATTGTGTACATGCTGTTAAAATATGTCATTATATGTATATGTAAATGATCAAATATTCCAGTATATACATGTAGATGTTAAAATATTCCAGTATGCGTAAATAAATATTCCATTATTTATATACATGTATGTGTTCAGATATTTCAGTGTACACATGTACATGTTCAGATATTGCCGCATATGCATGCTCCGTATCTATAAATAACTCTCTCTCTCTCTCTCTCTCTCTCTCTCTCTCTCTCTCTCTCTCTCTCTCTCTCTCTCTCTCTCTCTCTCTCTCTCGGTGTTCAGCCACATGTAAATATATGACCATGCTTGTAACGTTTCTAGCCAGTTTACTGGTTTCATCCAGTCGTGAATTCTGACACGGCTCAAGGTCGTGACCCGCGCCCTATACCGTCTGCCAGAGTGTGAAAACAAGGGTGAACATGTCGGCCATGACGGCCTTTTCCCCGATAGTGCTGGGTTACACCCCTACCTGTCTGTCTTACGTTTGTGTTTGTTTATACGGCCTGTGCCGCCACTAGAAGGCTAATCATATGACATACATCCACGTATTGTTTCGAAAACGGTCATTTATAGCAGTGCTTCTCAACTCCTTTCCTTTCACCATCATCTATTGTGTGTCAGCGTTACCCGCGACTCCCTTTTAATCCATATGTAGTTCTCGATCCCTAGTTGTAATTTGAATAACGAAGACACAAACAATAGATTGCACGATTTATTGCACGGCATATTTCGCTGCATCTCGTCAGGTACATACTGCAGAATTCATACAACATAAAGTGAAATAACTAGATAATTCCTTCAAGCAGAAATATACACATAAACTAGTTATAATAGCTAAGTAACTCGCTTGTCCGTTTTATAATAGCGAAGTGACCCACGAGCCTAATTTATTTTTTTTTTTAAATATCCCACGAAACGCCATTACGGTTGTCGTCCTGGGGGAGACACCCGGTGCAATGCCGCAATATTCGTTCAACAGCTTTCCATAACCCATGATCACAAGATTGCTTTTGGACATGCATACACAGCCAAATTTGATCAATTTGATTGCTGAAGCTCTTTTAGAAAGGACAGTGTCGTTGTGATGCGGTGCATTAGCCTTGAAACTACAACGTATCTTAATGATTCTAACCATGACTGATACCTGTTGTTTTCAGCAGGTGTCACTGGTGCATAGACTATTGTGTACAGATATTAAAATATTCCACTAGATATATGCAAATGTTCAAATATTATACTAAGTGCATGTAAATGTTCAAATATTCCACTGCGTACATGTAAATGTTCAAATATTCCACTGCGTACATGTAAATGTTCAAATATTCCACTGCGTACATGTAAATGTTCAAGTACTACAGTATGTTCATGGAGATGTATAGACATGGGCAGACAGACACCAGTCAGCATGAGCGGTATAGACATGGACAGACAGACACCAGTCAGCATGGGCGGTATAGACATGGACAGACAGACACCAGTCATCATGAGCGGTATAGACATGGACAGACAGACACCAGTCATCATGAGCGGTATAGACATGGACAGACAGACACCAGTCAGAACGAGCGGTATAGACATGGACAGACAGACACCAGTCAGCATGAGCGGTATAGACATGGACAGACAGACACCAGTCAGCGTGAGCGGTATAGACATGGACAGACAGACACCAGTCATCATGAGCGGTATAGACATGGACAGACAGACACCAGTCATCATGAGCGGTATAGACATGGACAGACAGACACCAGTCAGAACGAGCGGTATAGACATGGACAGACAGACACCAGTCAGCATTAGCGGTATAGACATGGACAGACAGACACCAGTCAGCATTAGCGGTATAGACATGGGCATACGCCAGTCAGCACGAGCGGTATAGACATGGACAGACAGACACCAGTCAGCATGAGCGGTATAGACATGGACAGACACCAGTCAGCATGAGCGGTATAGACATGGACAGACACCAGTCAGCATGAGCGGTATAGACATGGACAGACACCAGTCAGCATGAGCGGTATAGACATGGACAGACACCAGTCAGCATGAGCGGTATAGACATGGACAGACAGACACCAGTCAGCATGAGCGGTATAGACATGGACAGACACCAGTCAGCATGAGCGGTATAGACATGGACAGACAGACACCCGTCAGCATAAGCGGTATAGAATCAAACGGCTTGACCACTTCGCCACAGAGACTCTCTAGTAAGAAGTTAACGACGTTGTCCGTAGTCCAGTATATCCACGTGGGAGAAAACAGCTGCGTGAGATTCGGCAGCGGATCGCGCCACGCTAGTAACTGAGGGGGTATGTGAGCCGGTAGTTCAGAAAGCAATGGCAAACTACTGAACGTAAAACTTGCCTATAGTATGTCCACAAACGAATGCCGCCATTCACGATCAATTATTTTGAAAACTGTCTGTTGCATCGTTATGAAATTTTTCCTGCCGTCTTATATTTACCCCCACCCAAGGAATATGTCTTTGATAGGTCCAAAAGCAACTTAAATCATCGAAAGCGGCGACATTTCTTTGATGTTTTGCTAAAAAACTAGTGATTTCTCGCTAACAAACTTGTTTTTACAGAAAGGAACGCCCCGCCAGTTCACATGACGACACAAGGCGTATCCGGATTCGTATGGGAGTGGGTGCAATAAAAGAAGTAGCTTAAAAGTCGACAGGGTCGGCTGCATTGCACCGGGTTTTATCCCATATGGCTCCGTTTCTTTCCGCAGCGCGGAAAGCGTCGCACAAAGCACGAACTCCGTAGCTCCAGCGACGATTCTCGGGAACTCCGAAAAAATGCACTCGTGAAATGAAGGACGTGGCCCGGAATCGAACATAAAACCTTCGGAGCCCGAGTCAGACGGCTTGACTACTTCACCACGGAGAATCCCAAGAGGGGTGCAATGTGTAATATTAGTAAAGACAGAGAATTTACAGAGGCATGGGGTAAATAATTTGTAAATTGACAGGAAAGTAGAAGGAATATATTTCTTACCTTATTTTTCATTTCCTTCTTGTTTCTTCAGCTCCTGGTTAATAATGTGTACACAAGTATTCATGTTAGCTTTTTATATTGAGTTCGTGAAAGCTTCCAAATAGCTGTGCGTTAAAGTGCGTATGTGGTGACCAGAAATGATACCGCAATTTAGTCATCATGCTTCAATTTTTAAGGATCTGTTCAGCTGTCTGTGTAGTTTGTTCACACGTACACATGGGTGACAGACCCGCTTTGAGTCTTTGTGAAAGATTGTCTACTCTGCTGTTTACCGTTCAGAGACGGAACATGATTACCTGTTTTGCACTATGGAAATAGTTGTCAGTGTCTCTGTAGTGGGCTTTCTTCTTAACGGCCAAGATGTTGGTCCTCTTTTCATTGAAGTTTATAGATTGATTCGTATGCACGTGCGTTGTCCCCTAATTTGACAATGTGTTTGCTCTCACGTTTCTTGTTATGCCACAATATGTCAGTTTCCACCGCAATATTACTCTTCTGTTGGTATTCAATGCGTTTAGTGTGTGTGTGTGTGTGTGTGTGTGTGTGTGTGTGTTTTTTTGTTTTGTTTTGTGAATACAGTTGTTTGTCACCGCTGAGGGCTTGCGGAATTGAAAATTCATCACTGTGGAATACAAACTGTTGCCATTGACATTATAATGTTTAGGGCTGCAATTCTTCTGAATATTTGTAGCAAAATATCCCAGTTGGTGTGCACGTGGATTAAGGTTTGCGATCTACTCAGACCTTAACCTGTGTCGGACGATTCCAGTAGGTTGATGACTGCTCTCGGTTGCATAAAATTCAATCCATCCTTTCTCCAATAATCCTCTCCCTCTTTCAACACATGGTCCTCACATTTTTCCAGTAACTTTTATCAATATTTAATAGCGCGGACTGGATTAGTATCTTGACGTCAGACAATTTGAATATAGTATTGTCAGCTGCCACCTGTCCTTTAATTTTAGCCCACGCAAGTTCTATAGGGTTAAAATGAGAATGGTACGGCGGAAGTCTCAAGCACCGACGGCGATGCTCTTCTATCAACTTGTCGATTTGATATTTCTTGCTTTTTTGGCGTCTGTTTTACAAGGGACATCAATTCTAGCTAGAAATACGTTTCTGGATATGGTATGTTTTCCATTCGGAGTCATATCTTTATTGCTCCCCTTGTGCTCGATGCTGTAGGCATTTTGTCTTCTTGGGCAACAACATTGATATCATGCATTGTCCATAATTGGACACGACGATCTATCTAGGGATGGAAGCACAGTATTCTCGAGCCAATCTCTAAATACATTACCATTCATCTTATTATGATAATCCCTATTGTCTGTATGCTTTGATACGAACACGAGCCCAGCATTCTGTTGTAAGCCATTATGCGTATTACCAGCATGGGCCATGACCAAAAGCTGTCCTATACTACTGGGCACATATCGCTTTATCTGTCCATCCACTGATTGTCATTCCTTATCACTTGTGTGGAGCGCATTGATCCACATTTCATCCAAACACACTATGCCATAATTTTCTTTGCGCATTTCCCTTATTTCACGTAGGTATCTGATTCTCATGGCTCCTAAATGCGGTTGCTCGCAAAGAATATTTCTACCATCCTAGTACTTTCAAAAACTGAAGATAATGTCCTTATCATTTTCCACAAAGTTGTTTTGGATAGCACTATGTTATTGTTCTTTCTCAACCAAACCCTAAGTTTTCTTACAGTCACTGTTTCTTTGGCATCCAGCATTTTTATAATGCTGGATAATCATGGATATAAAATCAAATTTTTTTTATAATTTTAGGAGTCTCCGTGGCGAAGTGGTCAAGCCTTTTGACTCGGGCTCCAAAGGTCGTGGGTTCAATTCCGGACCGCATCCTTCGGTTCACGAGTTAAATTTTTCGGAGACTTCTGTGGGTCGTCGCTAGAGCTGCGGAGTTCGTGCTTTGTGCGATGCTTTCTTCGCTGCGGAAAGAGACCGAGCCATATGGGATAGAACCCGGTGCATTGAAGTCGACGTTGTCGAATTTTAAGCGTCTTTTTAATGCATATTTATAATAGCTCGCCTTATGACATCTTTGTCAAAGCTGTCTACAATAATCTTTATACCTACCATTTGGTTATTGCGTGGTGGTTTAATTCCAGATTCTTGCACCCATCGACGAAATGACCGTTTACTCAAACCCAATGCATGCACTGTTCTTTTTTCGGAATTTGTAATAGTATAAAACAGTTTCCTGCGACCAGCTTCTTGACAAAAATATGTGTACAACTTCATAGCGATTCTTTGAAGTGTATACACAATTTCGCATTCAATCCCATTGAAAAATATTCACACATTTCAATGTTAGCGATAAGTGGTAAGATTTAAAAAAAAAAAAAAAAAAACATATTAATCAGGTTTCATGAAATAACCCACATTTTGAGACACCTCTGAACAGTCCTAGTTTCAACAACACGGGGAGTTGGCATAAGGCCAATCCCGTGAAAATATTAAACATTGAGCGCTGATTGTCTGGCTACGCTGTAATACATTTAAAATTATGAACTTCATCTCAGACTTGTAAATTATATACCGCATATAAACAAACTTTGAAATCTGCTGTAAAATCTCCAGAACAAAAATTTGTTTGTTGGGAGGACATAATGATGAGGTTATATACTAAATCTCATAATTTTCCCTCAGTTGGTTACTAAGATATGGATGTTTATATTGAGGCAAACAAATGTGAATGCACTATAGCACATCAACAGCAGGTGAAACATGCTGGTGTCGACTACAACTGTAAGGGATATGCAACAACCAAAAAAAAAAAAAAAAAATTGTTCAGTGTCCCAATTTAAGCCTTCTATTTGTAACTTCCATAGTATACACCCCCCCCCCCCCCCAACACACACATTAGCGCTAAACGGTCAATGTATTGATTTGTAGTTGTTCTGACGGTTGTAACCTGTCATTTTCTTGTCATTGTCCCTCAAGAGAATTACGATAAGAGTCTATATCAGCACCAGGTTGTGTGAACTTAAGGGTCCAGATAAGCAGCGGCTTGATTGTCTTCTTTGTGATATTCCTTTCACTGCGATATCTGCTGCCGAACCTGCCTATCCGCGAGTTAAGTCGCTATTTTATTATTTCCCAAATGTGCGATTATCGCCCTAGTGTAGTGTGCGTGTTGTGTGGCCACACTGACGGTCATTCAGATCTGAGAAATGTGTAACTAGCTGAACTTGGACATACTTAGCATGTGAGTCACGGACTGTATGAGTCGGCCACGGATGAATGACATTGTATGTGTGGAGATGGGAGTCACCGCGTGGCTTTCTTCCTGCCCTTGCATTCTTTCTATTTCTGGCTAAATAGGGTATTGCGCTCTTCCGCGTTTATGTATAGTCGTTAGCAGATGTTGTTTGTTTCTCTACACCGGTTGTTTTGTTTGAGAGAGGTACAGAGGGTAGAGAAATACGCGAAAAAAAAAAAAAAAACCAACTACTGGGGTAAAATAAAACTGTCGGCGCCACAAACGTCGGGTTGACGTGTGACGCAGCTAGCGTCCCTGACCCAGCTATTGATGGTCTCAATTATCCGTGGCCTGGAATCAATGTCGTCTGTCATGATTTGGCGGCATTCTTGACACGTTTTATCACTGACTGACAGGTTTACGCGGGCAAGCGTCGCGTTATATACACATATTTGGACTAGATACACTCACATACATACAGTTTATTGGAAACAGTTTTGGCATCTACAGAGTTTGTGCTAACATACAAGGTGTATACACAGATAAAAACATTTGTATTTTCTCTTCCTCCTCTGTTATTTCCTCTATCTGTTATTATCGTAATAGCAGAAAATATAGTAATATTGTGATATTAGCAATGTGTGTGTCTGTGCGATTGTTTACGTACATGTTCAGTTTTATTTGTGTGTGTGGCTGCACCCACAGCTCTTCTCTCGCAGTGTGTGTGTGTGTGTGTGCGTGCGTGCGCGCGTGTGTGTGTGTGTGTGTGTGTGTGTGTGTGGAGAGGTGGATGGGCGGATGAAAGAAGGCAGAGAGGGCCTGCATAAACACAAACGCTCACATATAGTTGTAATATGCACACCGTGTGCCTTGAAAACGGCAACAGAAATACATTCACAGATATTGATCGCGCGGATTGCGTGGAACACCTGTGCATGCTATTCTCATGCTATTTGTATGGCGTCATTGGTTGGCCAGTTAAGGCTATTCCTGTGTGTCTTGCCAGAACTCATGCCCCCTGTCGTGAAACAGCTGACTGCGGTGTCTCTCTGGGAATCGATACGTTCATGCCCATTATCAATCTGTGATTGATGGTGTGGATCCGAACATATTGATGGCTGGTTGCTATGACTAGCATTCGAAGAGGAGCTGTCTCGTCTGACCGTGATGCTCATTCCCTAGAACTTACGTGGGAGAGAGAGACTACTGTCTGTAGCCATTGTATGTATGTTAGGTTAATGTCAGGTGCTGTTGTGTGTATGTTAGGTTAATGTCAGGTGCTGTTGCGTGTATGTTAGGTTAATGTCAGGTGCTATTGTGTGTATGTTAGGTTAATGTCAGGTGCTGTTGTGTGTATGTTAGGTTAATGTCAGGTGCTGTTGTGTGTGTTAGATTAATGTCAGGTGCTGTTGTGTGTATGTTAGGTTAATGTCAGGTGCTATTGTGTGTATGTTAGGTTAATGTCAGGTGCTATTGTGTTTATGTTAGGTTAATGTTATGTGCTGTTGTGTGTATGTTAGGTTAATGTCAGGTGCTATTGTGTATATGTTAGGTTAATGTCAGGTGCTGTTGTGTTTATGTTAGGTTAATGTTATGTGCTGTTGTGTGTATGTTAGGTTAATGTTATGTGCTGTTGTGTTTATGTTAGGTTAATGTTATGTGCTGTTGTGTGTATGTTAGGTTAATGTTATGTGCTGTTGTGTGTATGTTAGGTTAAAATCAGGTGCTGTTGTGTGTATGTTAGGTTAATGTCAGGTGCTATTGTCTGTATGTTAGGTTAATGTCAGGTGCTGTTGTGTGTATATCAGGTTAATGTCAGGTACTGTTGTGTTTATGTTAGGTTAATGTCAGGTGCTGTTGTGTGTATGTTAGGTTAATGTCAGGTGCTGTTGTGTGTATGTTAGGTTAATGTCAGGTGCTGTTGTGTGTATGTTAGGTTAATGTCAGGTGCTGTTGTGTTTATGTTAGGTTAATGTCAGGTGCTGTTGTGTGTATGTTAGGTTAATGTCAGGTGCTGTTGTGTGTATGTTAGGTTAATGTCAGGTGCTATTGTGTGTATTTTAGGTTAATGTTATGTGCTGTTGTATTTATGTTAGGTTAATGTCAGATGCTTTTGTGTGTATGTTAGGTTAATGTCATGTGCTGTTGTTTGTATGTTAGGTTAATGTTATGTGCTGTTGTGTGTATGTTAGGTTAATGTCAGGTGCTGTTGTGTTTATGTTAGGTTAATGGTATGTGCTGTTGTGTGTATGTTAGGTTAATGTCAGGTGATGTTGTGTGTATGTTAGGTTAATGTCAGGTGCTGTTGTGTGTATGTTAGGTTAATGTCAGGTGCTGTTGTGTGTATGTGAGGTTAATGTCAGGTGCTATTGTGTGTATGTTAGGTTAATGTTATGTGCTGTCTTGTGTATGTTAGGTTAATGTTATGTGCTATTGTGTGTATGTGTCAGCAACCGCTGCTTCAGGCATCACGGGATAACTTCTCTCGCACCACACAAAAGATTTGTCAGTCGTACGAGAGGTATTGATTATACATTTTATTGCCACAGGCTCTTTACATTACATCAATGCACAAAAACGGTCGCTAATAAATCACACATGAATACACCACAGAATTGCCTATCATTAGTCGTTTCTAACCCTACTGCTAATTCTATCTACTGGCTAAAGAATACGCATCGACGCTAAGCGATGCGCTCACTACAAAGTCTGTCCCCTGTCTGAGGAAATCTCCGCGTGCTCATTACACGGTACGCGGAGTGACCTTGTGCGTACTTCGGCTTCTGCGTGCTGTATCACTCAGCACGCTTGGAGTCGTGGTCTCTCTTGAGTCTAGTTCTCTGTATCTGTCGCGCTGGCGTGATTACGCCGTGACCAGAGTGCTTACTCTCTGGTTGACACCTCCGTGTCTCATGAGAGAACTGTTTGATAGTTCTCCTTCCTATTTACCACCTACACCTACCCTGCCCTCATGTAGGGGCACTGGGTTACCTCTCATCTACTTGAGGTAGACCACTCATTCAGGGTGGTCTTCATTCCTATATAACTGAGTCTTTGACACACACCCTCCCCTCCTGTGTTGCGTTACAAACTTTGACTCATGGTTGTGACGCAAGAGGTTTCTAAAAAATTAGTGTATCTAATTTTTGTCAAAGACTAACTTGGTTCTGGGTAACTCAATAGACTTCTACTGACTATTGTCACAATGTAGTCTCACTTTACTTGGCTACTGGTGATCGCCACAAACTTGTCTGGTTGGCGTGAGCCCTCTTCTCAATCGCAATATTATATTAATTAGAGGTTTGTCTGAACCGGACCATTGTCTTATAAGACCTGCCCTCAAATAGCAAATTAACTCACTACCCATACAAAGTTGACTTTCTTAGGGCCAACACATGAATTGCTTCATGTCCCCCATATAATATTAAACAACCCTTACACAAGTTGTGTGCGACAGGCTTTACCTATCTCGCTTCCGCGTGTAAAGTTATCTTCCACTGTTAAGTTAGTGTTTCGTTGTCTATTGTGTCCCCTGACCCGGAGTTATCTCCCTTTGTTCTAAAAAATGTATGTTATTTATATGTTTGTTTTTCTGGTTGTTTGCGTGTTTGGATCTACCTAATAATATACTTTACCTTCTAACATGTGTGTCTGTCTATAATATGTAAGTAAGATAGTTTTCAAGTGCCATAATTCGGTTAAATGAGGCCACAAACAAGTGTATAACACTAATTCGTGACTACGTTCCCGTCATATGAGACTTAAAATACTTTTTCTAAGGTCTACACTAAACTACATGTAACACATTGAAGACGCCACATTTCAACATTGAAATCAAACGCTTGACGCAGACAAATAATAAAAAGTCGCGTTGAGCGGCAGAAAAAATCCGCTAGTCGTCCTCACTCTCTCTTGTATATTTTTCATCTTCTCTCACTTTCACACTTCTGTCACACATCTTTCATCCTCCTATTCTCTCACTTTCACATTTTTGTCACACATCTTTCATTCTAATATTTTAAAAACCTTAAGTGACACTGTACAAGTTTGGCTCAGTTTGAAAAGAGTTGAGCTTCATGACTGTGCGTAACTTAGTGCACGAGTCATGTATTTACAAAATATTTACATGGATGAAATAGGGTTGATGGTTTGTACTCTGATGTTATTACACACTATATTCTGCTGACCTACTACTACACTTCTATAAATATATATATCCTAATTTGTTGTACACAATTAATCTAATTTAAGGGAATTAATCTAACTATCTAAAAAAATGAAAATGATGTGAGATGAGTTATGTACCTTTCTGAAATGTGAAATGTAACAAAATTGTAAATAAAGTTTTAATGTTTCATTGAAAAGAAATATGATTGATATTTTTACTATATCTGGTGTAAATGATGTATGTTAAATGTACAATCCTTTTATCCTGTACTAATTTATCCTATAAATTATAAACTAATGTTAAATCTAAATGATGAGGTTGTTAAAATGTTGATTAAGATGGAATGAAATCAAGTGAGATGAAATGACCTAAATGGTACTGTTGCTATCTACACTTTTAATCCTAGTCTTTAATTCAATCAATCATGTGCCGTGCCGGAAAGCGTGGGCGGTCATGATTCGCCATTTCACTCGATCACCAGAGTCGTGGATCAGCTCAGTGTTCCTGTCTCGTCCATGCCATGTGGCCAAGCCATCCAGGTATTTTCATCTCGGTCTTCCTCTTGGTCTGTTCCCTTCGATCTTGCCAGCTGTCACTAAGTTCTCCAGTCCATTTCTTCTCATAACATGTCCAAAAAATTTTGACTGTCTACGTCTAATTTCTCTAATCAATCTACGATTTTCATTTGTCTCTTGTAGTACTTGGTCATTGGTTTTTCTATCTGTCCATGGTATTCTTTGCATTTTCCTCAGAAACCACATTTCTGCAGCCATCAGATGTTTTTCAGCTTGACTGCACATTGTCCAAGTTTCACATCCATACAAAAGAACAGGCTCTATGTATCCCCTCAACACTCTTTTTCTCGTTTCAATTGACATCATTTTATTGGTCAGAATGTTTTTCATCTTGCTAAAGGCTACTTTCGCAATGGCGATTCTTGTTCTAATCTCTTCAAGGCATCTGCCATCAGATGTTATGACTGTTCCGAGATAATTGAACCGATTCACTTGTTGAAGAATATTTCCATTTACTTGTATATTACATTGTGGTACTTCGTTCTTCCTAGTGACGACCATAACCTGTGTCTTCCTACAATTTAATTCCAACCCCAGCTGCTCACTGTGTACAACCACAGCGTCTACTAATTGTTGCAGATCCTGTGCATTGTCTGCAATCAATACTGTATCATCTGCATATCTAATGTTATTTATGTTTCGTCCTCCAATGCTGATTCCATTTAGGTCTTCTACATTTCTGAAAATATTTTCACTGTATAGGGAAAAAAGATCTGGAGACATTACACATCCCTGCCTAACACCTCTCTTAATAGGTTGGTATTGTCCTACTTCATTATCAATTCTTATTGCAGCTTGTTGTTTCCAATATATGTTTTTTATAAGTCTAATGTCTTTCCCATCAATTTGTAGATCTGCAAGCATATCCACAATGTTGACATGTCTAACTCTATCAAAAGCCTTTGTGTAGTCAATAAAGCAAAGATGTATATCCTTGTTTACTTCTAAAGCACGTTCAATAACTGTTCGCAGCATATACACAGCATTTACTGTACCCTTTCCTTCTACAAAACCACATTGTTCTTCCCCTATTTCAGGTTGTATTTTCTTCCTCACTCTTTGCATGATAATTCGTAACAAAATCTTTGTGATGTGACTCATTATACTAATTGTTCTATGTTGATCACATTCTAAGGTTCCTGATTTCTTTGGGATTGCAATAAATACAGAATTACATAATTCAGAAGGTATATCTCCAGTATCATATAATGTGTTCAGCAGTCTAGTGACTTGATCTAGTCCAAATTCTTCTAAAACTTTAATCATTTCTGTTGTGATGTTATCTGCACCGGGGGCCTTGCCAGCTTTCATATGCTTAAGAACATTTTGAACCTCCATCTTTAAAATTGCTGGTCCTTCATTATTAAATCTAATAGCATACTGTTCCTCTCTGTTATCATTATACAGGTCTTTCACATAATCTGTCCATACATGTAGAATCTGATCTTTTTCTATTATGATTTTGCCATCTTTAGTTTTTAGACAGCCTGTTGATGTACTTGTTCTTTTATTAGTAAGTTCCTGAATTCTTTTGTGCACTAATTTGGTATTTTGACTGTTGTGTTGTTTTTCAATTTCTAAGCACTTTTCCTCAAGCCATGATTCTTTTGCCTTCCTACATAATATTCTGACTTGTCTGTGAATTTCTTCATATTTGGCAGGATTATTTTTGTTGAGTCTTCTTGTTTCCATTAAGTGTAAAATTTCCTCAGTCATCCATTTCTTACGACCCACCTTCTTTAATTTTGGAATAGTTGTTTCTGCAGCCACATTGATTGAATTCTTTAACATTTCCCATTGATCATCCACATCCTGGAATAGGATCTCTAGATCAGACAATATTTCAAATCTGTTCTGTACTTCTATGTTGAATTTGTTTTGTATTTCCTTGTCATTACTCAATGTACACAAATCATATTTAGTGTTCCCTGTTGTATACTTGACTTTCTTCAACTTTATCCTCAATGTTCCTGTGAGTAATCTGTGGTCACTATAACAATCAGCACTGGGAACTGTTTTTGCTACTGTTAGGGCGTTTCTAAATCTTCTGCTAATGAGAATGTAGTCAATCTGGTTTCTAATCCTGCTATCAGGACTCCTCCATGTCCATAATCTTCTAGGGTGTTGTTTGAACCAGGTGTTTCCTACAATCATTTCCTGTTCTTTTGACCACTCTACTAGTCTGTATCCTCTTTCATTTCTCTCTCCTAAACCATAGTTTCCTACTGTGTATCTATCCCCTTGATTTCCTACTTTTGCATTGAAGTCCCCTATTATGATGTTTATTTCTGAATTTTTACATTTCTTTAAGGCAGACTCTATGTCATTATAAAATTCCTCTACACTATCTTCACTAGACTCTCCTGTTGGGGCATATACTTGAATAACATTTATGTTAAAAGGTCTGCCACTCAATTTAACTAGTAATACTCTGTCCGACACGGCCCAATATCCCTGAACAGACGTTGATGTTTTCCGGTCCAAAATTATTGCCACTCCACTATGTCGATCCTCACCTCCAGAATAAATAATCTTAAAATCTTTATGTATCTTGATGCCTGCTCCTGCCCATCTCGTTTCGCACATACCTAATATATTAATTTTTTCTCTTTGAATTTCTTGTGTTATGTTCTCTAATGTTCCGTCGTTGTTTAACGTCCTAACGTTCCATGTTCCTAATTTTAATGTCTCTGTCCTTGTCTTACGATGATCAGTCTTTAAGCGAATCATAATAAACTAGGCAATTTCAAAGAGGTAGTTTGCCGTTGCTTTCCTCTATGGCAGTGACCATACTGGCCGGGTGACCGCAATCAGTGTCTCTCGAAAGAGAGAAAGCTTGCCGTCGCGAAACTCGAGACCATAACCAACAAATATCTGTCGGCTGCCCTCATAATTTCATCTACCACCTGCCTTCCGTGGCTTCTTTTGAACACTTCCAATTAACGAACACGAAATAACATCACATAATCCAAAGGAAAAACACTATCCACACGAATTTCACAGGAATTTCCATAGGGAATCCACAGAAAAACACTGAACAGTGTCTCCCTCAAGACAACGAGTCATCGCGTCGCCATTATACCGGAAGTCTTTAATTAGGTGTAATTAAATTTAACGTACTACCCTAATCTACTTTTCTGCTAAGTAAGTGGGTACATTAATGATTTATCTAAGATAGAAAAAAAAAATCTATTATATTCACTAAATCTAATCTAAATCTATATTAAAGTAACTAATCTAACTATAATTTATCAGTAAATTAAAATCTGTTATAATACATATCACATTAACTAAATATATATACATGGTATTTATTTACCTCAGGTTAGTGGTTGCCATAACTTACAAAAATTGCTCTCGTTGGCATAGTTTATATATACACAATTGTCCTGGGTATCTTAAATACACCACACAGTCATACTTGTGTCTTATGGGTATTCTTCCACTCGCAGAGTCCGCTGGTGTCGTAGACGAGTATATTCGTGTCTGTTCTTTATGCATTGTTCTGACACTGTTCTTGCACACTAACACAGGTGATTCACCGGAACACAAATGGAGCATAGTAAGTAACGAGCTGTCTATGTACACGCGGTGATCAACTTGTTCTTGGAGCACAGCTCTTATTCTCTGACTACGGACACATGGTAGTTCACTGTTCTTAGCTCACAGTCCTGATCCTGATGTCTATGTATTACATAGGATATTTTACACAGGATATTTTACACAGGATATTTTAAGTGTACTAAGTTAACATTTCCTACACTACCTTTTCATGTGGAATCTCAGGTATTTCTACCTCAGATGGTCGACTAAGGGTATCAGCAAGAATGTTATCCCTACCCTTAATATGCTCTATACTAAAAGTATAATTCTGTAGTATTAGTGACCACCCGTAGATGCGGTCGTTGCGATGCACCCCACTTTGTATGACCGTGATAGGGGAGTTATCGGTCTGGACAACGAAGTGATTACCCGCTAGAAATCGATGCAACTTCCTCACCGAATAGATGACGCTTAGGGCTTCCAACTCTGATATGGAATATCTGGACTCAGCAGGTGTGATCTTGCGGCTCACGTAGCAAATTGGATGGAAGATGCCATCATAAAACTGGCCTAGTACTGCAGCGATGGAAATCCTGCTGGCATCTGTCCTAAGATAATAAACGAGCCTAGGATTAGGCAAACGGAGGATTGGTACATTGCTAAATAGGATTTTCAATTTTGACAATGCAGAAATTAATAATGCATCTTTGACATCTAATTTTACTGATGCTTTTAAAACATTTGAAAACACACTTGTAATTTCAGCTAAGTTCGGTATGAACTTACTATAATAATTTACTAAACCCAAAAGACTTCTGACCTGCTTTTTTGTTGTAGGCATGGTCAGGTTCATAATTTTAGTAATAATTCTATTGTCAGTTTTTAGTTGTCCATGTGAAATGACATGACCCAAAAACCAATTTCTTGTAGGCCCAATTCCACTTTGCTCGGTTTGACCGTGAGACCGAAGAGTCGCAACCTATCGAAGACATGTCTGAGTTTCAGTAAGTGTGTTGTCCAGTCCTCTGTATGGACACAAATATCATCTATATATGTCACTGTATTCGTCACTCCATGTAGTAAATCTCTAGTTAAGCGTACGAAAGTGGCAGGAGCGTTACGAAGTCCGAAAGGAAGAAAACGCCACTCGTAGAGACCTAAAGGTGTTGAGAATGCAGTAAGATGGATGGATTGAGTCTGCATAGGGACCTGTCAATATCCCTTAGTAAGATCTAATTTAGAGAAGATTTTGGAGGTGGGCATATCCAGAATGAGATCTTCGCAGGAAGGAATTGGTTCTGCGTCGATCTTAGTGACATTGTTGAGTTTTCTATAGTCCACACAAAGACGAATTGTGGAGTCTTTTTTCTTGACCAAGACGATTGGAAAGGAGTACTCTGATGTAGATTTTTGAATGATTCCACTAGCTTCTAAGTTCAGAATTTCGTTATTTAAACTTTCTCTATAGCTAAGTGGGATAGAGTACGGCCTGCATTTGATAGGCTTAGAGTCCGAAAGAAGGATGGAGTGCTCGATCCTGTCCGTCCTACCAGGAATATCGGAAAATATGTCCTTATACTCTGTTATTAATTCTATTGTCTGTCGTCGTTGCTCGTCTGTCAGTCCCTGTTCTAACCGTATAGAATCCAATGTCGCAGTCTCTACAATAGGAACAGGTAGTTCCATTCCGTCGTCGTCTACCTGATTCAGTACAGTGGTGGTGCTAAGTGCGTTTTCTGTATGCTCGCTAGGTGTATGCATATTGTCGGCTTTGCCAGTCTCGCTAACTAGTGTAGTTGCGTTGTGTATGTCTGTCGTCTCATCCATAGGTGTGAGTGCATTGTGTTCGTCTGTCTCTAAATCTGTCTCTTGTCGTGAAAAGTAAGGTTTCAACATGTTGATATGAAATATCTTTAAGTGTCCGTTTATCAATATTTCATAATCGACATCCGAAACTTTTCGTACCACTTTGAATGGCCCTTGCCATGAAGTCAATAATAAATTCCGTTTGTCTGGAAGTAAAAGCAGTATGTCTTGATCTGGTTCAAGATTAATAGTTCTTGTACCTTTGTTTGCATATTGGCGGTAGATTTGACCCTTCCTCTCCAAAGCTGCCTTGGCTATAATACACGATTTTATAATCTTATCTCGTGTTTCTGTTACCATCTCATAAGGTGTTTTCGGGGTTGGAATTTCAGCCGAATTAGTTACTAACTGATGGTAAATTGTTAGGGGTCCACGTGGGTTAGCCCCGTATACTAATTCAAACGGTGAGAAACCCGTGCTTGAATGGGGAATCTCCCGATAGGCGAACAGCACTGTTGGTAAAGTGTATCCCAGTCAGCTGGGTTTTCTGCTGTCACCTTAGCCAGCATATGATTTAGGTCTCCGTTAATTTTTTCTACTATTCCATTGCTGGCTGGATGATAAGCTGTTGTAAAATGCTGTTTAATCCCTAACATTTTAGTAAGGGCTTGCGTTGCAGCCGATATGAATTGGGTTCCACGGTCGGATAAGATGGTACGTGGAAATCCGAATCGTGAGAACAAATGTAGAAATACATTGGCAACGTCTTTGGAGGTGATGTATTTCAAAGCTACTGCCTCAACCCACCTTGAACACAGGTCTACCATCGTCAAGATGAAGCGATTTCCTTTGCTGGACACCTGGTTTAGGGGTCCAACAATATCGACCGCCACACTCTCAAATGGCCTAGAGGCCAGTGTTGAAGGTTGTACTTCAGCTGTAGGATGTTTACCCTTACGTACTAGTTGTTGACAGACATTACACGAACGGCAAAATTGTTTTATATCATTACAAAAACCTGGCCAATAAAAATGAGCCTGAATTCTGGCCCTGGTTTTGTCGTATGCAAGGTGACCAGCAAACGGCGACTCGTGTGCAATCTTTAGCACAGTTTGGCGATGTTGTACAGGTAACACCGTTTGCTGAATCTCATGGTTACCAGTTGTGTAATAACGAGTAAGAATACCATTACTAAGCCTAAAGAACCATGATGCGTTTTTTGTTATTTTGGCTTTTTCTTTTAAGAGCTTTAGATATGGAGCCACACTAGGATCAGCTTTTTGCTGGTCTATGAACTTTTGCCTGGTAGTATCATCCGTGCTAGTTGGTGATAGCAACAGTAGTCTTTCATCCTGTAGTGTGTCTTGATGTTTAATAGTATCTGCTCTAGTTGTTGCATTAGCCGCATTTAAGTTTTCCCATGCAACTATTTCTTCGTTAGTGCAATGTTTCAATTGGGGTAAGCATCCCAAAATTAAATCAGTACAAGGGTTATCTAATATCGCACATGTAAAGGTACCAGAAAGGAAAGGAGTGTTAATACAGGCTTTAGCCAAAGGGTAAATTTCAATGTTACCCGAAAAGGTTCGGCACTTGACTGAGTCACCTGTATAATCATTTGGATTCACCAGTTCCTTTCTAAGACCAATAAGGGTGCTGCCGCTGTCCAGCAAACATTGGCATGGTCAGTCGTTGACCATTGCATTGTGGAACACCAAATTGCCTCTGGAGGCTAATGCTGCATTTACACTCTCAGTTGAGAATGGTACTGTATGTCCACATTCTAATTTTCCGTCTGCATGAAATTGGTGACATCGTTCACAACTGTCAAAGCTTAATATATCGTTTACACAACACACATCTTCAGATTGGTTAACAGGTAATTCATTCTCGACCTCACACTCAGTCTCACTTCCACTATCAGAAGATGTATCAATCAAAATTGCATTGTTGGCCTTCATTCTTTGGCGGCCCAGGCACTTATTAGAATAATGGCCGTAGCTAGAACAGAAGAAGCATTTGACTGCACGCCTGTATGCAGTTCTCTTGTTTTGTTGTTTCTTAATGACCATCTCAAGATGTGTCGGATAGTTTGGTGATTTATCGCACATAGAATAAGTATCATGAAAAAGTTGGCAATATACACATTTTGACACTTTCTGATCTTTCTTGTCGACTCTCTGAAATGGTTTTTTACTGCTACGATAGCTTTTAGGTTGGTCCTTAACAAAAGAGACTATTTCAGAGTCGATATTTGATGTTTTAAAAATATCCCTATTTGAGGAAAAATATGCTGATCCTTTCTTTTCAAATTGTTCTATGGTTTCTATGTCTGACTGCTGAAGGAATTTAGCGAAAGGAGATGGTATTGTGGATATGACTTTATCCATAGCTATCAAATTTTTTAGTTTTTCGAAGTCCTTTCCTATATTTGCTGCGTTAAGCCATCTATTTAGTACGCTTTGGACATTCGAGACATAATCAATGAAAGTCTCGCTTGGTTTCGGTTTTAAATTTGAAAATTGCACTTGATACCCAGGGGCATCAAGTAAGAAATGTTGCATTATCCTATCATGGATGTATTGATAGTTAGATCTAAGATCAGTTGGTATAGATTCTATAACTTTAAGGGGCTCACCACTGAGGTTCTTCATGTAAATCATGGCCCACATATCTATTGGTACTTGGTGGTATTTCAGCTGATATTCTACATTTTCTGTCCAAGCTGATATGGAATCTTCTTTACAGAATGGCTTAATAATATTTTTGTATTTATTAAATTTATTCTCTTCTTGTTGACTCTTTAGTTTTGTAATGGAAATGTCTAAGTGTGAGTCTACTTCCATACCTTTCATCTTTAACTGTGTCTCTGATTCAGTCTGTATTTGTTTTTCTTTCACTCTTGCCATTTCATCTATCTCTCTTTGTTTTAACTCTTTCTCCTGATCTAATTGTTTTTGCTTTAATTCTAATTCCTTTTGTTTAATTTCTTTGTCTTGATCTAACTGTTTCTGTTTAGTTTCTTCAGCTAATTGTCCCTCTTTGTGTTTTATTTCTAATTCCTTCTGTTTTATTTCTAATTCCTTTTGTTTTGTTATCTCAGCTAGTTCTACAATCTCCTTTTCATGTTGTCTTTCTCGTGCCCGTTCATCTCTCTCAGCATCTTTTGCTTCTTTAAATTTTTGATCAGCATATTGCTCTAATTCCTTTCCTGTGTATTCTAACTCTTTGCCTGCTTTTATGAAATCAGCTAAAGTAGCCATGTTGTTGGGTAATAGCTAGATTTGACAAGCAGTTAAATATTTACTTTGGTTTATTAGATATGTTAAGTTTTTAAATCTCTGTGTATACCAATACACCCTTAGATTGACCTTGAAAAATAGATCACAAAAAATGTACTAATAGATCACACCCTGAAAAAGAGATGCATTATTAATCATATTGCATTCAAAATAGTTTGGGTATACTCATCTTAATATCCCAGAGAATCAGGTACAATCGTTCGGCACCTCAGGTCTAATCGTTCGGTACTTCGACAAACAGCGTGAGTTATTCTCATACACAGCTCTTGTTACATCTGGTTTACAAGAGCATCAACAATTAACAATTTGTAAACGACATATGACTTTAGACAATTTGGTACAATCACATGCCCCCGGACAAAAAAATGTGGTTTAATTAATAATAAATGTCAATGTCCTGTCGTGTTCTAACGTCTTCTGCCTTCCCTACTATGTCGTTTAATTTATGGGAGTGATGTGCAGACCGAGTCTTATTCGCATAGCAAAAGTAGTGCCATCGTGACGGTAACAAATGAAATAATCTTCAAATAATTAAATAAATGCTTTGAAATAAATATAAAAGTAACAATAATGTTTAAATAAATAAATATATTAAATAAATAACTCGTATAAATAAATAATATTCAATATAAGTCACAGATTTAGGCGAGCAGCCGCTTGGCGATTTGTAAACAATCCTTCGCTGAATGCAAATGGCGTAGGGCAGCTGTTTGTCAGTCGCGATACGTCATCGGCGCAGCGCTATTTTTAGATTGGAAAAATCAATACTGTCGCCGGCTCATTGTTGTGTGTTGCTCCTCCGTAAATCATTTTTGACAAACATTCATAAACAAATAAGTAATTATAGAAATAAATGATACAAAACAATAATAATAATACTTACAAATCAGAAGAAAACATGTTCATAAGCACAAAATATGTTAATAAGCATAAATAATAATAAACATAACTTGGTCACGATGGGCACAGCTCGCACTTTGTTCTGTCTGCACATGCCATTGTCACTAACATAAACTAAACCCTGTGATTATCTAGCCGTAATACTATTTTAGAGCCGCGGGTGAGTGTTTTAGCTTGAACAATTGTCCAAGCCACACTTCTGACAGCACTTTATCCTTGCCTGTCAGCAACCGCTGCTTCAGGCATCACGGGATAACTTCTCTCGCACCACACAAAAGATTTGTCAGTCGTACGAGAGGTATTGATTATACATTTTATTGCCACAGGCTCTTTACATTACATCAATGCACAAAAACGGTCGCTAATAAATCACACATGAATACACCACAGAATTGCCTATCATTAGTCGTTTCTAACCCTACTGCTAATTCTATCTACTGGCTAAAGAATACGCATCGACGCTAAGCGATGCGCTCACTACAAAGTCTGTCCCCTGTCTGAGGAAATCTCCGCGTGCTCATTACACGGTACGCGGAGTGACCTTGTGCGTACTTCGGCTTCTGCGTGCTGTATCACTCAGCACGCTTGGAGTCGTGGTCTCTCTTGAGTCTAGTTCTCTGTATCTGTCACGCTGGCGTGATTACGCCGTGACCAGAGTGCTTACTCTCTGGTTGACACCTCCGTGTCTCATGAGAGAACTGTTTGATAGTTCTCCTTCCTATTTACCACCTACACCTACCCTGCCCTCATGTAGGGGCACTGGGTTACCTCTCATCTACTTGAGGTAGACCACTCATTCAGGGTGGTCTTCATTCCTATATAACTGAGTCTTTGACAGTATGTTAGGTTAATGTTATGTGCTGTTGTGTGTATGTTAGGTTAATGTCAGGTGCTGTTGTGTGTATGTTAGGTTAATGTCAGGTGCTGTTGTGTGTATGTTAGGTTAATGTCAGGTGCTGTTGTGTGTATGTTAGGTTAATGTCAGGTGCTGTTGTGTGTATATTAGGTTAATGTCAAGTGCTGTTGTGTGTATGTTAGGTTAATGTCAGGTGCTATTGTGTGTATGTTAGGTTAATGTCAGGTGCTGTTGTGTGTATGTTAGGTTAATGTCAGGTGTTGTTGCTGCTAAGATGTTTGTGTCTTAAATTACGCTCGCCGTCCAAACAACCAACATAGCAGATCAACGGGAATCAGAATCAATATCAACGGAAATGATCGCAGCAACGAGGGTGTTCCACGTCAATCAAAACTTTATTAATGGTAATCGGTCGCACAGGTTAATATATGACCGTTCCCATATTGCTGGGAGGGTAGGTCAAAATATAATAAATAATTATTTGAAAATATTCTATGTTCGCTGCCGAGTTCGATTCCATGTTATTATTTGGATTAATGACAAATAAATATCACACTGTCCATCGCTCTGTAATTACCTTACGTTCCTGATCCCTAGACAATATAACTTACGCTGCTCTGTGTGTGGGTTGACTCCATGACTTCCAGCTGACATTCAACCGGCACGTTATGACGCAATATACTTTCTTCATTTTCTCTGCGTTAAACGTCCCTCTGACAGCGTCCTCCTTGCTGCAGACTGTGCCTTTGTTTCCTCTTCTTGCTGTAGTATCAAATATCATGTCCATAACGCCTTTCAGTTGGATATTGGTGTTGACGGTGTTGGTGGTGACGTAGTCCGCCGTGACGTCATGTAGCAACTTGTGTATTCATCCGCTTCTCGGTTAACTCTCCTTGTTCCGTTTGCCATAATTTTCGTATCTAATTCTAAATCATTGACTCTTGCCTCCGACGCTACATGGCAGTAGTGTGTGTGTGTTAGATTAATGTCAGGTGCTATTGAGTGTACCTAACGCAAACACAAGGTGCTATTGTGTGTACCTAACGCTAACACAATATGCAATTGTGTGTACATAACGCTTACACACGGTGCTATTGTGTGTTTAAAAAGTTAGTTGCGTATCCTTTACAGGACGTTGCAGTCAAAACAATTTTTCGCTGATGTGATCTCTTGGCAAGTTTACGTTCAGTAGTTTGCTTTTGTGTGTACTTAACGCTAACACGAGGTGCTATTATTTGTACGTAATATTATTAAAAGGTTCTGTTGTTTGTGCGTAATATTACTATATGTTGATATTGTTTGTAGGTGATTCTAACATGTGATGCTATTGTTTTTACGTGATTCTAACATCTGACGCCATTGTTTGTTCAAACAACTAACACAGGCACTCAAGAGCTTTGGACTTCCAGTTTAGCATAGCTAAAGATAATTTACCCTGAGATTAAGGGATAGTCAAGTGGCATGAAGAGACGACCTGAAAGCCAGTCTCACTTCTGTCTAACCTATTTAGAGGTAATGATGAGTATCGCACGTGAAATTGTTGTACCAGCCGTAAAGATCAGCAACTGCAGATTATGTTGCCCGTGTACTATAACAGCCAATAGTAGGTAACCTAGAGGCTAGGTCGTGTCAGTGGGGGGGGGGGGGGGGGAGACTCGATCCCACGGTGGTATCTGAAGGTAAGTATTTGGCGAGGGTTCTGGCATCACAGGCCGGGTACATTAGTCTAGTTGACGTGATCTTGCATCACAGATCGGGAACAATCGTCGGGCTGACGTGATGTTGCATCACAGGCCGGGTACATTAGTCTAGTTGACGTGATCTTGCATCACAGATCGGGAACAATCGTCGGGCTGACGTGATGTTGCATCACAGGCTGGGTGCAATCGTCGGGCTGACGTGATGTTGCATCACAGACCGGATACACACGTCTACTGACATCAGCAAATGTCTGTGTCCTCTGCTTCTGTTTCACGATGGTGTCTGTGTTGTTGATGTCTGTTAGTTGAAGCTATATACTACTTGGTTGTTATGCCCAGCCCCTTGAATAAGACAAGCTATTTTGAACAGTTGTCCAAAAATACACGGAAGCTACCTCACGTGGCTTGCACGAGGATTACGGTTTGTTAAAACTGCACATACCGCCATGCCGTATGTAGACTGTAAACCCGCATGTGGATCACATAGACATTATTTTATTGGTGTTCATGGAGACAATAGTCCACAGTTACCAGCATGAAAAGGGCTTAAACGGTGTTTATCCAGAATTTCATTAAGGGGCAAATGTCGATTTCTTCTGCTACCGTATCATCTGACACCTGTTAGTGACCCCAGTTTCACATTCTGCCCATTTTAAACGAGGCCTTTTAGTTTTCGAATGTAAACCAGCGGTTTAATTGGAATAAATTTCTACTGTATGATTAACTAGTCATTATTGAGAATACACATAAAATTGGAGAACCATTACAACAAATAAGAGTAAAATTTCAAACTTCAGACGCTTGCTGTCATAGCACCATCCATCCATCATGTACCATGCCGGTAAGCGTGGGCGGTCATGTTTTGCCATCTCACTCGATCACCAGAGTCGTGGATCAGCTCCGTGTTCCTGTCTCGACCATGCCATGTGGCCAAGCCATCCAGGTATTTGCTTCTAGGTCTTCCTCTTGGTCTGTTCCCTTCGATCTTACCAGTTGTCACCAAGTTCTCCAATCCATCTCTTCTCATAACATGCCCAAAAAATTTTGACTGTCTGCGTCTAATGTCTCTAATCAGTTTAGATCTTCGTTTGATTCTTGAAGGACCTGTTCATTGGTCTTTCTGGCTGTCCATGGTATTCTTTGCATTTTTCTCAGAAACCACATTTCTACAGCCATCAGATGTTTTTCAGCTTGACTGCTCATTGTCCAAGCTTCACATCCATATAAAAGTACAGGTTCTATGTAGCACCTCAACACTCTTTTTCTCGTTTCAATTGACATCTTTTTATTGGTCAGTATGTTTTTCATCTTGCTAAAGGCTACTTTTGCCATGGCGATTCTTGTTCTAATGTTATTACTGTTCCGAGATAATTGTACCTATTCACTTGTTGAAGAATATTCCCATTTACTTGTATATTACATTGTGGTATTTCGTTCTTCCTAGTGACGACCATAATCTGTGTCTTTTTACAATTTAATTCTAACCCTCGTTGTTCACTGTGTGTAACAACTGCATCTACTAAATGTTGCAGGTCCTGTTCCTGGAGTCACCTGGTGCGCATGACTATCCCAACCGGGCGAGGCTGCTCCTATGGAGCACCCATTTACGCCGTTTCTCTGATTATCGATGAGTCCACACAACATGATTTCCTTGGCATCTATAAAGAAGGTAGTTTGCCATTGCTTTCCTTCCTAGCAGTGACCATACTGGTCAGTGACAGTAGCTATTGTCTTCTCAAAAAAGAGATCCTCTGCCTACCGCCGTGAAGGTGAAGACCATAACCTACAACTATCTGTCGGCTGCTCTGCATCTTCATCCACCACCTGCACACATGGCTTCACGTAACCCTGATCGGGGGGCTAAACGGGTACTCCACCTTGCTCAAGGGTGTCCCGTAGGCTAGCGGAGGGAAGGAGGCGCCTTACTTCTCCTTTGATAGGGGATACTCCTACCCCGCTACCCAATTGTTTATTGTCATAGCACACAGAAATGAAATGGTTTTGTAGACTGTAATAATTATAATTTTGAATAAAAAAGTTAGTTGCATGTCCTTTACAATACGCCACAGTCAACCCCAGCATTTTTTTTTACCGTTTGTGATTTTTCAGCAGGTCTACGTTAAGTAGTTTGTCATTGCTTTCTGAATTACCAGCACTTATATTATTGTATGAAAACCAACACAGGGCAGCCTGCTTCCGAATCGCCCGCAGCTGTGTTTCGACCGCGGTATGCGGGATTACGGGTTGCGTTCGCAGCCCCTTCGCCGCAGAGCAGGCTGCAGTATAAGTAACGAGAATCAGAATAATCTGGAACCTGGTCGGTGGCAGAAGCCAGTGCTCCGTCTACATGACGGATTGCGACTACCACATCGTTCACCCTACTCACGGACTGCATGCGGAATAAACAGTGGCAGATGTAATCTATTCGAAGTCAGCCATAGGAAACAGTCGTACAAAAGTATGTTTGGATACAAAGTAGCACATCACAGATCATCCAATAGTCAAAGACAGATGAACAGTTTGATGAAGCGGGGTAGGAAATTGATTATGTAATTATCGCCCCGAGCTGGTTTATTTAAGTTATTAGTAACGGGAGTAGGAGCTATCGGATCTTAAAACTATAGAGCATTCAGATCAAAAGTCCAGCTGACTTTGGAGGGAAACTCCCGAAACACGCGTGTCAAAAACTGGCTCTTAAGCAAAATCCTATGTATAGGTGGTGTGGAATGAGCAATTTGCGCATGCGCAACAGTGATTTCAAAATGGCTGCCCCACTATCGACTTCCACCGTGGAAGAATACTGAGACGTTATTCATTGTGTGTGCGTGCTCGCGCGCGCGCACGCACACACACACACACACGCGCGCGCGCGCGCGCGTGTGCTTAGAAATCTACAGAAGAAAGGTGATTCAGCAAGTACACAATTGTTTGAGTCAGAGGAAACAACCATGGTCTCCGGTTAAGAACATTAAAAATAATTCAGTATGTAGGAATCCGTTGGAAAAATCATGTCTACTCCCTGAGACCAGCAGCCAGTCTACAGCGTGTCTACTCCCTGAGACCAGCACCCAGTCTACACAATGTGTCTACTCCCTGAGACCAACAGCCAGTCTATACAATGTGTCTAATCCCTGAGACCAGCACCCAGTCTACACAATGTCTACTCCCTGAGACCAGCACCCAGTCCACACAGTGTTTGTGTCTACTCCCTGAGACCAGCACCCAGTCTACACAATGTGTCTACTTCCTGAGACCAGCACCCAGTCTACACAATGTATACTCCCTGAGACCAGCACCCAGTCCACACAGTGTTTTTTCTATTCCCTGAGACCAACACCCAGTCTACACAATGTGTCTACTCCCTGAGAACAGCACCCAGTCTACACGATGTGTCTACTCCCTGAAACCAGCACCCAGTCTAAACAATTTGTCTACTCCCTGAGACCAGCACCCAGTCCACACAGTGTTTGTGTCTACTCCCTGAGACCAGCACCCAGTCCACACAGTGTTTGTGTCTACTCCCTGAGACCAGCACCCAGTCCACACAGTGTTTGTGTCTACTCTCTGAGACCAGCACCCAGTCTACACAGTGTTTGTGTCTACTCCCTGAGACCAGCACCCAGTCCACACAGTGTTTATGTCTACTTCCTGAGACCAGCACCCAGTCTACACAGTGTTTGTGTCTACTCCCTGAGACCAGCATCCAATCTACAGTGTGTCTACTAACTGAGACAAGCACCCAGTCTACAGTGTGTCTACTCCCTGAGACCAGCACCCAGTCTACACAATGTTTCTACTCCCTGAGACCAGCACCCAGTCTACACAATGTGTCTACTCCCTGAGACCAGCACCCAGTCTACACAATGTGTCTACTCCCTGAGACCAGCACCCAGTCTACACAATGTTTCTACTCCCTGAGACTAGCAGCACCCAGTCTACACAATGTGTCTACTCCCTGAGACCAACACCCAGTCCACACAGTGTTTGTGTCTACTCCCTGAGACCAGCACCCAGTCTACACAATGTTTCTACTCCCTGAGACCAGCACCCAGTCCACACAGTGTTTGTGTCTACTCCCTGAGACCAGCACCCAGTCTACACAGTGTTTGTGTCTACTCCCTGAGACCACCAACCAGTCTACACAGTGTTTGTGTCTACTCCCTGAGACCAGCACCCAGTCTACACAGTGTTTGTGTCTACTCCCTGAGACCACCAACCAGTCTACACAGTGTTTGTGTCTACTCCCTGAGACCACCACCCAGTCTACACAGTGTTTGTGTCTACTCCCTGAGACCACCAACCAGTCTACACAGTGTTTGTGTCTACTCCCTGAGACCACCACCCAGTCTACACAGTGTTTGTGTCTACTCCTAGAGACCAGCACCCAGTCTACACAATGTGTCTACTCCCTGAGACCAGCGCCCAGTCTACTCAATGTGTCTACTCCCTGAGACCAGCGCCCAGTCTACTCAATGTGTCTACTCCCTGAGACCAGCACCCAGTCTACACAATGTCTACTCTCTGAGACCAGCACCCAGTTCACACAGTGCTTGTGTCTACTCTCTGAGACCAGCACCCAGTCTACACAATGTTTGTGTCTACTCTCTGAGACCACCAGCCAGTCTACAGTGTGTCCACTCCATGAGACCAGCACCCAGTCTACAGTGTGTCCACTCCATGAGACCAGCACCCAGTCTACAGCGTGTCTACTCCCTGAGACCAGCACCCAGTCCACACAGTGTTTGTGTCTACTCTCTGAGACCACCAGCCAGTCTACAGCGTGTCTACTCCCTGAGACCAGCACCCAGTCCACACAGTGTTTGTGTCTACTCCCTGAGACCAGCACCCAGTCCACACAGTGTTTGTGTCTACTCCCTGAGACCAGCACCCAGTCTACAGCGTGTCTACTCCCTGAGACCAGCACCCAGTCTACACAGTGTTTGTGTCTACTCCCTGAGACCAGCACCCAGTCTACACAGTGTTTGTGTCTACTCCCTGAGACCACCACCCAGTCTACACAGTGTTTGTGTCTACTCACTGAGACCAGAATCCAGTCTACAGTGTGTCTACTCCCTGAGACCAGCATCCAGTCTACAGTGTGTCTACTCCCTGAGACAAGCACCCAGTCTACAGTGTGTCTACTCCCTGAGACCAGCACCCAGTCTACAGTGTGTCTACTCCCTGAGACCAGCACCCAGTATACAGTGTGTCTACTCCCTGAGACCAGCACCCAGTCTACAATGTGTCTACTCCCTGAGACCAGCACCCAGTCTACAGTGTTACTCCCTGAGACCAGCACCCAGTCTACAGTGTTACTCCCTGAGACCAGCATCCAGTCTACAGTGTGTCTACTCCCTGAGACCAGCACCCAGTCTACAATGTGTCTACTCCCTGAGACCAGCATCCAGTCTACAATGTGTCTACTCCCTGAGACCAGCACCCAGTATACAGTGTGTCTACTCCCTGAGACCAGCATCCAGTCTACAATGTGTCTACTCCCTGAGACCAGCATCCAGTCTACAGTGTGTCTACTCCCTGAGACCAGCATCCAGTCTACAGTGTGTCTACTCCCTGAGACCAGCATCCAGTCTACAATGTGTCTACTCCCTGAGACCAGCACCCAGTCCACAGTGTGTCTACTCCCTGAGACCAGCACCCACTCTGATGTTTCCCCTTAGTCTTACCCTGGCAACGGCCAGATTCTGGCCTTCCGTACCGCAGCTCTTCGGTTCCATACCCATTACGGCGGTTTCCAATGTTTAAAAGAAAATGGACCTGGGCTTCCAGGTCTCCCCAGCCTAAATGGGAACCAGGACATGTCATGGGAAGACAAGACGTCCGGCTTGATGCCGACCACATCAGCCGCGGAGTGATGTTGTATACTAACATAAACATGTGCGTCTGGTACTGTACATCCCAAATGCGTCTTAGTCGTGTACAAGGGCCCTTTACTTAACTGGCTTTACTTAATCTTCGGTCCTTAAATTCCCCACAAGAGCAGATCTCCATCCATCTCGCGCCCAGTCATCCTCCCCCATATTATTCATGACTAGTCTAGCATGTATAGTTTATTGATACACTGCCGGCCTGAGTACAGATGCTGGCGGGAGATGTAGCAACCATTGGCTCGGTCTAGCACCATGTCAGCCACTTCCCGTGTCACACGTTGAGTGTTGTGTGTGATACATACACCGTGCAAGCCTGCCGAATATTTGTATCGTCGTATAATTGTTGCCATGCACAACTCCTTCAAACCAGCCGACCTGGTTAATTTGTTACATAAACGGCCGTGGTCGTTTCACGCCACCAAGGCAGCAGTAGTTGAGCAGGCACCATCTGTTGTCGCGTGTTAACATCAAGCCATAGGGTTCATTTTGATACGTTTTAGTAAACTCAATTATTCTCCCGCATATGTTTTTCCGCCTGCCTATATAATATAAACACATGGCTGCATGCACAGACAGAGTGACGAACGGACAGACGGGACAGTCGTGCGTTTTTACGTTCGTGTATGTTTGTGTGTACCTATGTGTGCGTACCTACCTACCTTCCAATCAACATTCATACGAAGCTACTTATACCACCTATCTAACTACATATCCGGGTGTGTCTGGCTGTCATCTGCCTGCATGTCTGTCCGTCTGTCTGTCAGTCGCTCCATCGTTCTGCCTGTCTATTTGTCTGTCCATCTCTCTGGCCACCTGTCTGTTTTTCTGTTATTTGTCTGTCTGTCTGAATGTGTCTGTCTGTCTGCCTGCTTGTCTGTCTGTCTGTCTGTCATATGCCCGTTTGTCATCTGCCTGTCATCTGCCTGTCTGACTGCTTGTCTGTCTGTCATCTGTCTGCGTGTCTGTCTGTCATCTGCCTGTCTGTCTGCTTGTCTGTCTGTCATCTGCCTGTCTGTCTACTTGTCTGCCTGTCATGTCTGTCCGTCTGTTTGTCTGCCTGTCTGTCATCTGCCTGTCTGTCCTCAGCCTGCCCATCTGCTTGTCTCTCTGTCATCTGTCTGTCCGTCAGCTTGTCTGTCTGTATGCTTGACTGTCTATTTTGTCTAGATCGTGTTATGTACACGAACGTAGAATATTGTCTTAAAATGCGTCGCTGGCCATGATCTATAGAATTCATACTGGGTTATTGCCAGCGCTGAGTCGTGAGTTCCTTGAATCCGAGCCAATAGATTGGGGTCACGCCAATCGATACGCTGTTAAGAAATCAATACCGTTAAAATAGACTGGATAAAAGCAACTGATTGGTAGATGTGCTGTTGGATCGCATTATTAAGACTGCTGTATTCAGATGGCCTTGCTATTTGTGTTACAGAGTCGATCAATGTTTATGAGCAAACACACAAAGATCGGTAAGTCGGTATTTCAAGCAGCTGTTGTCAGATATTCATTTGTGATATTCGTATTGTACTTTCCGCTGACTGACTGCGAAAACTGCAATATTTTATAATATTTACTGTATATATATATATATATATATATATATATATATATATATATATATATATATATATATATCCTCATTGGCACCTTGCCGTCTTGACAGACGATAGTTTGTGCTTTAAAAAGGCATAATAACTTTTAACTATGGCGGTAGCGAGTGTGACTGATAAGGCCAATTTGCGCTGTAAATGTCCGTTCACAGTGGGTGCATGTGAACACGTGGTCATTTCCACCATCATGCACCATCTTACGTCTCAAACGCTTGGTGTGTGACTTTTCTGCAATAATTTTCTCCTTTGACTTTATTCCATTTCTGATATTTGCCCTCCATGCAACACGTTCAGCGGCGACTTGCTCCCAATGTGCATTATCAATGCCTGTATCAATCATGTCCCGCTTACACACATCTTTGTATCGTAGTAGAGGCCGACCCTGAGATCTCTTACCCATCTGTAATTCACCAAAAAAGATATCCTTTGGTATTCTACCATCATCCATCCTCCTAAGATGTCCTATCCATCTAAGTCTACGAAGACTGAGCATGGAATAAACTGTCACACAACCTGATCTTTCCAATACTTCAGTATTTGTGATTTTGTCTTGCCACTTAATACCAAGAATTCTTCGCAGACACCGCATATGAAAGCTGTTTAAATTGTTCTCTTGGTGTGAGTAAGTTGTCCAGGTTTCACTGCCATAGAGAAGAGTACTAAGGACACAGGCTTGATAGACAAGGACTTTTGTTTTGGCAGTAAGCTTCCTGTTCTCACAGACTCTTTTTCTTAACCTGTTCATTGTTGTTGCTGCCTTACCAATCCGGATGTTGATTTCCTGATCTAGGGATAATTTGCTATTTACCACTGATCCTAGATATGTAAAATGGTCTACTATCTCTAGTTCAGCGTCGTCAATAAAGATTGATGGTACCCCATGTGCACCTTGTGACATAATCTGTGTCTTCTTTTTGCTAATTGTTAAACCAAATTCAGAACAAGCATTGGAGAATGCAGATAGGAGACATTGCAATTCTTCCTCAGAGTGGGTCGTAACTGCAGCATCATCTGCAAAAAGCAACTCTCTGATCAGTACCCTCCTAATTTTGGTCTTAGCCTTCAATCTCTGAGCATTGTAGAGGCCGCCATCTGAGCGTGAGTGAATGTATATACCACCATCCTGATCACGAAATGCATATTTCAGTAGAAGTGAAAAGTATATTCCAAAGAGGGTGGGAGCTAGTACACAACCTTGCTTAACTCCACTCTTGATTTCAAATTCTTCAGAAGTTGCACCATCAAACTTGATTATACCCTTCATGCCTGTGTGGAACGATTCCACAATGGACAGAAGAGTTGGTGGGCAGCCAATCTTCTTTAGTGCCTTGAACAGACCCTCACGACTGACCAAATCAAATGCCTTTGTGAGGTCGATGAAGGCAATAAACAGTGGTTGATTCTGTTCACGGCATTTTTCTTGCATTTGTCGCAATGAGAATATCATATCAGTGGTAGACCGGTTCTGTCGAAAGCCACACTGTGATTCGGGGTAGACTTGATCTCCTAGGACTTGAAGTCTGCGCAGAACAATTCGGGCAAATACTTTTCCAACAATACACAGAAGTGAGATACCCCTATAGTTGTTGCAGTCGCTCCGATCGCCCTTGTTCTTGTACAGTGTTATGATGCTTGAATCTTTGAAATCCTGTGGGACTTGTCCTTCACGCCAGCATAGCTCTATTAGCTGGTGGATCTGTATAGTGAGTGTGTCTTGCCCACTCCTGATAACCTCTATTGGAATCCCATCCTTACCTGGAGTCTTCCCAGATGCAAGTTCATTTATAGCACACTTAACTTCTGTTATGGTGGGAAGTGTGTCCAGGTGGTCAAGAGTTGGTAGAGCCTCTATGGCGTTGAGGGCATTATCCGCTAGTTTGGTCTCACTTGAGTAAAGCTCCAAATAGTGCTCTACCCATCTGTCCATCTGCTGTTTCTTATCAGTGATGACTTCTCCAGTCAAGGTTTTCAATGGTGCACTTCTTTTGATCACTGGACCACAGGCTTTCTTTATTCCTTCATACATGCTTCTTATGTCTCCCTTATCACTTGCGATTTGAATGGCCTCACATAACTTGATCCAATAATCATTTGCACACTGCCTGGCAGCCTTTTGCACATCCTTCCTAGCTTGCCTTAGCTCACTCAGAGTGTTACGCGTTGGTCTTTCCTTGTTTCTTAAGAGAGCTTTCTTCTTCTTATCAATCAAGGGCTGCAGAGTCTCGCTGTTGGCCGCAAACCAGTCCTGCCTCTTATGATCCACAGTGCCGTAAACCCTTACGGCAGTTTTACAAAGAGTTTCCTTAATTTGACCCCACTTTTCATTTACTGTACAATTTTCTGGTGTATCAGTGAAAGCGTCTTCAAGTTGCTGTTGAAACTGAAAGCACTTTTCAGGATCATGAGTGTTAATAATATTAATCCTGGGGCTAGATTTGTGTTTAGCTGTGTAGATTCTCTTTGGTCTCAGTCTAACCCTTGTAACAACCAAAGAATGATCCGTATCACAGTCAGCACTGTGGTAACTACGAGTCAATGATATATGGTTCAGATGTTGTCTCCGTGTGATGATGAAGTCCAGCTGGTGCCAATGGCCGGATCTTGGATGTTTCCATGTGACCTTATGCATCTCTTTTGTTTTAAAAAAAGAGTTTGTAATACATAGGTCATTACTGGTGCAATGCTCCAGCAGCCTTTGCCCATTTTCATTCATGCGACCGATGTTGTATTTTCCAAGGCACACTGGCCATGAACTCGAGTCCTTGCCCACACGAGCATTGAAATCACCGAGCATATAAATGTAGTCGGATTTTGGAACTGCCTTGATCACAGTGTCTAACTCTTCATAGAACAAATCCTTCACATCATCAGAGGAATCGAGTGTCGGTGCATATGCAGTAATAATGGTGGCAAACCCACAAGAGGTTGCCAAGCGCAGGGATAATAGTCTTTCATTTCCTCCTGCTGGAATTTCAATCATTCCCAGTAGCGAATTCTTCACTGCAAAGCCCACACCGTGTTGCCTTTTTTCTGCCTGCCCTTTACCCTTCCAGAAAAAGGTGTAGTTGTTTTCCCTGAGTGACCCTTCCTCAGCGAGGCGAGTCTCCTGCAGGCCAGCAATATCAATGTTAAGACGATTGAGTTCGGCATCAATCACAGCCGTTTTTCTCACATCGTCAATATTGGTCAAGTCAGTGGAAAATCCTGGACACATGGTTCTCACGTTCCAGGTTGCAAGCCGTAGCTTGAGGTTTCTATTTATATTTTTGTTTGTACCTGGTGCATTGGTTTTACAGCCTGCGATTCAGATTTTGTCCTAGCCCCAAGCACCCATTGAAGCAGGCAGGCTGTGGCGGATCAGCACCCAATTGGCTGGGGGCTGCCCAGCTTGAGGCGGGCGGTAGCTGATCAGTGACACCTATAGGTGTCTCCCACCGTCAGAGGCAACGCGTGGCGCCCCATGTCTACGCCAACTGACAAGGACTTATAACCCGTAACAGTTGCCTATCGCTTTGATTCCGAGACCAGTTAAGACCAGGGATGGAGTTATTGCCTCTCCATAGCACAAAGCCTGGGCTAAAATATAGAGATCATGTGTTGCCCATGCAGCATGATCCCTCTCTCGGCCTGCCTAGTTCACTCCAGAGGAAAGGTAACACCCCTACATCTGGAACAAGACAAGCTGCAGAAGCTGCCGGATCAGCAAAGCAATGCTCTAACTGTCCGCCTGTCGGAGCTTTGATCCTAGACCAGTCGCCAACCAAGGCTTAGGGCCTGGTCTGCCCTGCCATGACAATTTTGTCTTTAGCTTGCATTTCCTCGCACCAGGGTAAGGCTTGTACCCTCCCAATTGCGCTCTTCCGCCCGAAGCCGTTGGCACAATGTGGGGTGTCGGGTTTGGTAAGCGCCGCCCAACGCTCGGCGCTAACAGAAACCAGGTAGTACCGTCTACTGTTATACGGTAGCTCAGTCATATCTGACTAAGACCTGATATATATAACACGCACGCATGCACGCACACGTAGGCAAGCACACACAAAATGGCTATTATGATGCATTCATTCATTCATCATCATCAGCTTCATCATCATCATCATGTGCTCTGCTAACTGGTTGGATCTCGGTCCCTGGCGTTCTGGGTCAAGGCTGCTGATGGTATTCCTCCCACTTCTGCCACTGATCTGTCCAGTCGTCACCATGGTTTCCACCCCTCCATGCCGCCGCCTGTTAACTGTTAATTCATGTAGATCAGGATATCCCCTGGTCAGACTGTTACTTCATGTAGATCAGATAGCCCGTGGTCAGTCTGTTAATTCATGTAGATCAGGATAGCCCGTGGTCAGACTGTTAATTCATGTAGATCAGGATAGCCCGTGGTCAGACTGTTAATTCATGTAGATCAGGATAGCCCGTGGTCAGACTGTTAATTCATGTAGATCAGGATATCCCGTGGTCAGACTGTTAATTCATGTAGATCAGATAGCCCGTGGTCAGACTGTTAATTCATGTAGATCAGGATAGCCCGTGGTCAGACTGTTAATTCATGTAGATCAGATAGCCCGTGGTCAGACTGTTAATTCACGTAGATCAGGATAGACCGTGGTCAGACTGTTATTTCATGTAGATCAGGATAGCCCGTGGTCAGACTGTTAATTCATGTAGATCAGGATAGCCCGTGGTCAGACTGTTAATTCATGTAGATCAGGATAGCTCGTGGTCAGACTGTTAATTCATGTAGATCAGGATAGCCCGTGGTCAGACTGTTAATTCATGTAGATCAGGATAGCCCGTGGTCAGACTGTTAATTCATGTAGATCAGGATAGCCCGTGGTCAGACTTAATTCATGTTGATCAGGATAGCCCGTGGTCAGTCTGTTAATTCATGTAGATCAGGATATCCCGTGATCAGACTGTTACTTCATGTAGATCAGGATAGCCCGTGGTCAGTCTGTTAATTCATGTAGATCAGGATATCCCGTGGTCAGACTGTTACTTCATGTAGATCAGGATAGCCCGTGGTCAGACTTAATTCATATTTATCAGGATAGCCCGTGGTCAGACTTAATTCATGTAGATCAGGATAGCCCGTGGTCAGACTTAATTCATGTAGATCAGGATATCCCGTGGTCAGTCTGTTAATTCATGTAGATCAGGATAGCCCGTGGTCAGTCTGTTAATTCATGTACATCAGGATAGCCCGTGGTCAGTCTGTTAATTCATGTAGATCAGGATAGCCCGTGGTCATACTGTTAATTCATATAGATCAGGATAGCCCATGGTCAGTCTGTTAATTCATGTAGATCAGGATAGCCCATGTTCAGACAGTTAATTCATGTAGACATACACTTTGACACCAATGATACAAGAGCTTTCCCGACACCCCCCGGCCCACAATGCAAGCAGTATAACAGCTTACTTTAGGCAAACAGTGAACAGAGTCGCTTATTTTTAATAACTACGTGGAGGGGTTCAGGAAATATGTTCCCTTCTGAACCTCATATTCCTGGTAGCATCCCTATATTTGTGACATGTGCTACACACAGCACATCCAGTATAACTTTTCTGTATGATTGCACGTCAATTCACCAGACTTCAAGCGTGTGAACTCACCAGACTAAATAAGATTAACCTGACAAGAACAACTATTGAACACCTAAATCAGGTGTCGGCCAACGATATAGAGACCCCTCAGTGGATTTCTGCACATTGTGCCGCTGCAAAAAAATTGTATGATCACACTCACAGACATTGGCTGACACAGTGACCCACCGGAAAGAAATAGATATAAAAGGACAAACTAGACAATAGAAAAAAGAAAGCTGTCGGAATCCCCAGATTAGAACGCCCCACTTCTATTAAGGAATACGAATACTACAACACACAGCAAAATAAACACATCATCACACGTACAAGAGCTTAAGGAACAAATGTACCGTAACACATGGCAAACTAGACACATCACCCATACAAGAGCTGAAGGAACAAATGTACCATAACACGTACAAGAGCTGAAAGAACAACTGCACTACAACACACGGCAAACTAGACACATCATCACACCTATTGGAGCTAAAGTAACAAATGTACTACAACACACGACAATCTAGATACATCGTCACACCTACAAGAGCTGAAGGAAGACATGTACTACAACACACGGCAAACTAGACACATCATCACACCTATTAGAGCACCACGGCAAACTAGACTGTTGTCGAATGAGAAAAGCGTGCTTTTGTGCTACTTGTGCCAAGGACCAAGAACAAGGACAACACCGACAGTCTACAAGATCTGGACGTGGAAGAACAAGGACATCACCGACACTCTACAAGATCTGGACGCGGAAGAACAAGGACAACACCGACACTCTACAAGATCTGGTCGCGGAAGAACAAGGACAACACCGAAACTCTACAAGATCTGGTCGCAGAAGAACAAGGACGACACCGACACTCTACAAGATCTGGACGCGGAAGAACAAGGACAACACCGAAACTCTACAAGATCTGGTCGCAGAAGAACAAGGACGACACCGACACTCTACAAGATCTGGACGCGGAAGAACAAGGACAACACCGAAACTCTACAAGATCTGGACGTGGAAGAACAAGGACAACACCGACACTCTACAAGATCTGGACGCAGAAGAACAAGGACAACACCGAAACTCTACAAGATCTGGTCGCAGAAGAACAAGGACAACACCGATACTCTACAAGATCTGGACGCGGAAGAACAAGGACAACACCGACACTCTACAAGATCTGGACGTGGAAGAACAAGGACAACACCGACACTCTACAAGATCTGATCGCGGAAGAACAAGGACAACACCGACAGTCTACAAGATCTGGTCGCGGAAGAACAAGGACAACACCGACACTCTACAAGATCTGGACGTGGAAGAAAACTGGCTCATAGACAGCGTCGTGTCTCTGCCAGTGGAATACTTTGGCCGTCTCACCGTGACTAAGAAAGAGCATAATGGAAGGCATGGCTCCATGAAGACGAGGCATTGGTCGACTAACGCGACGGTTGACATAGAGCACTAAAGACTCTTTGGAGATAATACATATGGCAGGAGAACTGGCGAAAGATCAAGAGGTTTTCCTGCAGCCGTGATGAGAGCGAAGTTCTGCATTGAACGGCTACATGAAAATGGTGATGTTGATCTGTAGCAGCTGGCTGGTTGTCTGGGTATTGTCTACATGAAGATGATGATGATGAGCTATAATAGCTCGCTGCTTGATGTCTGGGTATTGTCTAATGTGGCTACACTATATAGTACAAAAATGTTGCCGCCGACCGCTATACTTAAGGGAGATATTGAGGATGGGATACGTGCTCTTGTGGACTTAATGGATCGATGTACAGTGAGGACAACATGACTACTAACTAACCAACCAACCAGCCAAACCACCAACCAGCCAAACCACCAACCAGCCAAGCCACCAACCAGCCAAGCCACCAGCCATCTACATCTCTATTTAGAACTTTGTGTAGTCTCCCCGCCATTTCTGTACTTTGCAGGACGTTGCCATCAACTGCTACCCCAGGATGATTTTCTTGGCAATTTTTACGTTCAGCATTGTCCATGTGGACTCTGCCTCGTCATCAGCGTACCATAAGTTACAAAGCTATAGCGCTCTTATCCCCTCTACGAAGCCGATGTCGCGGGTTCCATAGTGTGTTGATTATCTTACATTCTGTCTGTCTGCATGGCCATGTCAATCCTTCATGTCGCGGGTTCCATAGTGTGCTGACACTATTCTGTCTGTCTGCATGGGCGTGTCCAATCCTTCATCTCGCTGGTTCCATAGTAAACTGATTATCGCACATTATGTCTGTTTGCATGGCCGTGTCCAATCCTTCATGTCGCTGGTTCCACAATGTGCTGATTATCTTACATTCTGTATGTCTGCATGGCCATGTCCAATCCTTCATGTCGCTGGTTCCACAATGTGCTGATTATCTTACATTCTGTATGTCTGCATGGCCATGTCCAATCCTTCATGTCGCTGGTTCCACAATGTGCTGATTATCTTACATTCTGTATGTCTGCATGGCCATGTCCAATCCTTCATGTCGCTGGTTCCACAATGTGCTGATTATCTTACATTCTGTATGTCTGCATGGCCGTGTCCAATCCTTCATGTCGCTGGTTCCACAATGTGCTGATTATCTTACATTCTGTATGTCTGCATGGCCATGTCCAATCCTTCATCTGCACTTCTTGTTATTGATTGTCACCTACTTTCTTCTTCCGCTAATTTTGATTTCGTCTATGACTTCCGACGTCACTGTTTGTTGAATGCAAATAATCCCACATTGGACATCACCGAGGGGCAGACTTGTCCTACATATCTCTTGGCTACACAACACACGAGCTTATGTCTCTCGCTATTTTGGTGACATTGTCCTTTTCCTTGTATAAATTGCAGAAACCCCCATTCTGTGCTCCAGACTTCACGCAAGAGTGGCCAGGTGTATTAAGAATCATGCCTCACTGACTGTTGGTGTTTAAAAAAAAAATATGGCAGAGGTCTTGCCATTTAACTTTTGATAAATTTCCGAGTTAAAGTTCATGTAATGTTTACTGGCTTAATCATCTGTATTTATAATTTATGGACTCTTGTTATCAGTCACTTCTGTTCTCGATGTCTCTCCTGTTCTCGATGTCCCTCGTAGTCTCATTGCTGCCATATATGTTTCCTTTCATTTGCATCTTTCTCTGTTACTGTCTTATTATTGTCTAATTGACTGTACCTTTCTCTCTCTCTCTCTCTCTCTCTCTCTCTCTCTCTCTCTCTCTCTCTCTCTCTCTCTCTCTCTCTCGCTCTCTCTCTCTCTCTCTCTTCTCTCTATCTTCTCTTTTCTCTCTCTTCTCTCTCTTCTCTCTCTTCTCTCTCTCTCTCTCTCTCTCTCTCTCTCTCTCTCTCTCTCTCTCTCTCTCTCTTCTCTCTATCTCTCTCATACACACATACTGATGCACACAGATAACGACTAATAACAAGACCTTTTTGTGTGAGAAAAAGAATTATTTTAAAAGATGCAGTTTGCACTGGTATATAAACATGGTTTCCTTTACTCGTATGTAAACAGGGTTTCCTTACACTGGCATTTAAACTGGGTTTTCTTACTCTGGTATGTAAACAGGCTTGCCTTACACTGGTATGTAAACAGGTTTGCCGTACACTGGTATGTAAACAGGCTTTCCTTACACTGATATGTAAACAGGGTTGCCTTACACTGGTATGTAAACAGGCTTGCCTTACACTGGTTATCTTCTCTTCTCTTCTCATGGATGTAATATGCTTTTACCTCATTTATCATCATCATCATGATTATTACAATCCTCATCATCATTATCATCATTATCATTATATCATTATCAACATCATCATTATAATTATAATCATCATTTTCGTTACAATCACCATCATCATTATTGTTATTACAATCATCCTCCTCATTATCATTACAATCATCAGGAAACTAAACCATATGTTTTAACAGGAGGGATATGAAATACAAAGTGGGTTCTTGCTTAAGACAAAACCAGATGCTTGTAGTATGCGTGATATGTAATATGAGTTGTGTTGTGCTTAGGGCACAAAACCAGATGATGGTAACCTGAGTGATATTTAATACAAAGTGGTGTCATGCGTCAGAGTGCACTAAATTATTACTTAGTGTATGGGTTATGCCGAACATGTTCTCTGGTGATAGACAGGACATTGCACATCAAAGTTGCCTTCTATCATGAGATTGATTGCTAGCTTATACTCTTTCTTAGCATGTCACTTCTATTCACTCATTCACAATCATTTATCAGAAATAATTTTCATACATGCATGTAAGATAAGTAATTATACTTATGTGATTTCCCAATGATAACTTTAAATGTTTAACACCACTGACATCACAATGAAATCTCATCCTTCCATAAACCATTCATCATACACAATCATATCTGTATGGATGACAATTAAGCATATGTGTGTGCTTTACACATGATATATTCCCATCTGTTTAATCAATAATGAAATCACACGTGACTCACCACAGGCATGCTCTCTTCAATGACATAGACTTATGTGATCATTAGGCATACTTATGAGATTCACAAATGATGATTCCTCATGTATAGTAATAATGAAATCACACATGGATCACGACATGCTCTCATCAAATACATAGAATTATTTGATACACCCAGTTCACATTCATTCATCATGCATCATAACCACACGTGCAGGGGTGATGATTTAGAATTATTATTTTCTTCACAAATGATAAATCCACATATTTAAAACAATGAAAATACATTTGACTCACCACATGGGTGCTTTCACCAACCACACAAAATTATGATATATATAGAAATCTATCTACCTGTCATGTGCTCATGTACCTTTCTGTTATACATTACACTATTTTTTTTATCAGTGTTGGCACATGTAAAATAGTTTCTTCTTAGTGAACTTATTCTTAGCTTCCTAAATCTTAAGTTACTCACAAACTTCTAATTCACTGCTGATTGAGTTTAACTACTTAAGAAATAAAATGTACAACTTAGGTCTAATGCTTACACATTAAATAAGTTGTTTGACTGGGAGAAACAGAAACTCACTGTGGTTTATCCTAATGTACAGTTTATCCATGACTATGATAACTGAATATAATATTTAATTTCTACTAAATTAATTTCTTAAGGATAAATCACGTGGTTTCAAACACATTGACTCACCGCTTTCTACTTTGGAAAGGGATCACTGACTAACGTCATTCAAAATATGCATTATGCTTACCTTCATGTTGATCTCATGGCTTCACGACACGTCGACAACAGATTTCAAGATCTGCCTTGGATTCGTTTTACCAAATGCGATGTCTTTGTTGGCTGAGGCTTTCCTCCTCTTATTAATCAAACTGTTATATTTTACTATTCGATTGGGAGGGTACTTTCACTCCAGCATATATATCTGATCTTCCTGCCTCGTGTGTGTGGGTTGGTGAAAAACAGGCCGTGTTCCAGTCGTTCGTCTTTTTATGTAGCTTTTCCTGTCCAGGTTTTTGCTGTCACGTCGAACCTGAGTCTGTTGTTGTAATTTTAGGATTTTAGAATTGTGGTACAAACCAGCACTGTTGCGATGCTAATGTTGAATGTTATTACGAGGAATAATAACAGCGACGTTGACGTCTTGTGAAAATATATCACAATGGGTCGTAAGAAATGGATGACTGAAGAAATTTTACAACTAATTGAAACAAGAAGACTGAACAAAAATAATCCTGCCAAATATGAAAAAATTCACAGACAAGTCAGAATAATATGTAAGGAGGCAAAAGAAGCAAGGCTTGAGAAAAATTGCATAGAAATTGAAAAACAACACAACAGTCAAAATACTATATTAGTGCACAAAAGAATTCAGGAACTTACTAATAAAAGAACAAGTACATCAGCCGGCTGTCTAAAAACTAAAGATGGAAAAAAATCATAATAGAAAATGATCAGATTCTACATGTGTGGTCAGATTATGTGAAAAACCTTTATGATGATAATGTAGATGAACAGTATGATATTCGATTTAATAATTAAGGACCGCCAATTTTGACGTTGGAGGTTCAGAATTTTCTTAAACATATGAAAGCTGGCAAGACCCTCGGTTCAGATAACATCACAACCGAAATGATTAAAGCTTTAGAAGAATATGGAATTGATCAAGTCACCAGACTGCTGAACACATTATATGATACTGGAGATATACCTTCTGAATTATGTAATTCTGTATTTATTGCAATCCCAAAGAAATCAGAAGCCTTGGAATGTGATCAACATAGAACAATTAGTATAATGAGTCACATCACAAAGATTCTGCTACGAATTATCATACAAAGAGTGAGAAAGAAAATACAACCTGAAATAGGGGAAGAACAATGTGGGTTTGTAGAAGGAAAGAGTACAGTAAATGCTGTGTATATGCTGCGATCAGTTATTGAACGTTCTATAGATGTAAAGAAAGATATACAACTTTGCTTTATTGACTACACAACGGCGTTCGATAGAGTAAGACATGTCAACATGGTAGATATGCTTGCAGATCTACAAATTGATGGGAAAGACCTTAGACTTGTAAAAAACATATATTGGAAACACCACTCAGTCATCAATCAGGTGCCATCTCCGCAATGAAGGTTGGCTGCAATGGATCTCCAACACTGTCTCTCGCCTTGACTGTATATTCTGTCGGGCTGATGTTCGTCCATCTCTTGATGTTATCCTCCCACTTGTATCGTTGTCTACCTCTTGCTCGCTTGCCCTCAACCTTGCCTTCCAGTATGGTTTTTATAAGAGTATTATGTCTTTTAACGTGGCCAAAATATTTCACTTGTCTCCTCTTTATTTCTTTCACCAACTCTCTCTTCATTCCCAGTTTTTCTAGGACTTCTGCATTTGATTGGTTTTGTTTCCACGAAATACGACCTATTCGTCTGTATATCCACATCTCCAGGGCTTCTATGCGACTGTCTAGTTGCTTGTTCAATGTCCAAGATTCCGCGCCATACAGTAGCGTTGAATATACGTAGCATTTGACAATTCTCATTTTTAATGAGGTTTTTAATCTCTCTAGATGTTAATACTGATTTCATGCCGTTGAAAGCATTTTTTGTCATTTCTATTCTCTTTTTCATTTCCATTTCACTTCTGCCTTCATCTATTATTATATGTCCAAGATAAGAGAAACTTGTTACTTGTTCTAGGATCTGCCCGTTTACTGTGATGTTCATTAATGACCTTTCCTTTTCACAGCTAATTATCATAGTTTTTGTATTTTGGATGTTAATAATATCTAAGCCACATTCTGCACTGTGCCTGTTTACTTCTTCCACTAGGTCTTGCATCTCTTGTTAACTTTCTGCTAGTAACACGGTATTGGAAATTATAAGGATTGATAATGAAGTGGGACAATATCAGCCTATTAAGAGAGGTTTGAAACAGGGATGTGTAATGTCCCCACTTCTTTTTCCCTTATACAGTGAAAATATTTTCAGAAATGTAGAAGATATGAATGGAATCATCAATGGAGGACGAAACATCAATAACATTAGTTATGCAGATGATATAGTACTGATTGCAGACAATGAGCAGAATCTGCTACAATTAGTAGATGCGATTGTTGCACACAGTGAACAACTGGGGTTAGAATTAAACTGTAAAAAGACACAGATTATGGTCGTCACTAGGAAGAAAGAAATACCACAATGTAATATGCAAGTAAATGGAAATATTCTTCAAAAAGTGAATCGGTACAATTATCTCGGAACAGTCATAACATCTACTTTCCCACAGGAAGAGGTTCTAACGTGTGAACCACAAATTGAAGAACCTGCATTTGAAGAGATCCTATATGTAATCACACGACTTAAAAACAATAAGGCAACTGGGGCTGATGGAATTGCTGCTGAATTTATAAAGGCAGGTGGCCATGCATTACATCTAAAGCTATACGAACTAATAATAAAAATCTGGAGGATAGAAGAATTACCCCATGACTGGAAAGAGTCATTATTGATACCTACCTTTAAGAAAGGAAACAAGTTCCAATGTGAAAATTTTAGAGGAATATCACTACTGTCCAGAAGCTATAAGATACTATCCGCAGTATTACTAAATATGCTAAAACCATATTCAGAAGACATATTAGGTGACTACCAGGCGGGTTTTAGACAAAACATATCAACAATAGATCATATATTTATCTAACGACAAATAGCCGAGAAAAATTGGGAATATAAAAGAGATCTCCATAATATTTTTGTGGATTTTAAAAAGGCTTATGATGGTGTCCATAGGAATAGTCTATGGAATGCTATGCAGGAATTTGGAATACCAAGGAAGTTAATCAACACGACCAGACTATGCATGGAAGATACTTATAATATAGTAACATATAAAGGCAGGAAATCAGACCCTTTTCCAAATAACATCTGGCTTGAAACAGGGTGATGCACTATCGCCGCTACTCTTCAATCTGGCTCTAGAGAAAGTTGCAAGGAAGGTAAAGGAGGAATGTGATATTGAAGGAACATCCAAGCTACTTGGTTATGCAGATGATATAGATATTATAGTGGAAAATGAACAAAAGACATTGGAAATATTGACTCACTTAAAGGAAAAAGTCCAACAGATGGGGCTGGTTATCGACCAAGATAAGACAGAATATATTGTAATTTCAAGAGAAGGGATGGCTAAAAACTCTGGCCACATACAAATAGATAATATGACTGTCAGGGTCTTACACCTGGCTCGCTACCTAACACATGTGGGACAGTACAAGTACAACGTGATTTGACTCAAGACTCAACGACACAACGTTCAACGGATTTAATTACAGATCATATACAGTACGATGATCACAACAATATATACCGGATACTTCAATACACTTACATTCACCATACAGCACACAGTCTGACTCTCAAGATGTCCAGGCACACGACATTCGGCCACAGAAACCTTTCTCGCAACATGCGTCCTGTTCAGTCCACGTCCCAGAGCTGTCTGCCTATCGTTTGGAACTCGCCTCCTCACCTGAGGTGGCTTCACGAGACATGCGTGCGTCCTTGGTGTGACCGCTGGCCGTCGCGCCAGCCGGCAACTTCGCAGGCAGGTGACTACCATTCGCCTGGCGGCGTAACGAAGTTCCTTCATCCCTGCTAGGGACTGAGTCACCTGGCGGCGTAACGATGTCACTGCATCACTGCCGTACTGTGGACTCTGACACGCTCCCCCGGCAACTCCATGAAAGACGTCATCTTTCATGTCTAATATATATACATACTGGGTTAGTACCTTAACCCTTGTCAGAGTCAACCCTTATGTTGCTTATATACATTGGTATCATAATACATAGAAAATACACATCTGCCATAGAAAACATATAATCAATAGAAGTTATATTCAACGACATGTGGTGTTCAACTTTTAACACCTGTCAGGTTTCATCATCTCGATGGCTGATTACATTAATTGCATTAATGACCCAGTCAGATCGGTAGTTCCAGCTTCACGCATCTACCTCGCAGCATTTGAAAAAAAAATAATAATATGGTTCTTGAGACAAAAACCATCTAGCTAGACCGAAATGTGGCTTTTACATAAGTCACATAAAACGCTCAAACCCCGACCTCATTTGGCCAGGACTCTTGTGTTGGTCTGCAATGTCTGCAACCCTTTGCCATGCCCAGTAAATGCCTACCTGATGAGTTCAAAATCTGGCAGACACATGGCTATTTTTATATAACACATTACATTATACATTTCAAATTATGGCCCTTTGTGTAAGGATGTAATAGCCACTAAAAGAAAGGGGAATAATTTCAAACATTTATGGCATATAATAATTTACAATAATTATTTTATTTCTTAGTGTCATCGCTTGACGTTTCTTCATCCTAACGAGAAAAAGTCGCTAGTATGAATACACTAATCAAGATATGATTCTAAGATTACACTACATAAATATATAAACACACAATTCGTGTATTCAATTTTATTGATTCCTAAAGATTTTAGAATCGTCATAGCTTTTTAAACTTTCATGTGTCGTCTGCTAGTTTTACTCTAAATTACAACATAATCCGGAATACACACGAACACTAAGTAATCGATGTTACAACTTGTAGAACACACCTGTTCCGGTTTGATGTAGATACGGACGGTATACTGTTCTTACAGCTCATGTGTTGGATGTTTTCTTATAAACCTTCTGGATTTAGATTAAACTGCAATGGTGTAGCTGTCAACTGTTCATGTCACACTTTCACACATGGATGTTAAAATATCTCTGGAAGATTCCACACGGATATGCCACTGTCACAATGGATAGTTCGCTTACAGTAAGTCTTGAGCGAATGTGGCAATGTTCTTGTTACAGAATATGTACAATTAAAGTTCGCTTTCTACCACACACTACACAATTTTACACGACAATCACTACATTTAGTAATAAAATAAGAACATTATATACAGTGGGAGTAACCCCTATCACAATGTAGACATTACACAGCTTTTGTGAATACACAACTTATTCACTGATAGATGGCTGTGTTGATCTGAGTATTTTACACTGCACTCAGACTTTGTTGCTCAATGGGTCGGTCGGACAACGGGACAACAAATCGGCGATCGTATTGGTTCGGCCTGGAATATGTCGGACCTCGAAGCTGTAGTCTTGGAGTTTCAAAGACCAACGGGCTATCATATGGTTTGATGGTACCCCAGAATTTATGAATCGCAACGGACTGCTGTCAGATTCCACGATAAAATGGCGTCCTAGAAGAAATCTAGACAATTTTGTAATACCTACCACTAAAGCTAGGGCTTCCAACTGAGGTATTGACCATGCCCGTTCTCTCGGTTTCAGCTTTCTGGATACGAAATACACAGGATGGAGAATGTTGTTGTGCTCTTGCAGCAAGACTGCTCCAATCGCGACGGAGCTCGCATCTGTTCTTAATCTGAAAGGTAAATGGAGATTGGGCAATTTCAGGATGGGATTGTGTAAGCTATCATCAGAAAAACAAGCTAATACTTTAGAGAATGCTAATTTTAGGCATTCATTGCTTACAATTTTCTCCGGCTTATCTTTAGTTAGTAAGTTAGTAAATACTTCAGTTAGTTCAGAAAAATCCGGAATAAATTGGCGGTAATAATTTATCAGTCCTAATAAACTTCTGACTTGTTTCTTTGTAGTCGGAAGTGATAGTTTTAGAATCTTGGACACAATGTTATCGTCTGTCGTGACAAAGCCATTGGATATTTTGTATCCCAAAAAGGATATTTCAGGGTAGGCCATGTCTACTTTTGAAGGCTTTACTGTCAGTCCGTGCTGTCTGATGCGTTCAAATGTCAGTTCTAATGTCTTTATGTGCTCTGTCATTGTCTCTGTGTGAACACAGATGTCGTCAATATAGCAGATTATGTTAGGAATGTCTATTAGAAGAAGTCGTGTCATACGTACAAATGTGGCTGGGGCGTTGACTAGCCCAAATGGAAGTTTGCACCATTCGTACAGTCCCCAAGGTGTGGCAAAAGCTGTCAGATGTCTGCTCTGTTCGTCTACTTCTATCTGATAATATCCTTTAGTCATATCTATCTTCGTGAAGAACCTAGCGTCTGTCAGTTCTGTCAGAAGATCGTCAGCGTTTGCCATTGGCTCCAAATCTAGAACAGTTATTTTATTTAGCTTTCGATAGTCGATACACAGTCTTATTGTATTGTCCTTTTTGCGTACAATGACCATGGGAGATGAGAAGTCTGATTGGGATCGTCTTATGATGTTATTCTTTTCTAGGTTGATGATCTCCTGATGTAAATGTTCTTTGTAATGTAATGGGATGGTGTATGGTCTGCATCGTATGGGTGTGTTTGATGTGAGTGTGATGTGATGCTGTACTAATTCTGTTTGTCCTGGGTTGTTGGAGAAAATGGTGTTGTACTGTTGTATTAGGTGTTTTAAACTGTCTGTTTCTGCTTGAGTTAGCTTTGGATTGATCTTGATATCCTTCAAGCAGTCTGTCGTGTCTAATGTAGGTGTTGGAATTTCGTCACTAACCTCGTCATCTTCGTGATCTATTATCACTGTACAAGCTGTCGTATCGTCTTGTTCGTTGTCTCTGTTATGGTATGGTCTTAGCATATTTATGTGAAATATTTTGTGTTTGTCTTTTATTAGGATCTCATAGTCTACAGGTGAAATCTGTCTTGTCACTTTAAAAGGTCCCTGCCAAGAATCAGTCAATAAGTGTCGGTCACTAGGTAACAGAAGAAGAACGTCCTGTCCAGGTGTCAAAGTTATTGTTCTGTTTCCTTTGTCAGCATACTGTCTATAAGTAGCACCAGATAATTTTAGTGCATTCTTTGCAATCGTACATGATTTGATGATTCTTTCACGCAATGATGTAACATATACGTATGATGATATGGGTTTAAGTACTGGAGTAGATTCAGTTAACATTTGGTGATAAATAGTCAATGGGCCACGTGGTTTGGCACCATAAATAAGTTCAAATGGAGAGAAACCGGTACTAGAATGTGATACCTCGCGATAAGCAAAAAGAATAGCTGGTAGATATACATCCCAATTATTAGGGTGTTCTTGCGTGACTTTTGCAAGCATGTGCTTCAGATCGCCGTTAAACTTTTCAACGATTCCACTTGAGTGAGGATGGTATGGTGAATTGAAACATTGCTTCACTCCCAACATTCTGGTGAAAGCTTGGGTAGATGCGGCGATAAACTGAGTACCCCTATCAGATTGGATAGTGTCTGGAAATCCTATCCGAGAAAAAATATGGAAGAATACTTCCATTATATCATTGGCAGTTATGTTCTTTAGCGGAATAGCTTCCGACCAGCGACTACATTGATCAACGACAGTTAGAATATATTTATTCCCTTTAGTTGTTGTATGATTGAGAGGGCCCACTATGTCAACAGATAGTTTTTCAAAAGGTCGACTGGCTAAGTCAGTGACTTGCAACTTTGCCTGTGGGTGTTTACCTTTTTTTATCAGTTTCTGGCAGGTGTCACAACTTCTGCAATATTCTTTAATGTCATTGCAAAATTTGGGCCAATGAAACTGTGTTAATAATCTAGATCTGGTCTTAACATATGCCATATGCCCTGCAAGAGGTATATCGTGGGCAAGATGTAAGGCTTGCTTACGATAACTGGTTGGCAAAACAGTTTGCTCTGTGGTGTTGTCACCTCTGGTATAATACCTGGTGAGGATATCATTTTTCAAAGCAAAATGCCATTTTGCATTCTTGGTTACCTTTGGCTTTTGGCCGATCAGATTAAAATATTTTACCAATGAAGGGTCAGCCTTTTGAGCTGTTACAAAAGTTTCCTTCATGGTGTTAGAAGGTAGTGATACTGGGCTAAGTGACTGAATAGCCTCAGTTTGATTACTTTCATCTTGCACTCTAGCAGTAGATCTGGTTACTGCGTTCCCACAATCAATGATGTCAGATGGTGATGAAACAATGTTGTCAATGATATGATGAGAACTTAGTGCTACATTAGCTACCATACATTCAATGGGTGGTGTGACATTATCAATGATGACATTGGATGGTGATGTTATGTTATCATCAATACACACAGATGTTATGTCATGAGGTTTATCATTCACCTCTGGCAAATTTCCAATTATTACATCACACACTGGGTTTGTTAACGCAGCAACTTTTACTTTCCCAGTGAGGAAAGGTGTTTGAATATATGCCCATGCTAATGGGTATCTCTCAATATTGCCTGAGAATGTTCTGCATGTTACGTGACTGCCTGTATAGTCTGTAGGCATTATGAACGTCCTCTTAAGGCCAATAAGTGAACTGCCGGTATCTCGAAGAACTGTAGCAGACTTGCCGTTCACATATCCGTGATGGACGATTATCTTGCCTATTGAATCTACTACCAAATTAGCTTCTTCATTGACAATAGGGATGGCATGACCACACGTTAAAATACCATCTTCATAGAAGGTGTTACAAACAGTACATAAAGTGTTATACATGTCAAAAGTCTGTGCTGAGTTCACAGGATGTTTCTCTGATTCTTCTTCTTCTGACTCTGAACTGTTTGACAAGGCGGCATTTGCCTCGTTGATCATTTGTCTACCTTTACAATCCTTGCGATGGTGTCCATGCGCTTTACAAAGATAACATTTACGCACAGACCTGAACGATCTACGCTCATGATCTCGTCTGTTTATCATATCTCGTAGATAAATATCATATTTTGGGTTTTTATCGCACATTTCATTTTGTTGATGTGAAAATTTACAATGAATACAGTGCTTAAATTTCTCAGAGGTAGGCCTATGAGGTTTCTGCCTACTATAGGGTTTGTCAAAATTAGCCGCAGCTACAAAATCAATGTCCGTAGATTCTGTCACAAAACAGTGTTTGTTGGCGGTGTAATACGCCGTACCTCGTCTATCAATCTCATCTATACTCGTGCATTCATTCACCTGCAAAGATTTGGAAAATTTTGGTGGAATGGATGAAATGATTTTGTCTCTGATGATTAGATCTTCTAATCTATCATAATTTCTGTCAATTTTGGCTGCTGAAGTCCATTTGGTGAATATATCTCGGACTAAGCAGAGGTAGTCAGAGAACGTTTGAGTCGGTTTTGGGCTCAACTTGCTGAACTGTTCTCTGTAACCTGCTTCATCTAACATAAAATGTGCCATTATCTTTGATTTAAGATAATGGTAGTCTTTTCTGAGGTCTTTGGGAATAGTCTCAATGACTTTAAGAGGTTCCCCTGATAAACTCCTCATATACACAATATTCCATTCCGACAGTGGAACTTGGTAATGTTCCATTAAAGTTTCAAAATTTTGGGTAAAGGCTGCAATGCAGTCACCCGAGGTATAATTACGTACAATACCCTGATATTTCTTGTACTGGTTTTCTTTCTCCAGTCTCTCAGATTTCTTATACTCTTTATTGATAGCAGTCTCAGTATCGAGTTGTTTTATTTTTAATTGCACCTCCAGTTCTTCTCTCTTACTCTGAGCTGCTATTTCTGCTTTCTTGAGTTCACTATCTATCTCAGCTTGCTTTGTCTTTGCAGCCAGTTCTAATTCGGCTTGCTTTAAGGCTGTATCTGCCTCTAATTGCTTGGCCGCTCTTTCAGCTGCTCGTTCATCGCGTTCAGAAGCTTTCTCCTGTACTAGTAGGTATTCAGCATATTTGTTCTCACTCCACTTTGTTAACTCATCACCTGTTATCTTCAACTTTAACCCCATATCAATGAAATCAAATAATGAAGACATGATGAAAAGTGTCAATGTAATATCAGCCACACAGATAGTTATAAGTGGTTAGTAGAATAAACAATTTACAATTTCCCAATATGCAATATGTGCCTAAAATTGCATCCTTAAAGTCAATAAAAAGAAAACTATACTCAAGTGCCCTGGATGCGGTGAAGAATGGTTGGAAATCGGGCTAGGAACCTGTAGGGTCGCTACTTCGAATCACAAATGACCTCTACGCGCACGGTTTCGGATGGTACGGAAAAACCTGCTTTGTTTTGGAGGAAATAAATTATCGTCTATTTGCTGGTGTGTGCCTGCTTGTCACTAAGTATTGAGTAGGTTTGTATGGCGTTGAGTGTAATTGTATGTCGTTAGTTTGTCCGTCAACAACAATTTTTTTTTTCCACAAGTCACTTTCTTTCAAAAAAAACCTTTTTGCTTTCCACAAACTCAACTCACAAAGACAATCTAAATGTATCTCAACACGCTATAACATTGATGACACATCACTTACATCAAGATGACATTCAGTAAGGACATAGACATCAAGTTTACAAGATGGCGACAAGGTCACAATGGCGACAAGATCACAATGTCGACAAGGTCAAAACGGTGACAAAAATTTGACAATCACGAATGTTTTATACGTTTACACGATCAAACAATACGAATGCACTGTACGTTTACAACTAGTCTCCATGTTTACACAATGTAGCAATAATTCAAAATGAGCCTTCCATGATCACTTTTACATGTACAAACAATTTTAACAAAAATTCTAAGTTCACAACCTCTAGTTCTAACCATTTATCACATAAATACGTTCATTTCAAAGCTGGACGTTTACCCCCACGTCCACACATGTCAGGGTCTTACACCTGGCTCGCTACCTAACACATGTGGGACAGTACAAGTACAACGTGATTTGACTCAAGACTCAACGACACAACGTTCAACGGATTTAATTACAGATCATATACAGTACGATGATCACAACAATATATACCGGATACTTCAATACACTTACATTCACCATACAGCACACAGTCTGACTCTCAAGATGTCCAGGCACTCGACATTCGGCCACAGAAACCTTTCTCGCAACATGCGTCCTGTTCAGTCCACGTCCCAGAGCTGTCTGCCTATCGTTTGGAACTCGCCTCCTCACCTGAGGTGGCTTCACGAGACATGCGTGCGTCCTTGGTGTGACCGCTGGCCGTCTCGCCAGCCGGCAACTTCGCAGGCAGGTGACTACCATTCGCCTGGCGGCGTAACGAAGTTCCTTCATCCCTGCTAGGGACTGAGTCACCTGGCGGCGTAACGATGTCACTGCATCACTGCCGTACTGTGGACTCTGACAATGACCATTAAAAGAAAGGAAACATACAAATACCTGGATAAATCTTAAATTGCTCCAACATCATAAGGGAAGAAATACAAACTAGAATCAATTCTGGAAATAAGATATATTATGCACTACAATATCTAGTAAAATGAAATGCGCTATCTCGTAACATCAAAATCACAATATACAAAACACTGATCAGACCAGTTGTGCTGTATGGCTCTGAAATCTGGAGTACAACGAAAGGAGACGAAGCATTGTTACAAACCTTTGAGAACAAAGTTTTAAGACGCATCTTTGGACCCATTAGGGATACACAAAGTGGAGAGTGGAAAAAAAGATGTAACAAAGACATTTATGATCTGTTTAAGTCCCCGCTAATCACTGGTATCATGAAGGCTAATAGACTACAATGGCTGGGGCATATAGAAAGAATGGAAGATAATAGGGAAACAAAACTCGCTTACACTCAGGAAATAAATGACCGTAGACCCCGAGGTAGACCAAGAAGACGGTGGAGAGATAATATATATATACAGATCTACCTACAAGCACTTGGAATCAACGACTGGCAAGAGAAGGTCAACCAGAGAGACGAATGGAGACGGATTGTATCTGCAGCAAAGAACCTCAGTGGCTCGGAACGCTGAAGAAGAAGAAGAACTCATAACATCTGATGGGAGATGCCTTGAAGAGATTAGAACAAGAATCGCCATGGCGAAGATAGCCTTTGGCAAGATGAAAAACATACTGACCAATAAAGGGATGTCAACTGAAACGAGAAAAAGTGTTGAGGTGCTACATTGAGCCTGTACTTTTGTATGGATGTGAAACTTGGACAATGAGCAGTCAAGCTGAAAAAAAAAAAAAACATCTGATGGCTCTCGAAATGTGATTTCTGAGGATAATGCAAAGAATACCAGGGACAGACAGAAAAACCAATGACCAAGTACTACAGGAAACAAATTAAAATCGGAAATTGATTAGAGAAATTAGACGTAGACAGTCAAAAGTAATTGGACATGTTATAAGAAGAAATGAATTGGAGAACTTGGTGACAACTGGCAAGATCGAAGGGAACAGACCAAGGGAAGACCGAGAAGTAAATACCTGGATGGCTTGGCCACATGGCATGGTCGAAACAGGAACATTTAGCTGATCCACGACTCTGGTGATCGAGTGAAATGGCGTCATGAACGCCCACGCTTTCCGGCATGGCACATGATGGATGGACTAGCTGAAAGAGAAGCCAGAGAAGGAAAACTTGTTGAATTTTATCACTGCTTACCTGTTGAGTTTCCGAAACTGAAAAAAAAAAAATTGCCGCTGATATGGCATCAGTGTTTGGAATAATTTATATCTGTGAGGAAACATTTCCAAAAATGAAGTATGTGAAGTTAACACATCGAACGAGTTTGACTGATGAACATTTGAAAGCAATTTTTTTTTATTGGATGCAGCAATTCCAAACCAAACATTGATAATATCACGAGAGCCAAACGTCAGTTTCACAAATCTCCACTAACCTTGTTTGCTGCTTAGTTTGTAAGATTCGGAAATGTGCACGCAAGGTCTGATGTAATAACATTGTTTGGATCAACTTATGTCTGTGAGCAAACATTTTCAAAAATGAAGTTTGTGAAATCAACACATCGAATGAGATTGACTGATGAATATTTGAAAGCGATTGTCTTGATTGGATGCAGCAATTCTAAACCAAACCATTGATGATATCTTGAAAGCCAAACGCTATTTTCACAAATCTCACCATACTTTTCTGCTTCGTAGTTTGTGAGATTCGGACATATGCACACTATTTCTGATGTAACTATCTTTTTGCTAACGTCGCCTTCTTTGATAAATTTTGTAGTAAATAAATGTGATGGTTCTTTCCTTTTTGTGCGTTGCCATGGACTGCTAAACTTAGTTTTTCGTTCCCCCCCCCCCCCCCCCCGAGCTTTCGTTGTGGCTTGCAAGTATTGTACAGAATGATTATGCGGCCCGTGCTCGTAATTTTGTCATTTATCCGGCCCACTGTGAAAAAAGTTTGGTGACCCCTGGTCTAGTCCATGCCGCGTGGCGTTGGTGATGTGTCTGTCCACAGCCTTCTGTCTCGTGTACTCATAATCCTTTCTGTTACTGATGTTCCTCCATGATGTCAAACTGTTCTGCAACTTCTCTCTTGGTCTCCCTCTACTTCTCCCCACTCCAACCTTCCCCTTGTGACGACATACTCCAGCTTTACATTTTTCATGACATGCCCAAAGAATGTGAACTGTCTTCTTCTGATGTGAGTAACCAGTTCTCTTTGTGAGATAACTGCTTTCATGATATCTTCATTACCGAGATAACTGTTTTCATGATATCTTCATTACCCAGATAACTGCTTTCATGATATCTTCATTGCCCAGATAACTGCTTTCATGATATCTTCATTACCCAGATAACTGCTTTCACGATATCTTCATTACCCAGATAACTGCTTTCATGATATCTTCATTGCCCAGATAACTGCTTTCATGATATCTTCATTGCCCAGATAACTGCTTTCATGATATCTTCATTGCCCAGATAACTGCTTTCATGATATCTTCATTGTCCAGATAACTGCTTTCATGATATCTTCATTGCCCAGATAACTGCTTTCATGATATCTTCATTGCCCAGATAACTGCTTTCATGATATCTTCATTACCCAGATAACTGCTTTCATGATATCTTCATTACCCAGATAACTGCTTTCATGATATCTTCATTGCCCAGATAACTGCTTTCATGATATCTTCATTGCCCAGATAACTGCTTTCATGATATCTTCATTGCCCAGATAACTGCTTTCATGATATCTTCATTGCCCAGATAACTGCTTTCATGATATCTTCATTGCCCAGATAACTGCTTTCATGATATCTTCATTGCCCAGATAACTGCTTTCATGATATCTTCATTACCCAGATAACTGCTTTCATGATATCTTCATTACCCAGATAACTGCTTTCATGATATCTTCATTACCCAGATAACTGCTTTCATGATATCTTCATTACCCAGATAACTGCTTTCATGATATCTTCATTACCCAGATAACTGCTTTCATGATATCTTCATTACCCAGATAACTGCTTTCATGATATCTTCATTACCCAGATAACTGCTTCCAAGATGTCTTCATTGCCCTTTCTATCCGTCCATGATGATCCCATCGTTCTTCTATAAAACCACATCTCTACACAATTCCACATTTGTCTGCTAATTCTCCATGATTCACTTTCATACATCAGGAGTGGTTCAGTATAGCTCTTCAGAACTCTTTCTCTCATCTCAATTGAGAAACATAAATTGCAGAGAATATTCATCTTGTGAAATGCTGCCTTTGCTTGGGCTATTCTACATTTATCTTCCTTAAGACATCTTCCACCTGCTGTTAATAAACTACCCAAATACTTAAAAACGTTGATTTATTACAGAATGATTCAATTCGCTTTCATGTTGCATTTGGGAAGAGATTAAAATAATTGTTGTAACTTTTGTTTCTTTGTCATTCAAACTAAGTCCTTGTTTCTGTTGCAATTACACCTGTCATTTCTTGTAACTGCACTTCATTCTCAGTGACCAAAACCATGTCATCAGCACAGTGGAGGATGTGTACATTATGCCGATCAACTGACATTGACTGCTGGCATGTCTTATAGATGGCTTGAATAATTAGTATTAATGATCAGTCAGTTTTGTACACAGAAGTTTCTCCATTGGCCCCTAACTTGTCTTCCTTCCCCATAAGTTCAAGGTGAAGAATTCTTGTTAGAGAATGCATTGTGTTTCATTGATTTCACGTGTTTTCAACACATCACATCGGTCATTGTTAGATCAGATTTTCTCACAACACTCCCTGACGCTGAGTGCCTCGAGATGGCATTTCGGTGGTTCATTGTCAAGAATTCCAACTTCAGAGAGTTGGGGAGGTAAAGGGGCAGAAACATTCTCGAAGGGGGACCACTTCTGATTATCGGAAACCTCATGTCGTGGTTGCCCCGTGGCGGAGTTATTTTTTTTTTTTTTTTACCACAATGATTATATCAAATATTATCCAATGTTTGTGCTGGTCTCTATACGCACACAATGTCTATATTTGTGCTGGTCTCTATACTCACACAATGTCTATATTTGTGCTGGTATCTTTACGCACACAATGTCTGTGTTTGTGCTGGTCTATATACGCACACAATGTCTGTGTTTGTGCTGGTTTCTAAACCCACACAATGTCTGTGTTTGTGCTGGTATCTTTACGCACACAATGTCTGTGTTTGTGCTGGTCTCTATACGCACACAATGTCTGTGTTTGTGCTGGTTTCTAAACCCACACAATGTCTGTGTTTGTGCTGGTTTCTAAACCCACACAATGTCTGTGTTTGTGCTGGTCTCTATACGCACACAATGTCTGTGTTTGTGCTGGTTTCTAAACCCACACAATGTCTGTGTTTGTGCTGGTCTCTATACGCACACAATGTCTGTGTTTGTGCTGATCTCTATACGCACACAATGTCTGTGTTTGTGCTGGTTTCTAAACCCACACAATGTCTGTGTTTGTGCTGGTATCTTTACGCACACAATGTCTGTGTTTGTGCTGGTCTCTATACGCACACAATGTCTGTGTTTGTGCTGGTTTCTAAACCCACACAATGTCTGTGTTTGTGCTGGTCTCTATACTCACACAATGTCTATATTTGTGCTGGTCTCTATACGCACACAATTTCTGTGTTTGTGCTGGTCTCTATACTCACACAATGTCTATATTTGTGCTGGTCTCTATACTCACCCAATGTCTGTGTTTGTGCTGATCTCTATACGCACACAATGTCTGTGTTTGTGCTGGTCTCTATACGCACACAGTGTCTGTGTTTGTGCTGCTTTCTATACGCACACCGTGTCTATATTTGTGCTGGTCTATATACTCACACAAAGTATGTGTTTGTGCTGGTTTCTATACGCACACAATTTCTATATTTGTGCTGGTATCTATACACACAATTGTTATATTTGTGCTGGTATCTATACACACAATGTCTATATTTGTGCTGGTATCTATACACACATGCCGGCTTCGTGGCTTAGAGGTTAGCGACTTCCCTTCGTAATCTCGTATACTCCCGTAGGTAACGTGATGACTGTGAGAATCAGCAGTGGTTCGAATCGCATCGGTAACTTAAGGGGTATGTGAGCCGGCCGCTCAGAAAGCAATGGCAAACTACTGAGCGTAATCTTGCCAAGAAATCAACATCCAGCTGAAAGATGCTGGTGTTGACAGCGATGTCCTGTAAAGGATATGCAAAACATTTATTTTATCTATACACTGTGTCTATATTTGTACTGGTCTCTATACGCACACAATTTCTATATTTGTGCTGGTCTCTATACGTACACAATGTCTGTGTTTGTGCTGGTCTTTATACGCACACAATGTCGATATTTGTGCTGGTATCTATACGCACACAATGTCTATATTTGTGTTGGTCTCTGTCCCCATACAATATCTATATTTGTGCTGGTCTCTATACTGTCGCGAGATAAACTTGTTAGTTGCGATCGATGACAACCAAGCCCCGACATTATTCTGCAAACACAACCGACCCTTTGATGTTGAACAGACTGAGAAAAATACGTCGTTAAAACTGTCTGCACCTGGTCGGCATTTGTGTATGAGATCAAAGTGAGTCGCGTCGCGATGTCTACACACGGTCGACATTTGTTGGCAGGTTGTTGTTCGAGAGACGTGCACTGGCGTCATCTGTCTGCAAGGCGGGAGTCGGCCGTTGAAAGTGATGGACAGAATGTCTGCCGGAGGTCGGAAGGATTCTGTGATGTGGGGGTGGGGGGAAGGTCTCTGGCTCACAGACAGCCAGGATCTTTTGTTGTATGAGACAAAGAATTCCACAGATGAAAGTGAACTTGATAGCGAATTGACCCCGGTTAGTCTAGAAACAGGAGGACAAAGCCAGATTCTGGACTGATTGGCGTCTGGACTTTTTGGTGACGTCACTCAAGCACCCATATAAAACCCAGTTGCGGTAAACAAGTGGAGGGAGTTGGGAAAAACATTCTGAAGTGTTAGGATCGGTGCATTATTCCGAGTTGTGTTTATGAGAGAGACTAGAATGTCTAAGTGGTGATAGTTATCCGCGGACATAGATCCAGTCTGATTGCATAGTTTCTCGAGTAGCAACCGAAATAGGCATACGGTTCCATTTGCAGGTCCACGTATGTGTTCTATGATTTTCAAGAGTGAAGCTAACACATTTTAGAAGATGATGGCTCAGAATTTGAAGACAGAAGTTGCTGAGAGGCCGCTACATTGGGCTTATACCCAAGTTGGTTTGCGGGAACCTAGCTTCTGCTGAGCTGGACATGCTGATGAGATGTATGATTAGCAAGTGATAGTTATATCACTGAACAGTCAGATCATTGTAGAGATACACTATTGATACCAGGAACATTCACACCAAAATTAGACTGATATCTAGAACATTCAGATTGTGGTGTTAATATGGGGAATCCTTACAACCAGTGACACTAGATCCATTGAGATTTCCCCAATAACAGTGACAATAGGGTTAGAATTTTCTGATTAACAATCAGTTAAAGAACAGAGGAAATTCATAGTGTGAATCAGATTGAAGACTCTCATTAGACAGTGTTTGTCATGGGTGTCCAAGCATCCTAGTGGTTCAAGAGACAACGGAGGAAGTCTTCACGTGACCGGAGGAGCATCACCTGGGTGAGGCTACTTGTATGGGATACATGGTGCTGGTGTGTTTTCAGCACAGGGATGAGAATGACTATACGCCTGAACACTGATCTGAGTCTATAGACACTTTAGAGTACACGTCACACATTCTACACCTTATACACACACACACACACACACACACACACACACACACACACACACACACACACACACACACTTCTCACACCTTTGTTTGCTTAATAAATTATTTTGTATCTATTTGTTAAAGCTAGAGTTGTGGAGTATGTTATGTTGGAGAATAGAGTGAGAGGGGGCATGATCTAAGGGTGAGTGAGAGTAAGAAAGAGGTGTCGACAGACTAATGGAGTGTTGTGGACGGAGTCTGGTGGTTTCTCCAAGACAACAATATTGGGGTAATAAAAATGTGGTGTTGATTCCCATCACCCCAAGGACGACACTAAAGTAAGTAAGGAAGACTTACGACATTTATTGGGGGCTCGTAAACGCGATCTTTGGACAGCGGGATCTCTTGTAAGCGGGATCTCTTGGAAGTGGGATCTTTTGACAGTGGGATCTCCTGACAACGGGGTCTTTTGACACGGGATCTTTACTTAGAGGACGGTGATATTGTTAGAGAGAGAATCCAGCTAGAGTGAATGTGGATAGGGGTTAAGACACATATCTTACCTGTTCACACTTCACACGTCTGCATAGGTCTGTGGTCCTGATTCTGCTCTTGTCACTGAGTGATTGTGTTGTGTTGTGCTGTGTAGTATTTAAGAATATAGATTAACTGTAATTGTTCATTACCAATATTTCTTTTAGCGATAATCTATACTCTGTCTGCTGACTTACCTCTCTGAAAAATGGCCACTCCTAAATTAACTGGGGCAGAACTAAAGGCAAAGGGGGAAGAAATGGGATTGTCGACTTCTGCACTAACAGATTACGTACAGGAGGTGGAGAGGGAGTATCGTCAAGCAGAAAGGGAAGATCGAAAGGCTGAGTTGGAGTTGAGAAGGATGGAGTTAGAACAAGCTGCTAAGAAATTGGAAGCAGAACAAGCTGCTAGGCAAATGGAGTTAGAACAAGCTGCTAAGAAATTGGAAGCAGAACAAGCTGCTAGGCAAATGGAAGCAGAACAAGCTGCTAAGAAATTGGAAGCAGAGCAAGCCATGAGAAGGCTGGAAATTGAAGCTGAGCAGGCAGCTAAGAATCGGGAAGCTGAACAAGAAGCTCGGAAAAGGGAGCACGAGTACCGGATGCGGGAACTCGAGCTTAAGAGGCAATCTAATGGGGAAACTGAGGGAGCAGTTGGAGGTTCCTCCATCCCAGGCTCAACCCCAGCAGGTGGACGTTCCCTGAAGTTCCGTCTAGCAATCTATGAGGAGGACAAAGAGAAGATTGACCAGTACCTTCAACGCTTCGAGGCTATGTCAGTTGCTATGGGTCTGGAGCGTGACAAATGGAATCTCAAACTATCCCAGGGATTACGCCGGACCGGTTACGAGGTTTATTCTCGCCTGCCACCAGGACATGAGAACAATTATGACGAGTTGAAGACGGCTTTGCTGAAACGATTCGAAGTTACGTCACATACCTACTGGAAAAAATTTTGAGGAGCGAAACGAGAACCGGGGGAGTTGTTCGCCGCCTATAGTCTGCGTCTGAAAGCATATCTCCATAAGTGGATGGATTTGGCTGGGTTCGCGCATGACTATGAGAGTCTGGAAGAGCTCACGGTAGTCGACCAGATGCGGAAGCAAATTTCGAAACCTCTCAGGACATTCTTGGGAGAACAAGGGGCGGAACGAATCGACATGGTGACGAAATTGGCAGAACGGTTCGTCGAGGTCCATGGGGAGACAGCAGAAAACCTTTCTACCAACACCAAAAGTCAGGAAAAACATAACCTGAAGAAGGCCAAGAGCACAGGAACTAGGAAGGTGGAACCATATGTCAAAACTTCAGAGGAGAGTTCGGAGAAGACGAAGGGGGAAAGCAAGAAAACTTCGAGCTCTACACAAAAACTACCATGGTCGGAGAAGTGGTGTTCGATTTGTAAGTCGCCCTCTCACAATACAAGGGAATGTAAATCGAAGGCTAAGAACCCTCACTTCGCGGCATGTCAAGTGACTTCAAAGCAGGTGGACACTGACAATGCCAAGGTCGACAAGGATGCTCACCACCAGGAGAGCTCACTCAAGTCCGGCACAAGAAAATCTAGGCCGGGGAAATGGTGCAAGCACTGCAGGTCGAATACACACAATGCTATGGACTGCAGGGGAAAGTCAGGAGACACTCAATTCGTCGTGTGCCCCGGAAAACCTAAGGTGGAGCCCACCGAACAGGTCGAGGCCGAAGGAGAGACTCCAGATCAGGAAAAACCACCTGTAGTGGAATTGATAGAGGTTAACGGTCGTCAAGTGGAGTGTTTATACGACACAGGACTGGACAGGGAGGCCGTGATTTATGCGGATCTGGTACATCCAGAACAATTCACAGGCGAGACCATGGAGATACAGCCTGCACAGAAGAGTGCTGTGGCCATGAAGTTGCCCATTGCTAACGTGGAGATTCGGTCAAGGTATGTCACCGGCACAATCAAGGCCGCTGTGTTGACCGATCCCATTTTTCTCGTAATCCTCGGTTGCCGGTATGTCTTTCTGGGAATGCCCAGGGAGCAAATCCATATGGGAGCAATATAGACTCGCTCTCAGACGAAAACGGATGAAGCAGGAGCAAATGTGACTAACCCACTGCCAGGGGTGTTGCGAACTGCCCAGAGTGAGGATGCTACGTTACGTCCTTGCTATAAAAAGCTGCAGAAAAGTGCTGATCCACCCAAACGGGGGCAGTACTATATGAAGAATAGGATACTCTACAGGAGAGCCGGAAGGGGAGACAACCTACATGGTCAGTTGGTGGTCCCAAAGGCCCACCGTTCCCAGATTCTTCATATGGGGCATACCATCTCATTCAGTGGGCATATGGGTATTGCCGCCACGATGCAGCGAATTTCCTGCCATTACTATTGGCCGGGAATGACAGGTGATGTGCGTCGGTATGTGAAGTCATGCACTGAGTGCCAGAGGGTGGCACCGAAACACTGGACAGCACCGGTGGTCTTGGGTGAGATGCCCATCATGAACTCTCCTTTCGAGAGGGTAGCCATCGATATTGTGGGTCCACTTCCTAGGACTAGGAAGAGGAACATGTACATACTCAGCATGGTGGATTGCTGTACAGTGTGGGGTGAAGCCAGACCGTTGACCACAATTGACTCGAAAAGAATGGCGGACGCACTGATGGGGGCCTTTACAAGATTAGGCTTTCCTGATCAAATACTGACGGACAATGGGTCCCAGTTTTGTGGAAAACTTATGGAGGAGGTATTTAGGGTATTCCACTCTAACCATATCCATACCAGCCCTTACCACCCTCAAGCCAAAGGACAAGTAGAGCATTTCAACGGCACGTTGATGACAATGCTCAGGAAACTAGCGCAGGAAAAACCTGATAGGTGGAATGAATATATCCCAGCAGCCCTCTTTGCCTATCGGGAAGTTCCTCATGGCTCAACAGGACTACCACCCGATACGTTGCTGTTTGGTCGTCCAATCAAGGGACCGTTGGAAGCCATGTTGAGGAGTTGGACTGAAGAGGGGACATCAGAAGAAGTGATCTCCTCTTACAAATATGTGGAGGAACTGAAAGAAAAACTTCACAAGGGATGGACTCTGGCAAATCAAAATTTGAAAAAGGCCAGAAAAAGACATGTGGCTTACTACAACCGTAGGTCGAAAGACAGATCTCTAGAGGTGGGAGACAAAGTATTGTTGCTACTCCCAACGGGAAGCAACAAACTGGAGATAGGTTGGCGAGGACCATTTCCCGTGGAAAGGGTGATATCCAGAACCAACTATCAGATCCGGATCCGGGGAAAGTCGAAGATTTTCCATATCAATCTCTTGCGGAAATACGAAGAGAGACCCGGAGAAAAAGCAGCTCACCTCATGGCAATGGCAGTTTCAGTGGAGACAGAAGTGGGAACCAACGAGGGCAGGGAATATCCCTTGGTACACCAGGAAACCTATAGGGATGTGCAAGTGAACCCTGATCTGACTTTACAGGAGAGGGAAAAGATAACCCAGGTTCTCGAGTCTCATAAGGAGATACTGACTGATAAACCAGGACGAACGAGGTTGGTGGAGTTCGAGATGACTTTGACCACCCAAGAGCCTGTTCGCTAAAAGGTTTACCCAGTGCCATTCTCTAAAGAAAAGGTCCTGTTGGAGGAAATACAGAAACTGTTGGAGGATGACGTGATTGCCCCTTCCACATCCCCATACAATGCGGGGGTAGTTTTGTTACGAAACCAAGTGGAGAACACCGGTTGTGTATAGACTACCGACTTCTGAACAGTCATACACAATTTCAGGTGGAACCTTTGCAGAATCCAACTCAGCTATTCGCGAGGCTCCATAAGGCAAGGTATTTCTCAAAGGTGGATCTGAGTCGCGGGTATTATCAGATTCCGGTCAAACCAGAGGTTCGACCCCTACTGGCCTTCAGTACCCCCAGTGGACATTATGAATTCAAGGTCATGCCCTTTGGACTCAGCAATGCACCTAGTGTGTTTACTCGCATGATGAGGACTTTACTTGATCCTTTACAGGATCCGTCCATCATCTCATTTATGGATGATATTCTGATTTCCAGTGACAGTTTGGATGACCATTTACAATCATTGGAAAGAGTTTTCAATAGGCTCAAGGAAGCAGGGCTTACAGCTCGCCCAACCAAGTGCATGATCGGTTACCAGACTCTGGTGACCATTTACAATCCTTGGAAAGAGTTTTCAATAGGCTCAAGGAAGCAGGGCTTACAGCTCGCCCAACCAAGTGCATGATCGGTTACCAGACTCTGGAATTTCTAGGTCACACCATCACTCCAGGACAGACACATTGTCCCAGAGGAAAATAACCTAGAGAAAATCAGAAGTGCTCCAAGGCAAAAAACGAAGGATGTGCGATCTTTTCTCTCGTTGTGTGGGTTCTACCACACATTTATCCCACATTTCACTGAACTGGGAGCTCCATTAACATACACCTTGAAAAAGGGATTCCCAGACCAAATAGTTTGGACACCAGAATGTGAGAGTGCCTACAGTCAGTTTAAGGAGGCCTTGGTCAGCAAACCTGTGTTACAGCTCCCGGACCTTTCCAAACCATTTGTGTTGAGAACGGATGCAAGTGGGATTGGGATTGGGGCAGCTTTGTTACAGGAAGGAAAAGACGATGCTTCAGTTTTGAAACCAGTGGCATACGCAAGCAAGAAACTTCTCCCGGCTGAGAGGAATTATTCGACCGTTGAGAGAGAGTGTTTGGCTCTCGTATGGGCCGTACAAAAATTCCAGCCTTATTTGTATGGAGTTCAGTTTCGAGTTCAGTCGGATCATCAACCCTGACGTTCCTGGCCACTTCTCAGAAGCTCAACGCCCGTTTGATGCGGTGGTCGTTGCTACTTCAGCCATACCACTTTACAGTGGAGTATATACCTGGGAGGGAAAATGTTGGAGCTGATTTCCTGTCTAGACATCCAGCTCCTGAAGAAGAGGAATAGATCATCTGGATCGAACATCCAAGAAGAAAGAGTTGTTGCGGACTACTCTCTTAGGAGGGGGCCTATGTCGCGAGATAAATAAACTTGTTAGTTGCGATCGATGACAACCAAGCCCCGACATTAGTCTGCAAACACAACCGACCCTTTGATGTTGAACAGACTGAGAAAAATACGTCGTTAAAACTGTCTGCACCTGGTCGGCATTTGTGTATGAGATCAAAGTGAGTCGCGTCGCGATGTCTACACATGGTCGACATTTGTTGGCAGGTTGTTGTTCGAGAGACGTGCACTGGCGTCATCTGTCTGCAAGGCGGGAGTCGGCCGTTGAAAGTGATGGACAGAATGTCTGCCGGAGGTCGGAAGGATTCTGTGATGTGGGGGGGGGGGGGGAGGTCTCTGGCTCACAGACAGCCAGTTGTACGAGACAAAGAATTCCCCAGATGAAAGTGAACTTGACAGCGAATTGACTCCGATTAGTCTAGAAACAGGAGGACAAAGCCAGATTCTGGACTGATTGGCGTCTGGACTTTTTGGTGACGTCACTCAAGCACCCATATAAAACCCAGTTGCGGTAAACAAGTGGAGGGAGTTGGGAAAAACATTCTGAAGTGTTAGGATCGGTGCATTATTCCGAGTTGTATTATATGAGAGAGACTAGAATGTCTAAGTGGTGATAGTTATCCGCGGACATAGATCCAGTCTGATTGCATAGTTTCTCGAGTAGCAACCGAAATAGGCATACGGTTCCATTTGCAGGTCCACGTATGTGTTCTATGATTTTCAAGAGTGAAGCTAACACATTTTAGAAGATGATGGCTCAGAATTTGAAGACAGAAGTTGCTGAGAGGCCGCTACATTGGGCTTATACCCAAGTTGGTTTGCGGGAACCTAGCTTCTGCTGAGCTGGACATGTTGACGAGATGTATGATTAGCAAGTGATAGTTGTATCACTGAACAGTCAGATCATTGTAGAGATACACTATTGATACCAGGAACATTCACACCAAAATTAGACTGATATCTAGAACATTCAGATTGTGGTGTTAATATGGGGAATCCTTACAACCAGTGACACTAGATCCATTGAGATTTCCCCAATAACAGTGACAATAGGGTTAGAATTTTCTGATTAACAATCAGTTAAAGAACAGAGGAAATTCATAGTGTGAATCAGACTGAAGACACTAATTAGACAGTGTTTGTCATGGGTGTCCAAGCATCCTAGTGGTTCAAGAGACAACGGAGGAAGTCTTCACGTGACCGGAGGAGCATCACCTGGGTGAGGCTACTTGTATGGGATACATGGTGCTGGTGTGTTTTCAGCACAGGGATGAGAATGACTATACGCCTGAACACTGATCTGAGTCTATAGACACTTTAGAGTACACGTCACACATTCTACACTTTATACACACACACACACACACACACACACACACACACACACACACACACACACACACACACACACACACACACACACACACTTCTCACAACTTTGTTTGCTTAATAAATTATTTTGTATCTATTTGTTAAAGCTAGAGTTGTGGAGTATGTTATGTTGGAGAATAGAGTGAGAGGGGGCATGATCTAAGGGTGAGTGAGAGTAAGAAAGAGGTGTCGACAGACTAATGGAGTGTTGTGGACGGAGTCTGGTGGTTTCTCTAAGACAACAATATTGGGGTAATAAAAATGTGGTGTTGATTCCCATCACTCCAAGGACGACACTAAAGTAAATAAGGAAGACTTACGACATATACGCACACATTTTCTATATTTGTGCTGGTCTCTATACGTACACAATTTTTATATTTGTGTTGGTCTCTATACGTACACTATTTCTATATTTGTGCTGGTCTCTATACGCACACAATTTCTATATGTGTGCTGGTCTCTATACGTACACAATTTCTATATTTGTGCTGGTCTCTATACGTACACAATTTCTATATTTGTGCTGGTCTCTATGCGTACACAATTTCTATATTTGTGCTGGTCTCTATACGTACACAATTTCTATATTTGTGCTGGTCTCTATGCGTACACAATTTCTATATTTGTGCTGGTCTCTATACGTACACAATTTCTATATTTGTGCTGATCTCTACACGCACACAATTTCTATATTTGTGCAGGTCTCTATACGTACACAATTTCTATATTTGTGCTGGTCTCTGTCCCCATACAATATCTATATTTGTGAACGGCTGTGCCTCAGGGTCAGACAACCCCAGCCGGGTTTTAAATCAGCTACTCACACTTTGATATTGGATTGGCTATCGGACAATTACACAGCGAAATGGAAATTAAAGAAAGATGCTTAAAAAATATCGTCATGATCAATTACACATGTTCCCCGAAGGAACATAGCATAGAGCAGCAATATGGAGTATGGGCCCTTCATCGATTACAAGTGTATCGTGTCTTTCTGATGTGTGCATGCGTCAATTCCATCTTCGTGCGGTTCCATTATTGATCTGTCTCTATGTGACCTTGGCCCCGCTGTAACCTCCCCGTGTGGGAGTGTCTTATAGCATGCCGTGTGGCATGGGTGATCATGTCTGTCCTCAGCCTTTAGTCTGGATAATGCCTTATTAATGCTCCTACATATCTCAGATGTTCATTTGTGGGACGTGTTAAATGTGGCTTATAATAACATACCAGTAACACAGCAGCATAACGGCCGACGTCCTGCACAGGGTAGACCACTCTATCCTCTGCTGCCCGGAGAGTTCTGGCGCATGTACATGATTATACAGTTTGTGTGTGGTGTGGAATAGTCGGGGTTACATGATTATAGTGTGTGATGTGGAGTAGTCGGGGTTACATGATTATAGTGTGTGATGTGGAGTAGTCGGGGTTACATGATTATAGTGTGTGATGTGGAGTAGTCGGGGTTACATGATTATAGTGTGTGATGTGGAGTAGTCGGGGTTACATGATTATAGTGTGTGATGTGGAGTAGTCGGGGTTACATGATTATAGTTTGTGATGTGGAGTAGTCGGGGTTACATGATTATAGTGTGTGATGTGGAGTAGTCGGGGTTACATGATTATAGTGTCGGGGTTACATGATTATAGTGTGTGATGTGGAGTAGTCGGGGTAACATGATTATAGTGTGTGATGTGGAGTAGTCGGGGTTACATGATTATAGTGTGTGATGTGGAGTAGTCGGGGTTACATGATTATAGTGTGTGATGTGAAGTAGTCGGGGTTACATGATTATAGTTTGTGATGTGGAGTAGTCGGGGTTACATGATTATAGTGTGTGATGTGGAGTAGTCGGGGTTACATGATTATAGTGTGTGATGTGGAGTAGTCGGGGTTACATGATTATAGTGTGTGATGTGGAGTAGTCGGGGTTACATGATTATAGTGTGTGATGTGGAGTAGTCGGGATTACATGATTATAGTGTGTGATGTGGAGTAGTCGGGGTTACACGATTATAGTGTGTGGTGTGGTGTGGAGTAGTCGGGGTTACATGATTATACAGTGTGTGGTGTGGTGTAGTCGGGGTTACGCGATTATACAGTGTGTGGTGTGGTGTAGTCGGGGTTACATGATTATACAGTGTGTGGTGTGGTGTAGTCGGGGTTACACGATTATACAGTGTGTGGTGTGGTGTAGTCGGGGTTACATGATTATACATTGTGTGGTGTGGTGGGGGTTACATGATCATAGTGTGTGATGTGGTGTGGAGTAGTCGGGGTTACACGATTATACAGTGTTCGGTGTGGTGTAGTCGGGGTTACATGATCATACAGTGTGCGATGTGGTGTGGAGTAGTCGGGGTTACATGATTATAGTATGTGGTGTGGTGTAGTCGGGGTAACATGATTATAGTGTGTGGTGTGGTGTAGTCGGGGTTACATGATTATAGTGTGTGGTGTGGCGGGGGTTACGTGATTATAGTGTTTGGTGTGGTGTAGTCGGGGTTACATGATTATAGTGTGTGGTGTGGTGTAGTCGGGGTTACGTGATTATAGTGTGTGGTGTGGCGGGGGTTACGTGATTATAGTGTTTGGTGTGGTGTAGTCGGGGTTACATGATTATAGTGTGTGGTGTGGTGTATTTGGGGTTACATGATTTAAGTGTAGTGTAGTGTAGTCGGGGTTACATGATTATAGTGTGTGGTGTGGAGTAGTCGGGGTTACATGATTATAGTGTGTGATGTGGAGTAGTCGGGGTTACATGATTATAGTGTGTGGTGTGGAGTAGTCGGGGTTACATGATTATAGTGTGTGATGTGGAGTAGTCGGGGTTACATGATTATAGCGTGTGATGTGGAGTAGTCGGGGTTACATGATTATAGTGTGTGATGTGGAGTAGTCGGGGTTACATGATTATAGTGTGTGATGTGGAGTAGTCGGGGTTACATGATTATAGTGTTTGATGTGGAATAGTCGGGGTTACATGATTATAGTGAGTGATGTGGAGTAGTCGTGGTTACATGATTATAGTTTGTGATGTGGAGTAGTCGGGGTTACATGATTATAGTGTGTGATGTGGAGTAGTCGGGGTTACATGATTATAGTGTGTGATGTGGAGTAGTCGGGGTTACATGATTATAGTGTGTGATGTGGAGTAGTCGGGGTTACATGATTATAGTGTGTGATGTGGAGTAGTCGGGGTTACATGATTATAGTGTGTGATGTGGAGTAGTCGGGGTTACATGATTATAGTGTGTGATGTGGAGTAGTCAGGGTTACATGATTATAGTGTGTGATGTGGAGTAGTCGGGGTTACATGATTATAGTGTGTGGTGTGGTGTAGTCGGGGTTACATGATTATAGTGTGTGGTGTCGTGTAGTCGGGGTTACAGGATTTAAGTGTGGTGTGGTGTAATGTAGTCGGGGTTACATGATTATAGTGTGTGGTGTGGTGTAGTCGAGGTTACATGATTATAGTGTGTGGTGTAGTGTAGTGTAGTCGGTGTTACATGATTATAGTGTGTGGTGTAGTGTAGTCGGGATTATATGATTTAGTGTGTGGTGTCGTGTAATCGGGGTTACATGATTTAAGTGTGGTGTGGTGTAGTCGGGGTTACATGATTATAAAGTGTGTGGTGTGGTGTAGTCGGGGTTACATGATTATACAGTGTGTGGTATGGTCTGGAGTTGTCGGGGTTATATGATTATACAGTGTGATGTGGTGTAGTGTGGTGTAGTCGGGACTATATGGTTATACAGTGGGTGGTGTGTAGTAGTCGGGGTTACATGATTATAGTGTGTGGTATGGTCGGGGTTACATGATTTCAGTGTGGTGTAGTCGGGGTTACATGATTATAAATTGTGTGGTGTGGTGTAGTCAGGGTTACATGATTATAGTGTGCGGTGTGGTGTGTATTAGTCGGGGTTACATGATTATAGTGTGTGGTGTGGTGTGTAGTAATCGGGATTATATGATTATAGTGTGTGTTGTGGTGTGGTGTGTAGTAGTCGGGTGTAGTGGTGTAGTCGGGGTTACACGGTTATACAGTGTATGGTGTGGAGTAGTCGGGGTTACATGATTATACAGTATGTGGTGAGGTGTAGTGTAGTCGGGGTTACATGATTATACAGTGTGTGGTGTGGTGTAGTCGGGGGTTACATGATTATACAGTGTGTGGTGTGGTGTAGTCGGGGTTACATGATTGTACAGTGTGTGGTGTGGTGTGGAGTAGTTGGGTTTACATGATTGTACAGTGTGTGGTGTGGTGTGGAGTAGTTGGGTTTACATGATTAAACAGTGTGTGGTGTGGTGTAGTCGGCGTTACATGATTGTACAGTGTGTGGTGTAGTGTGGAGTAGTCGGGGATACATGATTATACAGTGTGTGGTGTGGTGTAGTGTAGTCGGGGTTACATGATTATACAGTGTGTGGTGTGGTGTAGTCGGTGTTACATGATTGTATAGTGCGTGGTGTGGTGTGGTGTAGTCGGGGTTACATGATTATACAGTGTGTGGTGTGGTGTAGTCGGGGTTACATGATTGTACAGTGCGTGGTGTGGTGTAGTGTAGTCGGGGTTACATGATTATACAGTGTGTAGCGTGGTGTGGTGTAGTGTGGCGTGGTCGTGGTTACATGATTATACAGTGTGTAGTGTGGTGTGGAATAGTCGGGTTTACATGATACAACAGTTCTTGATGCTACTGGCTGGGGTCTGTGCAAGACTAGACCCGCACTGGCTCTCAGTTTTCACAGGTCTAGCTGGCTAAGTTTTGGTAGACTTGCGTCCTTCAGCATGTAAGCGGTTGGGGGTTTGCCTTTTCCACTGTCTAATAATATTGTCATTTCTACCTATGTCTTGTGAGTCTTGTATCTGTCACACATTTATGTCTATCTGAGATATTTAACAACGCCACAGATTTATATCTATCTTAAGAGTCATATCTATAAATGCTACACATGTAACTCTTTCTTAGTAATCATATTTATAAATGGTTGCCTTAGAAGTCTTGTTTATAAATGCCACACATGTTTGTCTATCTTAATAGTTATATTTATACACGTTACACATGTATGTAGGTCTTAGGAGTCTTGTTTATAAATGCCACACATATATGTCTTTCTTTGTAATCATATTTATACACGTTACACATGTATGTAGGTCTTAGGAGTCTTGTTTACAATGGTGGTGACATCAAACATTACCCTGATTGCCGACGCTTCTTTTGAATTATTGATTATGTCTAGGAAATTGTACTTTTGTTTGATGGTTGTGGCTGTGGCCAAATAGTATTGCCTGATTACACTTTCTTAGGCTTGAAGCGAATGGCTTTAGTTTATTTATGTGCTGAACATGTTTCTGATTAAACAACGTGAAATATGTTAACTTTTGTTATTCTAGAGAATTCACCCTCAGAGACGTTAAACTTGCATAAGAAGATCTCGCAGTAAGGCACGGCAAATTCGTTAATGTGACAAGAGTTCTTGTCGCAAGAGGTCTTATTCGTTTCGATTATTATCCTGGTTGTGAATGACCGCCTACTTCACCCCCTGCTGGTGAAGCAGTACCTCGCAACGCATGATGTGACTACCCTGGAACATTCTCAGTAATCTCTCGATCAGGTACTACTTATTTTGTTTTATGTTTTGAATTGCCCCCTCGCCTCACATCATCACTGACAAGGAAGTGATTCTATATGCTGTTGACATTATTAACGTTGCGGCAATACAACTCAGAGATGTTTCAGAAATAGTTGACTTGAATGTTGTCAACTCAGAGATGTTTCAGAAATAGTTGACTTGAATGTTGTCAACTCCGAGATGTTTCAGAAATAGTTGACTTGAACGTTGTCAACTCAGAGATGCTTCAGAAGTAGTTAACTTGAATGTTGTCAACTCAGAGATGTTTCAGAAATACAAGAAATTTACATGGATGTTATCAACAGCTGTATGAACGTTGACACAAGTGTGTAAGAGCTATTGTGAATGGACTGTTTTAGTTTACATGCATTTATTGTTACTGATCGTGATGTGATAATGACATTGTGAAACCTGCTGAAGCTAGAGCTTAGCCGCCAGCCATTGATCTCTGTCATACGTTTCAAGCTGCTATAGATGCCACACACTGGTGCCTGTCGCACATTTATGTCTCGTATACATTTATTTTAGCCATACATTTATGCCGGCCATACATTTTGACCTAAATGTTATTTTTGTCTGTCATAATAGTATCTGTCACTTCTAAACATGTATGTGGAGGCGGATGTAGTCAAGTGGCTAGGGCGCACGCCGTAGGCCCCGTGGCCGACCTACAACATATGATGGGTCTGTCACACCCAGACCTACAACATGTGATGGGTCTGTCACACCACAGACCTACAACATGTGATGGATCTGTCACACCACATTCCTACAACACGCGATGGGTCTGTCACACCACATTCCTACAACATGTGATGGATCTGTCACACCACAGACCGATAACAGGATCTCGCATCGGGGTGTTTTCTGATGGTGCTGATTATAAAATGCGTTGTTTGCCATATTTCACACCTTTCTGTCTCCTTCTCTCACCAGGGGCGTTTATTAGAAATCGCGGGCTTGAAGCTCGCGTTAGACGCGACTACATGTAACATTGTAGTCTACAAACAGGGCTATGATACAGTGACACCCTAAGGGCGCGGCATAAGCAGCGAATCAAAATACAATTTGAACCATTCAATAATTACAAGTCTTTTCGCAACGCTTTTCTGTACTGGTCTATGTTATTCCCATATTGATGTATACGATTTATGATTTATCGCACCCCTCAGCCTGAACGCTTTCGGTACCCTTTGATTTAGCTCTGGCGCAGGTGCATCGTTTAAGGCATTTCGGCGACATTTAAGGGGCGGCATTTCGAAGACTTGCATCGTACTGAGAAAATCTACCGCACGGCCCTGTCTACAAAATTAGCTTGATATAGCCTTTGTTGATGATAATAGTAATAGTGTTTGCTTTATGTCTTTGTATGTGTAAGCCATCTTCATGGCTTGGTTTGTGTACTTGATTGGCTATTTCTGGATCTTTCTTTCTTTCTTTCTTTCTTTCTTTCTTTCTTTCTTTCTTTCTTTCTTTCTTTCTTTCTTTCTTTCTTTCGGACATCGAAGCCGTAATGTCTCATATTATTTACGAATTCTGGCGAATGTTGAACCGTGATCTTCTAAGTGTTACACCTCTCTTTACTTCTTTAATATATGCTGCACACTTCTTGATCTTACTGGTTCAGTCCGCTCCTAACTTGAATCTGTTCTTCGTGCCAACGATTCCTTTTTTGTCATCCAAATATGCAATGTTCTTAGCACACAGAGACACGCTGACAGCACAGTTACACGCTGACAGCACAGATACACGCTATCAGCACAGATACACGCTAACAGCACAGATACACGCTAACAGCACAGATACACGCTGACAGCACATATGCACAGCACAGAGACACGCTGACAGCACGGATATACGCTGACAGCATAGACACACGCTGACAGCACAGATACACGATGGCAGCACATATACACACTGATAACGCACATACATACTGACAGCACAAATATGTGTATAGAGTACAGATGTATGGTGACTGCAGATATGTACGTTAACAGCACAGATTTACGTTAACAGTGTATATTTATATTGACAGCATAGATTCATGTTGACAGTTTAGCCGCATGCTGACTGCACACATGTATATTGACATCACTGATATATGTTGATATCACAGATGAGCGCTGACAGCACATAAGTATGTTGACAGCACAGATTCATATCTGACAAAAAATGAACGCAGAAGAAGAAGAAATTTGACAAAAATATACCTCTTGTGCTTTATTTCGTACTAGGGCCACATATTCAGTCAAGTATTATTCATGTATGAACCAATCAGATTGCCACTGAGTGGGTAGATTATTTGTGATAACATGTTTGCCAGGGTAACTACCATGTCCACTCTTTGTGATTTCCAAGTGTCGTTAGCATAATATGCATAATTTGCATACGAAACCGCCTGTTTTTCCCCCTTATCCAATGTTCGGATTAAACCATACACCGTTTAAACCTGACTATGTAACTTTTCAGCCGCCACTGCCTCCGAGTGAATCTGTGACGGGTGTAAACATGGTCGTTGATGTTGTTAGCTGCCTGGGCCCGGCCACCCATGACACAATACGTAACACAAAAGCACGGAGAATACTGACCAAACGCTGAGGTCACCGACATGACCACCGTCATATAGGATTCCCCGTACAGGGCCCCGTTTCATGTGTCCCTCTGCAAGACGTTTCCTGTGATCATAGTATGACAGTTTCCGAGGTTTGGCTGTGTTTATGAGCTAGTTTTTTTTTTTTTTTTAAATCTAAGCCCAGCCCCTCGGCCTTGCGGGTGTCTGTCTGTTCTTCCTGACCCAGTATATTCTAAGGATGCTTCTTTAGTTATGTGCATGGAGAGATTCCATGTTCTTGTGAAATGTTTGTGTAATAGTCCAAGATTGACATGCACGCGCTGTCATGCAGACATGCCCAGCCCCGGACGTGTTTCTTGTACGCATAAGTATGCAACCAGGTCGTGATTCAGCACAACACATACAAGCTGGTTGGGATGGGGTCTAATTTGGTCATGTTTCCTGCACGGATTTTAGGTAGTTAATGGTCTACTGTCTCTAACTAGAATTAGAGACAGACCGATAGACAGGCAGACAGCCAGACATACATGTATAAAATTTGGTGGAACTGCGGTAAAGCTGTGAAAGTTTAAACAATATAAAATGACACAAAGTAGTGCAGCTTTACATAACAGAGTTACGACACATACAGAACGTTACGGCGGTTAGCCTTCATCAGCAAACAAACACATTCACAAACACAACATATAGTCAAGGAGAACTCCTGTGACTACATTTGTTCCTCTCGTCCTGTCATCACCTTCTAATGTAGTTACAGGAGTTCTCCTTGACTATATGTTGTGTTTGTGAATGTGTTTGTTTGCTGGTGAAGGCTAACCGCCGCAACGTTCTGTATGTGTCGTAACTCTGTTATGTAAAGCTGCACTACTTTGTGTCATTTTATATTGTTTAGACATACATGTAGACACACAGACAGAACAACGAACGAACGATCTTTATTTTAAAAGGGTTAAGAATTGAGCACGCAGACCCGTCTGACATTCTGCCCTTCTTCTCTATTTCCTCTAATACATTCTTTCATTCAACATCTCGTATGAAGCTAATCTTTGACAACAAAAGAAAAATAAGCATTAAAACGCATGAAAAATAATCAATAATGCATGACACACTGAGGCAATGCAGTCTGTACTGAGGTAGTGTTCAAACAGGTTGCGAATGTATGTATAATGATTTGTAGTGTCTTTGATTTCTTGAGGAAGATTGTTCCACAACTGAGCGGCAGAGTATGCTAAGCTTGTTTTATATGTCTATCCTAGGTTTAGGGACGTGAAGTATATTTAGTCGTTCGCTGTGTCTTGCGTTATATTTGAACAATGGCCAAAGGTAGGTAACTTGGAGCATTTTGAAATAGGATTTTGTAAATTAGTTTAGCCTTATTAAAAAGTAGGCGTATGTGGAGTGGCAGTAACTGAAGACGTTTATGAAGGTTAGAGTTGTCGGTGAGCTTTTCACCATTAAATAAACGCAATGCCCTTTTCTGGAGTGAATAAAGGCGTTTTGTTATTGATTTAGAGCATCCATCTCAGATTGTGTTTGTATGTGGGAAGTATAGAATAACTTTCTTGTGTTTTCGTCAAGGAAATGTTTAATTGTTTGCAAGTTGGTGTACTTTTTTGGCTATTTGTTTAACGAGAGCATGAACATGAGAGATAAAGGTTAGATTTTGATCAACGATGAGACCCAGTGCCGTGTGCTCGGTTACACTTTCTACAGGCGTGCTACCAATGTGCAGCTGAAGAGCTCTCTGCGAGTTTAGAGTGTGAAATCTGTGCCTGGTTGCTATTAACATAGATTTTGCTTTAGAAATGTTAATTTGCATGCGGTTTGCATGACTCCAGTTAGCTACACTATTTATGTCCTGTTGCAAGAATGATTCTAGCATATTACAATAAATAGCGTTTGTATATACTGTGCAGTCGTCTGCAAATAGATCGCAGGATGACGAAAGATGTAAGGGAAGATCATTTATATAAATGGCAAATAACAGAGGGCCAATTATAGACCTCTGGGGCACTCCAATATTAATGTGAAATCTGTGCCTGGTTGCTATTAACATAGATTTTGCTTTAGAAATGTTAATTTGCATGCGGTTTGCATGACTCCAGTTAGCTACACTATTTATGTCCTGTTGCAAGAATGATTCTAGCATATTACAATAAATAGCGTTTGTATATACTGTGCAGTCGTCTGCAAATAGATCGCAGGATGACGAAAGATGTAAGGGAAGATCATTTATATAAATGGCAAATAACAGAGGGCCAATTATAGACCTCTGGGGCACTCCAATATTAATGGTAATGGCTTGAGATAAAGATTTATTGTGTGACATTACTTGTTTTCTGTCTAATAAAAATGATTTGATTAATGTCACTATATTAAAGCTTATTTTCGTTTTTCATAGTTTTTTTTAAAAATTAGAATAGAATCTATCATATCGAATGCTTTTCTTAAGTCTATAAACACCGCTCCACCACATAGAGTATTGTTGTTAATATTTTGATGCCAGTTTGCTATCATGTTTGTTAGGGCCGTATGACAAGAATATTTTGGACGAAACCCTGACTGACTGTCAACTATTAGTTTGTGGCGAACAAAGTGTTCTAGTGTTGTTTTGCGGATATCGTTTTCAAGTTGTTTGGATAGTGAGGATAATATGGAAAATGGCCTATAGTTATCCATGAGACGATCGTCTAAAGAACCGGCTTTTAAATGAGGATACACTTTAGCGATTTTAAAGGCTGATGGGAAGTGGCCTTTGGTGAGATATTGGTTATATATAAAAGTTAGTGACTCGCAGATCGCCGGTGCTTCATAGCGAAGGATCCTATTACTGATTCCATCTAGTCCTGATGAGTCATTGTTTTTTTTTAGGTAACTGTGATGAGTAAATCAGTGGTCATCATTAGCGGTATGATAGAGGGAATGTCTCTATAGCATTTGTTCTCACAAAATGATGATAATAAAGATATGTCATGAGCAGAATCTGGTATTGCAGCCTTCAATTAGATTATGTCTGATTGAAAGAAACTACTGAATTAATCACATGTAACCCGATTTGATGGTAATGATAGTGATGACTTGTGTTTGTTTGTCAGGGTATATATATATATATATATATATATATATATATATATATATATATATATATATATATATATATATATATATATATATATATATATATCTTTAGTGTTGGTTTTATCTGTTATTAAGTTCTTACAATAGTTTTCCTTTTCCTTTCGAATGACATATTGAACTTTGTTTCTCAAACTACGGTACATGGTTAGATCTCTCAGACAGACAGACTGCTAGACCGACGGACCGACCGCTAGACCGACGGACTGACCGCTAGACCGACGGACTGACCGCGAGACCGACGGACCGACCGCTAGACCGACCGCTGACCGCTAGACCGACAGACCGACCGTTAGACCGACAAACCGACAGACCGACCGCTGGACCGACAGACTGACCGCTGGACCGACATACCGACAGATAGATTAATTAATTAATTTATTTATTAATAGTTAGCTGCCTGGCTGGTTGGATGGATATCGGTCTGGCTAGCTGTCTGGTTAGATAAACAGACAGACAGGCGGTCGGGTGGGCATTCGGACTGCGAGCGCTAACAAGTCATGTCGCCTGAACAAGTCAAGCAGCTTGATACGGGGGAAAATGTCACGTTTAAATTCCAACAACAAGAAACACGCGGCATCCAAGATGTGCTGCGTGGGAGCCGACAAGACCGTCAAGAAGACGAACGTGGAGAGCCTGCCTGCCAGCTGTACTAAAGAACCTGAAACTACAGCTATAACTGAAGCTACCACGAGGGAGAAGATCGACAGCCCACCACAGACAAGAGTCAAGACAACAGAGAAGAAGGAGGAGAAAGACACCAGAGCCGGGAACACCGACTCAAAAACATGTCCGATGGGTTGTCAAGCGGATTCAAGTGGAGCTGACAGATGAACAAATCCTGAAGCAGCTACGAGAAGAGAATCTTCACATCCGATTCTTGAAGGCGGAGCGGCTTCTCACCTACTCCAAGATACCTACAACCTTGGCAGTAGTGACGTCGGAGGGCAGCGAAATGCCGACCACAGTATCAGTCGGCAAGAAAATACAACAGCCAGAGAGATTCACCCCAAGAGTCAATCAGTATTCAAGATGCCAGAGGGCCGGCACAGCAGAGCAATATACTGCAGTAAGACGGAAATCTGCCGGTACTGCGCAGATCACCACGCCTTCAAGGAGTGTCCGCTGGCCAAGCTGGACACGGACTTCCGAGCACCCAACAACAAAATAAAGTGCGCCAACTGCCTGGGCAAGCATTGAGCAAGATACCTTGGCTGCCCGTACCTCCAAAGACACAGAGACGTGTTAAAGATCGCCATCAACACCAAGACGCCATACAAGGAAGCAATGCGGAGGTGTGGGACAGCCACGGGCATCTCGAAAGATGAAAGAGCACAACTACAAAGCCAGATCGACGAGTTAAAGAAACAAATCAAGGCACTGCTGACGCCTAACCCGACCAGCGACGAGAATCTACTGGCGGAAATAAAGGAGATCCAGCAAAACATCAAGCGAGAACTGGAACAGATGACCGCTTTGAAGCAGGAAAACGAAGAAATGCTACGCACCATAAAAGCGGAGAGAGAGCGGCTAAAAGTTGAAATGAAATCAATTCAAAACAAACCAACAGAAGCCATGCAAGAGACCACAGAGAAGCCGCAAGAAACCCAACAAAAAACCGAGCCGGAACCGCAAGATAAAACCAGCAGCCGAACCACGACGCCCGAAACACCCAAGGGGAAACCAATATCCCGCCAGACAGCCGAAGAAAGACAAGATGAGGAACCTTTCGACGCCATGAAATGGTTTCTGGAGGAAATGGAGGAGTGCACAGAAGAAGAAAAGAAACGGGCAAGGCAAGAGGAACTCAGGCACGAGGAATACACGAGGAGACAGGAAGCAAAAGGAAAGAAGGTGAAGAAACTCAGGGGGAAACCCATAGAATACCCGGAGATAATCTCTGACTATGATACCGGCATTGAGTACTATATCGAGGACGGAGAGATCGTCCCATGGCTGACCACAGAGGAAGCAATCGAAAGACAGCAAGAACTTAAACGCGAAAGTGAAAAAAAGCGCAAGGAGGTAAATAACATCGAAAAGCTTCTACGGGCAATACACAGAACAGGAGACAAAAATACTAAAGAAAAAGTCCTTATAAGGACCACAACCAGCCAAGCCAGACGAGCCAGGAGCCTGCACCAACAAAGAAACCCACAAGAGGAAACATGCGCAAAGGACAGCCGCCGACCGATCCCCCTGCTGACGTCACAGACACAAACGATACAGAACCAGTCCGAGATAGGACTTACTCATAAGAGCGCAGAAGACAAGAATTAGGGTGAATGAACCCACAAAAACCACGGACCTCAACAATAACCACAGCTGAAAAACGCAGGTTGAACGAGGCCGAATTTGGAATTTTTGTTTTGAAAATTGGAATTGGAATTGGTCGGGCGGGCGGGCGGGGCGGATAGCTGAGTCGGTGGTTGGGTGGGTAGGGGTAGGTGTATAGGTAGGTGTATAGGTAGTTAGGTAGGAAGGTAGTTAGATGGTTAGGTTGGTAGGTTGGTTAGGTAGGTAGGTGGTTAAGTGGTAGGTAGGTGTAGGTATGTAGATGCATAGGTAGGTGAGGAGGTAGGAGTGCAGCTAGGCAGTTAGATAGGTGAGTAGGTAAGAGTGTAAGTAGGTAAGCAGATGAGTAGGTAAGAGTGTAGGTCGGTATTAGATAGGTGAATAGGTAAGAGGAAGGTATGTAAATAGGTGAGTAGGTAAGATTGTAGGTAGGTAGGTAGATGAGTAGGTAAGAGTGTAGGTAGGTAGATGAATAGGTAAGAGTGTAGGTAGGTAGATGAGCAGGTAAGAGTAAGTAGGTAGGTAGGGAGGTAGGTAGATGAGTAGGTAAGAATGTAGTTAGGTAAGTAGATAAGTAGGTAAGAGTGTAGGTAGGTATTAGATAGGTGAGAGGTAGGTATGTAGATAGATGAGTAGGTAAGAGTGCAGGTAGGTAGGTAGGAAGATAGGTAGATGTGTAGGTAGGTGAGTTGATGGGTTTGAAGGGACAGACGGACTGGCGGACAGACAGGCATGCAGTGTAAAGATCAGACAGACAATTATGCAAGTGTCGACAAGTTCAAATAAATAAGAACAGACAGACTGAAGACATGGAAAGGACCATGTTTAGTGTGTGTGTGCTCGAGCTTCAGATCGAATACGAATAGATGGCACAACTGCTTTAACAGAATAACAAACACACGCCACAGATGAATCATTAATAGAAACGCCCAGCAGCGATCAGAATGTCATTTAAAGAGCCGCGTAATCTATGTATTATATCTCTCTATAATTACTGCGATCTGTCGTTTCATTTTACAACATATAAGACACCCAGGCCCACATTCTGCCCCAATCTTCAGCTGCAGCACCGTATGTTGCCCACTTGCTCCTGTTTGTTTATGTTAATCTCTACGTTTTCGTACAGATTGCTGCACATGCCAGCAGCTTGCCCCCCTTCCGACCGCCCCTCGGTTGTACAGGTAATCAGAAGGAAGCACTGAATGAAGAAGTTAAATCAATAAGCTGGCAGGCATCTCTCGGCTGGTGGAGTCAGCTCTCTCCTGATCTTGTTCCAGGGATTGCTGACAGGAGGACACGGCATGCCTCAGCCAACACAAATATCTACGTACTTCATCATTCTGAGAAATAGTGAAATGCGCGGAGTGGGGGGGGGGGGGGGGGGCACCGAGGTTAACTGTGCATGTGTGTGAGAGAGTGTCTGTCTGCACACACACACACGCTCTCTCTCTCTCTCTCCCTCTCTCCCTCTCTCTCTCTCCCCCTTTCTCTCCCCGTACCCTGTGTTTTGATCCAACGGTTATTTAATGCCGAGATCTGGCAGACAGTTTGTACAGCCTATTGCGCTTTCATCCAAGGCTGATGATGACTTTGTTGTATTTTAATGGCCTCACACATAGCCTCACACATGGCCTCACACATAGCGCCACTTTTTGCTGTGTGCTTGCTCCAGTGATCAGTCTTGTTATGTGCCTGCTCAGACATCCCTCTTGTGTGCTTGCTCCAGGGATCAGTCTTGTTATGTTATGTGCCTGCTCAGACATCCCTCTTGTGTGCTTGCTCCAGTGATCAGTCTTGTTATGTGCCTGCTCAGACATCCCTCTTGTGTGCTTGCTCCAGTGATCAGTCTTGTTATGTTATGTGCCTGCTCAGACATCCCTCTTGTGTGCTTGCTCCAGTGATCAGTCTTGTTATGTGCCCGCTCAGACATCCATCCCTCTTGTGTGCTTGCCCCAATGATCAGTCTTGCTATGTTATGTGCCCCCTCAGACATCCGTCTTGTGTGCTTGCCCTAGTGTTTAGGTTTGTTGTGCTAAATGGCATCCCTCTTGTGATTCCCCACCCTGCAAAATGAGTGTTTTAATGTGCACATTCGCTTGGGCTAATGTGTCCTCATTTAGCAGTCACAAGCCAAAGCATATATGGCATTGGAGTATCTCACGTGCAGTCAACAACTAGTTGAGTCTTTTAAATGTGAATGCACTTTAATCTTTCCCTGATAGGATCAGACATGTTTGTGAAGTTGGTAACATGGTGAGTGGAGAGGAATGGGCCACTGTGCTGCTCAATAAAGCAGCATTGCATAGAACGGGGCTTAGGCTGTCGGAAATTGACAACCCGTGAGACAGGCGTACGTGTAACAGCTGATTAAGTGGCAACTGAAGCCCAAATGATGCGATATGGTACACACCTGGGTTGGTGGTGCACCGTAAACGGAGTGGCCGGGGTTTCACTATAAAAGTTAAGGGACACCGTATGAAACGGGAGATCCTGAGGTATAATATCGCGACTTCCAGCATGTGAATCAAGATTGTGGAAGCAACGGTGGTGACCCGATTAGTACAGCCCGACATGTTGTGGTTGTCACGGACTCACAGAGCATGTTACTTAAAATAGAATCTGGTATGTCACGTGTGAAGTGGCTGGCATCGGGCGATAGGGCGAAGGTCAAGGACATGAGATAGATTTTTTTACTTACGGTATGCTACGAGAAAATGAATAGGCTGATAGACTGGCTACTGCCGCTCCACTGGGTGCCCAGCTATTCTATGACAGGCTGACCTGGTGAAGGTGACGTGAGACCGAGTGGAGACTACAGGAAACAGAGGATCTACACCAGGAGAGGCCGAGTCATTTGGGATTGAGCTCGATCTGGACGACACTCGACGCGTAGGGCAAACTGCTGCTGGTTCCATCTTCACGAGAGCTCTTCGTTGGCTACTGAAAAAAGGGACAGGACACGCGTGGGAGTGTCCAAAGTGCGACGGTGTTGATTTCTGAACACATAATCACCCGGTAGACAGAGCTTGCGAACACATACTCACCTGGTAGACAGAGCTTGTGAACACATACTCACCTGGTAGACAGAGCTTGTGAACACATACTCACCTGGTAGACAGAGCTTGTGAACACACACTCACCTGGTAGACAGAGCTTGTGAACACATACTCACCTGGTAGACAGAGCTTGTGAACACATACTCACCTGGTAGACAGAGCTTATGAAAATAGAGTGCACGCAATCGGTCCATGTAATAGGCAGTCATAGCCTTCAGTGTTCAATGTCCTCTCATGGATGGTAGCGATGGAATGTCACACTTCTAGAACGGATGGCAGTCTTGATGGCATTCTTGTGCAGCGATCACCACCCGGAGCATGCTTTGACAGGATGGATCTTAGAGCTGGTTCCTCATTGGGTACTGAGCAACAAGCAAAGTAAAGGACCTGTCACGTGCATTGGACATACGGTGCTAGACATATTTTATAGACTAATGGGCACTCGGTGGCTGATGTTAGTATCACACCGGCCGCATTCACTTCCAAGATCCTGAGCCCACTGTAGGCTTGGTGGATTGCAACCCCGATCCATTTGAAACACCCACCTCAATGCAGATTCTAACCCATTACCACCGTGAGCGTACAAACTAACGAGATACTTGTATATTGCTATAAACAACACGAAACAGCCACCACGCTGAGGAAGTGAATATCTTTGAATGTATCTCAAGTTCTCTAGACGAGTATTCGTGTGTGTGTGTGTGTGTGTGTGTGTGTGTGTGCGTGCGTGTGTGTGTTTGAGTGAGTGTGTGTGTGAGTCCCCCATCCCATCCCCCACTGGTCCAAGCCTGACATCCAGCTCACGTCTGTGACTCCTAGTAGCTGTCAGCATGCGACAACGGCTAACCCCGGGCAACAGCTGTGAGAGGCTGTCTAAACGAGGCGTAGGTAGCCGATTTGGTGTCAAACCAAACGGTGAACTAGTGTATGCCTACTCAGCATGTGAAGACAGGATTTGGCAGACTGCGCGGATGAAATCACTGATGATTAAACGGGCAAGATGGCGTTTACCCGCAAAGCGTTGTGGAACGTAATGAGCACGACAAGGCACGTAGAGTGCTCTAGTCATCCACTGCACCTGTATTCGTCTCCAGTCGTCTTGACTTGTCTTGCCACTGGACTCAGATGGACTCAGGCGAGAGAATGAGGTCGACGAATTGCGCAACTCTTCCTCACATTAATCCAATTCATCGCGCTAGTCATTCTTCATCCAACTTCATATAAAAATCAGATTCGCTGGGCTGGTCACTTAACTCGTATGCCAGATCACAGGCTCCCTAAACAAATTTTTTACGGCGAGATGCGTTGTGGTAAACGCTCCCAAGGCGGCCAGAGGAAACGCTTTAAAAATACTCTGAAAATCTCACTTAAAGCTTTTGGAATTCATCTTGACACCTGGGAGACTGCTGCCAAAGACCGAAATTCGTGGCGTACATCATTACATATGGATGCAGTCACTTGTGGAGCAACCAGGACTGCAAGAGCTGTGTAGAAAAGGCTAGACAGAATAACCACCGCAGGAGATCCTCCTCCTGGAACGTCAAGCATTCTTTGCCCACATTGTCAAAGAACATTTCGAGCCAAAATAGGCCTTATCAACCATCTTAGAACTTACGGCTCCTGTACTTTCAACCCCATTGGATGAAATGAATGGTCATCATCATTCTTGGTGGACAAACAACGAACGTGAGAGAGAGAGAGAGAGAGAGAGAGAGAGAGAGAGAGAGAGAGAGAGAGAGAGAGAGAGAGAGAGAGAGAGAGAGAGACAGGAGCAGGACTACAGCCGCATCAGCTTCAATAACAAAAGTGAATGTAATATGGAAGAAGATCAGGAGGCAGACACCAGAGATGCCGCCACTGAGGGCGTGAAAGAATAGGCAGGCGGCAGCATAGCCGACATTTGTTGCTGATGTAAGGGAGAGGGGGAGCACCTTGTGTCGCACCCGACCGCCCACAAATGGGGCCGCGTGATGGTAGTTTCGGCAGATTGCTAGGAAAGCCTATGCTTCAAGCACAATACTGGACATCTCTGTTGTATCAAATCGAGTTCTGTAGATGAACATGTGGTATCTGTAACAGGGGTTTCCTGTATCACGAACTTAGATAGGGACGCTGGCAGCAGTAAAGATGGATGGGACGGTATTTTTCTGATTATTTTTCCACCTGAGTAAAATATTCAGGAAATTCATGTTCATAATCAGTAACATTATATGTGCAATATTTGTTTTTATTTTCTTATTTCAGTTCATTATGGTTGGCTATTACACACAGTCATCGCTACCATTTCGGATCAGTCCAGTTCTGACAGTATGACAAACATTTGACCGTGACCTCAGACTGCCTGTAGATTTCATTGTAACAGCAACTGTGCCTGCAGCAATGGTTACATAAGTACAGTTACATTTGGACAGCAGCTGTTTCAGTTGTACTGTACACACTGTTGATAGATTTCCACGTCAAACTATTGATCTGTGAAAGCCCTGCTCTTTTGTACACATGCTATACGAGGATTATTCGATTGTCTTCAATACTTAATAGGATTGCATAAATCAGTGTTTAGTCTGAAAGGTTTCTATAATCCCCCGGAGACGTCAGCTTAGAAGAAGCCGTTATGTTCAGACCCCAGTCCTAGTTAACGGGTTGTCATTAGAACAACCTAAGGCATTTGGTCGTGTGATCAGTGCTGTTTGTTGCCGCATAATCGCAGTGCCAATCAATCCAAGCAACCCTTTCTCCAAACGGGAGCTAGATTGATGATTTATGAATATAATATCTGTGTCTTCGGTGAAAAAAAAAACACACCTTAACTTGGCTTTGTTTTTTTAAGCCCGTATGCAGAAGATTGGATACAGATTTCAAGTGTGAGCAGTAGAGTAGGTCTTCTGTGTTGGATTTCATTAATAACAGAAATACATTAAATATAATTATCATAACCGGGGCACTTATATGACTATGAGGAATGCTGTAACCTTAGTCTGATCAAGTTGAGCACAACTGGCTGACAATGGCCCGACTCCGGCTTGCTCCACGGTGACTGTATTGAACAGCAGAATGAAGCAGCGAGCAGACTCCGCCCAAATGTTGCTGGAAGCTAGTGTCAATGGTTGTAATCAGGACAAGGCATTAGCGGCACGTGCAGCAAATGTAGGCTATACGGATATCAACTCAGAAATGGAGGAAGTCGCGAGAAGCTCTGGGGAGTTAATACTTCCATCAAGTCATCTATCATATTGGGACTCGGGTAAGTATTTTCTATTTATATTCTAACCACGCGTTTACATGAACTGAACAATTTTTGGTGCTTATCCTTTTTACAGGACATCACATTTTACTGCTGTTGTTGATGTCTTGGCAAGTTTACATTCAGTAGTTTTCCATTGTTTTCTGAACGACCGGCTCCCATACCAGCATGTTAAAAGCTAGCGCAACGCGGTCTGCTGCCAAATCGGTCGCAGATGTGTTTCGAACGCAGGTAAGCGGGCTCACAAATCGCGTCCGCAAGTTCTTAGCCACGGAGACCGACAGAACTGAACATACTATAGGTTATATTGTTCTAGATAAATATACGACTGTGGCTGCCCTGCCAGACCGTAATGAACGTCTGAGTCCGAATAGTTCATTAGCTTGTAGTGGCTCATTAATTACTACAGGAATACCGTATCAGAAAAGTGCATCTTATAGTCGACATGTCACAACCAGGGCTAATTCATATACTTACTCTATAAGAACTAGAACATTTGACGTGGAGTTTCCGTTTACATTGAAGTCTCTTTACAACAGGTCGTAGTTGGTGGACACAAGTAACCTATATACAACAGTTTGTAGTTAGTGGACACAAGCCATCCCTATACTACAGGTCGTAGTTCGTGGATACAAGCTATCTTTATACAACAGGTCGTAATTCGTGGACATAAGCAATCTCTATACAACACTTCGTAGTTCGTGGACACAAGCCACCTTTATACAACAGGTCGTAGTTTGTGGACACAAGCTAGCATATATGGTTCATAGATGAACTGAGGACGAAAAGAAAACTCACGGAAGAAGTCCCCCCCCCCCCCCCCCCCCCCCAAACCTGGACAATGACAGAAAAAGAGAAAAGAAAAATCACAACAGAAATGAGATTCCTTGCTTGCTTGAATCCAAAACAAAAATTCCAAACTCGGCCTCTTTCAACCTGCTTCATTTAGCCTTGATTAGAGTAGAGGTCCGTGGTTTTTGTGGGTGTTTTACCCTGTTTCTGTCTTGTGCTCTCTTACGAGTAAGTCCTGGCTCGGACTGGTTATTTCAGCGTTTGTATCTGCGTCGTCAGCTGGGGGTTTGGTCATCGGCGGTCTTTTTGTGCTCGTCTCCTCAGGTGGTTTGTTTGGCTAGTGAAGGTAGGTCGCATTCCTTGAAGTAATTCGGCGTGGAGTCTTCTCAACTCTGCCCTTGATGCTTTCTCTTCTTCGCTTTCGCTCCATTCATATTCAGGTGTGTCAGACAGCTCCTCTAGGCTAGACTCATCTATCTGGCAGGATGCTGATTTCATCTCGGGCTGCTTAGGAATAGTGGCTAGGCTACTGGCTTCAGCTTGTTGTTTCTGATTTGTCTGTGGCTTGGCCTCACCATGTTTCTTTTTGTCTCCTTTCTTGTGTAGTGTCTTTAGTAGCTTTGCGATGTTTTCTTGTTGTACTTTGTCTTGTGGCTTCTCTATGTTCTTTTCATTGTGTTCTGTTGGTTTGATTTGGGTCATAAGATTCCTGAGAAAATATCAAGAAGAGACAAGATCAGAAATGAAGAAATCAGGACTAAAGTGGGAGTTATATCTGCGCTAGATTTTATTAGAAGACAGCAAGTCAAATGGTTTGGCCATGCAAGTAGGTTACCAACTAACAGTATACCACAACAAGCAATGATGTACAGACCAGAGGGAAGCAGAGGAAGAGGCCTACCACATAAACGATGGACGCAGGGAATAACAGAGTCCATGGGAATATCAATACATCAAACCCATAAGCAGGCACTCTCCCGCTGTTTATACTTCACCTCGACACCGCAAGGTACAAGAGAAACATGATGAGATGAGATGAGATGAGATATATTTTCTCAGCATCATCCTCATTCATTCTGAAAATGTTGTCTGTTGTTTGCGGTCATTTTTTAAAGCGAAGATCTTTACGTGAACACCCTACTTCAGGATAGAATCCGGAATTACGTCGATAACAGGGATTTACTGCTGTTGAGCTTTTAGTTTGGCAGTTTACTTTAGCACATTATAATTTAGGCTTTCTCCTATGTTTAACTCGCGTGTTCTGTTGTGGGATTCCCTTTCTTCAATAAAGAGCGTGTTATGTTGTGGTGTTCCGTCTCATTAACACAGGTTATACATGTTGTATTGTGGGATTCTCTCACTTTAACACATAAACACATATGTTATGGGGTTTCCTCTCTTTAACATATACGTGTTGTGTTATTGGGTTTCCTCTCTTTAACATATACGTGTTATGTTGTGGTTATGCATGTGATATTGTAATTATCAAGTTAGCTGCATGTTCTTTATAGGACGTTGCAACCAACCTCAAGATTTATTGGTTGCCAGTGTAATTTAATAGACAATTTTGCGATCAGTAGTTTGCCATTGCTTTCTGATGCCGTCGCCCATACGAAATAACCGCAAAGCAATCTTCCCCTAAATAGCCTGCGGATGACTTCGAACCTTCAACCCGGTATATCGGGGAGCTGTGTCAGTAACTGCTCAGCCAGAGACGCCGACTCTCTTGTGTCACTAACTACTGAGTCAGAGACGCCGACTCTCTTGTGTCACTAACTACTGAGTCAGAGACGCCGACTCTCTTGTGTCACTAACTGCTGAGACAGAGACGCCGACTCTCTTGTGTCACTAACTGCTGAGACAGAGACGCCGACTCTCTTGTGTCACTAACTACTGAGTCAGAGACGCCGACTCTCTTGTGTCACTAACTACTGAGTCAGAGACGCCGACTCTCTTGTGTCGCTAACTACTGAGTCAGAGACGCCGACTCTCTTGTGTCACTAACTGCTGAGACAGAGACGCCGACTCTCTTGTGTCACTAACTGCTGAGACGGTGTGTCACTAACTGCTGAGACAGTGTGTCACTAACTGCTGAGCCAGTGTGTCACTAACTGCTGAGCCAGTGTGTCACTAACTGCTGAGCCAGTGTGTCACTAACTGCTGAGCCAGTGTGTCACTAACTGCTGAGCCAGTGTGTCACTAACTGCTGAGCCAGTGTGTCACTAACTGCTGAGCCAGTATGTCACTAACTGTTGAGCCAGTGTGTCACTAACTGCTGAGCCAGTGTGTCACTAACTGCTGAGTCAGAGACGCCGACTCTCTTGTGTCACTAACTGCTGAGACAGAGACGCCGACTCTCTTGTGTCACTAATTGCTGAGCCAGTGTGTCACTAACTGCTGAGCCAGTGTGTCACTAACTGCTGAGACAGAGACGCCGACTCTCTTGTGTCACTAACTGCTGAGCCAGTGTGTCACTAACTGCTGAGCCAGTGTGTCACTAACTGCTGAGTCAGTGTGTCACTAACTGCTGAGCCAGTGTGTCACTAACTGCTGAGCCAGTGTGTCACTAACTGCTGAGCCAGTGTGTCACTAACTGCTGAGCCAGTGTGTCACTAACTGCTGAGCCAGTGTGTCACTAACTGCTGAGCCAGTGTGTCACTAACTGCTGAGCCAGTGTGTCACTAACTGCTGAGCCAGTGTGTCACTAACTGCTGAGCCAGTGTGTCACTAACTGCTGAGCCAGTGTGTCACTAACTGCTGAGCCAGTGTGTCACTAACTGCTGAGCCAGTGTGTCACTGAGACAGAGACGCCGACTCTGTTGTGGATATGTTTTCTAATGTGGAAACATTGTTTCCTTAAAAGTGTAGAGAGACAACTAGCGCGAGAGGTTGATGCAAATGAGGGGGGAGATTGCATTAACACAATCAGTTGGAGGGTTGCACTGTGTCCCTGCAATCAGACAGACATTGTGTGTCACATCAGTCTCAGCACAGACTTCAACAAATATCAGGTTACAATCATCTGTACGAGAGATTGGAGTGCTATATGTCAGCACACATGGCGAGATATTATTTTGTAGAATGTGCGAAGTCAAAGTTTGCTGACCAAACTCCCAATGCTGAGAAGCGGTTCCTTGTGCAACAACAACGCAGCATCTCAAAACAATAGAGTAGTGTGATTCGACACTCTGCACCATTGAGAAGGCAACAACTACAGGTAAGGAACCTATAACTGGTCTAGCAAACCGGTAGGTAATTTACTTAATCCTAAAATAATTCTGCTCAAGATCCATGGAGGATATTGGATAAAAAGCGCTAGTCACAGGCGCTGGAACTTCAATTATCCCTCCCCACTACGCCTAACGGCAAAAGTGGATGAAAATCAAACACAAATAAATACCCATCACCTCATCCTCAGTGAAACAACGCTACTGAAACAACACCATGTGACTGCTTGTTGCCAAATGTAAACAAGATCTTGCATACCCAACAAGCTATGGATTTCCTTTGATGAAATTACAGACTTTGAAGGGCACATATGCTACTGTTGTTATTTGGGATTTTAAGAGACGACCGACCCGGAGAAACATCTCTTCTTTCTTGTGAAATGTTGGAGAGGCTAACCGCTGCTTGTCAGTTATAAACCTGTTGTGATCATATTGTGTGAAGAGAGAAAATGTCTGTTGTGATCATATTGTGTGAAGAGAGAAAATGTCTGTTGTGATCACATTGTGTGAAGAGAGAAAATGTCCTGCTTCTGGTAACAGATGCAGCTTCTTGCATGACGAAGTTCTGAGGACACTGTATACAAAAATTGTGCGCTGTCATTGCTTAGGGTAGCTGAAGAAATTCGCGAGAGCTATCCTGATGTGAACAAACTAATTTCTAATGTGGACAAGCTAATTTCTAATGTGGACAAGCTAATTAGTCTGCACAATTGAGCTTTAATCTAAAGTAAAATACTAAACATGGTTCAGTTTATTTAACTTGATATTTCAGAATTACCTGTCATGTTTTTAAATAAACAATGATACATGATTTTTGTTGCTAGAGATTTAAAATTCATATTTGAAATTTTTGGGTCATAGTTTGACATTTTTAGATTTGTTGTCAGTTTCAGGTGTGAAATGTCTGCACATACGCACGACCTTTAGATCCTAAAGGTCTTTGGTCTACTCATGACTATCTTAATTCTTCAGTTCCTCACAGTAAGCGAAGTCTTATACAGAATACCATCGTCTATCTGTATATTGATGGCAGAACATTCTAGAATCCACATATATCAGAAATATCGCATCATCCTTTGCCTCCATTTGGGAGAAAAGGAACTTAATCACATTGGCCTCTGCAAAGATTGTCTTTCTAATACGAGTTCTACTTCAAATATGATCTCAAATAACTAAATAATATTGATATATCGGCAATCCCATACATTAAAGCCATCTGTGGAGTATGACTATTAAAGATGATATCGGCAACTCCATCGACTAGATCCAGATACATTCGTACAGGGTTTGGTAACCAAACTCCCAATGGAAAGGCTACCGCCATTTGCATTGAGGCTAAAGCAATCCAGTTTTTATCCTTGTCTTCCCAGTTATGATATCAGTCTCAAAGTCACTCTGTTATGGGAATCGTCGAGGTCTAATACGGCAGACAGTTTCTGGCTTTCTCCGGAACCCCTCATATCCATGGTATTTAAAAGTCATAATAGTTACTCAAGCCCGCTTCCGTGACATGCAACAGTCCACAATAGTAGGGACAAGGATTAGAAATGTGGTAGGTTGGTGGAGACCTAGATTGCTTCTATTTTCCTTAGAAGTTTGTCATGTACATTTTCTGTCATTTCCCGGAAGCTACACGCGCAGTGTTGAATGTTTTCCAGGTTTAAGAATGGGCTTAAAGTAGCTACGTTGCCGTTCTTCTGATATACAAGAGTACCTTAGGCTGATATTGGAAGTTATTTACTGCTTCTTGACTGGCCGTGTCACCGAGTTACATAATGTGAAGATATAGGACGTCGTTAGGGCTAAAAGCCGTATCGCCACTGACTGTTTAACATTTCCACCTGCCGATGGTTTTTAACGTGCGCAAGGCAAATCGTACGTTTGGCATTTGTCCGAGAAGCCATCGTAAGAGGGGTATGCATGACATTGTTGCGTTATACTGACAAAATCTGATGGTGGGTTTAGTATTACGTCGTCAAGTTCCACTAGTAACATCCGATGATGTTGTTTAATATGGCATCGTCTAGTTCCAATAACAGTATCCGAGGATGTGTTTAATATGACATTGCCTAGTTCCATTGGCAGTATCAGAGGATGTGTTTAATATGACATCGCCTAGTTACATTGGCAGTATCAGAGGATGTGTTTAATATGACATCGTTTAGTTCCATTGATAGTTTCCGATGATGTGTTTAATATGACATCGCCTAGTTCCATTGATAGTATCAGAGGATTTGTTTAATATGGCATCGTCTAGTTCCACTAACAGTATCCGATGATGTGTTTAATATGACATTGTATAGTTGCACTGATAGCATCCGATGGTGGCTAAGTATGACACCATCTAGTTCCACTGACAACATCCAGTGATGGCTAAGTATGACATCGTCTTGTCCCACTGACACATCCGATTACGGGTTTAATTTGACATCGTCTGTTACATTGGCAGCGTCCGATGATGGCTAAATATGACATCGTCTAGTTCACTTACAACATCCGATGATGGGTTTAGTATGACACTGACTAGTTCCACTGCCAGCTCCGTGGCGAAGGGTTTACGGACACAGTTCGTAATCCCGTATACCCGCTTTCGAAACACAGCTGCGGGCGGTTTGGTAGCAGACCGCCTTGCATTAGTTTTTTTACGAAATGGTATAGGTGCCAGTCGTTCAGAAAGAAATGGCAAACTACTGAACTACTTGCCTAGAGATCACAACAGCAAAAATTGCTGTTGTTGACTGTGAGACGTCCTGTAATGGATATGCAACTAACTTTAACTAGTTTCACAGACAACATCCGATTATGGCTAAGTGTGACATCGTCTAGTTCCCAGGCTTGTCCATGGGACATTTTTCTATCCTATCCCATCCCGTCCCAAGGTAATTAATGCCTGTCCCATGCCATCCAATGGGATTCCCATTATAATATTAATATGGAATACAGTTCAAATAAAATTATGAAATTTATGAAAGTTTAGGTTTAGTGTCTACTAAATAGGATTACATGTACAAAGAGACATGTAAAACGACAGAATTTATTAATTTTAACGATCAAGAGTATTTTATGTAAAAAAAAAAAAACAGTTTAATCTAAATATGACAATTCAATGTCATTCTGACACGCTCATTCTGTTTCTGAGTCACTCTGCTCATTCCGCAAATTATCAATTTCTTGCTGATCGACTGTTTCTAATAATTCAGGTTAATCCAGGTAATCCCTGAACCATTTCCACAATTTTCATCTTACATGCAAATCTGATGTACACAGAGTTTATAACGAGAGCTAGTAACTTCCGTTTTTGTAACTTACTCAACAACAATCCAGCTGCACTAAATAAGCGCTCTACTGCTGCTGATGACACTAGTATGGCCAAAACAATGGGTGTAGGATGTGGCGGATGATCTCCAGATGGGTGTATCAGACACGGGACATCTTGCTTATGATCCAGAGGTTTTCCGGAAGGTTGTTATGGGAGCGAGGTTCTGCAAAGGACATGCTACTGAATCAATGAATGAATGAATTTTAGCAGTGGAAATCTATGTTCATTTTTCACATAATTTTATGGTTGTGAAGTTGGTTGCCGTAATTTTTTTAAACATGGTGACTTCATCCTCAAGGCATTTATTTATTTATCCGGTGTCCCAGCACAAGATAAAGAATAGATACATATATATATACAGAAAAAAAAGAAGGATAAAAAGCTTTAAACGGGTTTTTAAAAAAAAGACAAAAATAAAAAAACAAAAATTAAGGGTAGCTCTGACGTAGATCAAGTTGCTATGACATGGCTACTGTCCCATGGGACATACAAATGTGTGCTGTCCCATCTCATCCCATCCCATGGGACGTTTCCCATGGGAATAACATTCCCATGGCCAAGTCTGCTAGTTCCACTGGCAAAACTTCAGGAAAAATATATATTCAACTGGATTGTACTAAACCAGCACTTTTCTAGCTAGAGGTGTACTCCTGACCTCTATGCACGCTCAGCGTCCTGTAAAGTATTGTATTCATTAAACCTGCAGTGCGCATGTCAACTCAGTACGCGCCGCTACAAGTGGATTCTAGTATTGTAGTATGGTTGGCATGCGACTTCAAATGGCACGCCTGGTCCTTGGTTGACGGCAATAGTGTCTGTTCATTACCTGGCATTCTGGGCGGGCGAGAGAGTACACCCAGGTGAGTCATGACTCTCACCTGTCGGCTCAACTGTGGTGTCCCGCCTACTCTCCGGGGTTGCCAGATCACTGTGATAAAAAAAAAAGCCAAGTCATGAAATAAAAAGCCCGCCGGCAAGGTTAACCTGGTCAACAAATGCCCGCAGAAGTCGGATGTGTCGGCGTAACGGCGCAAGAACGCAGCTCTGCTATAAACAGGCACAACGCAATCACGTCCGGAAAAGGAAAAAAAAATCCGGATGAACGCAGAAGTAGAAGAAGAAGAAATAAAAAGCCCCCAAAAAGCCAAACATTACCCAATAAAAATATCTATTAAAAATATAGTTACATCACATAAAAACCTCTTCTTCAAATAAGTATTCCTCTTCATTGTTGAGAAATTCAGTACAGGATTCCTTATTAGTGATATGCACTTCGTTCGGTGCAATTTTATCTAACCAAGAGTGCTGCCACCAGGGTTGCCATTCTAGATATTTTTATATCCAGATCTAGAGGATTTTGCCGGCGTCTGGATATCGTTTTCTGACGTTTGGATGCTGGATGCAATTCTAGATACTTTTCATTTGGAGTTGGATATTTTGGATACTGTCTAGATTTTACTTTTCTTTCGGCGTCATTTACCCATTTTTTGTTTGGTCTGGATGCGCGTTAATTATGGTAACTGCCATTATTTAAACTTTGAACTGACTTGGGTCAACGCTTAACAATCTGGCAACCCCCCCCCCCCCCCCCGGTAATGAGAAAAAGGGCTCATAAATTATAATAACATTATTTGAACTGTAAACTCACTGTGCTGCGACTTATTGCTGTGATGCCGACTTTGTGATTATTTCCATGTGAATTTGGCTGCAACTGGTACAGATAATGCCTCGATAATGGTTGGTATCAACCATGGCGTTTATGCAAAATTGAAGGCAGATATCCCATCTTTAATCCTCATAAAATGTGCGTGTCATTCCATGCAGCTAGCATTATCACATGCCTCATCAGAATGTTTACCAAGGAATTCGAAATTCCTTATTGCTAAAACACATAACTGGTTCTCCAAATCATCTGTCAGACAACAGCAATATAATAATGTATATAAAGCATTAAATGATAGTTCCTCACCATTGAAAATGCTGTCATATTGCAAAACTAGATGGTTATCAATTCAACCAGCTGTTGACGTAATTGTGAACCAATGGTTAGAGTTGAAGGCACACTTCGAAATAACAAGACAAAGTGAAAGGTGCTACACAGCTGAAATACTATATGGAATGTACAGTGATGAAAAAAATTTGGCATTCCTTCTCTTTTTACAACCCATTTTAAGTGGAGTGCAAAAAGTTAATAAACTGTTTGAATCTCAAAATGTTGATAAAGTTAAATTACTAGACGATCTCACTTTGCTGTTTCACTTAATTGGTAAAAGACTTATAATGTCAACTTCTAACGCTGATTTGTTCACTTGCACTATAGAGAGCTATTTGACTCCTAAGCCATACCTGGGATACCAAATGGAATCAAAAACTGATGATTTAAAAACGAAAGGACTGTTAACAGAAAATGAAGTGAAAAACTTAAGAAAGCGCTGTCAAGAATTTCTTCTCTCATTATTCAAGCAACTGAAGCAGAGACTTCCGAAAATTTAGATGTATTGAAAAATATTTGACTCTTTTCTGTTAACAACATACTTCAGCCAGTAAAGGACATATCAAAATATTGTCAAGTTATGAAATTTTTAGGGGCTACTGATAATAGTGTGGCGGAAGCAGAATATCTGTTAACCAAAATAAATTTGGTTGACTGGAGAAACAAAACAGACACTGAAGCCTTTTGGAGTGAAGTAAGACAATTTAAAAATGCCTCAGGTAACAGTCAATTCTGTGAGCTATTTGAATGTGCGATGTCTGCCATGATACTACCCCATTCAAATGCTGATGTGGAAAGGGTTTTCAGTACTACGAATTATACAAAATGTAAACTAAGAAATAGGATGAAACTTGATCTCTTAAATGCTATCTTGACAATAAGATTTGGCCTCATGAGAGCAAGAAAATGCTGTTCAACTTATAAGCTCCCTGATCGTGTATTAAAAGAAATCGGAACAGCTAAAGCATACCAGTCATTTTGAATCTGAAGCTTCAACTTCACCATCCAAGCTAAGTGCATCTTGTAAGACAGACATCAGTTAAAATGACAACACGATTCTATAGGGTAGGTCACATCAATTTTATTTTTTGTTTTTTATGTTGCATATCCCTTACAGGACGTTGCAGTCAACATCAGCATTTTTCAGCTACTGTTGATGTACTAGGCAAGATTACGCTTAGTAGTTTGCCATTGCTTTATGAGCGATTTTCTCACATACCCCCGTAAGTTACCAGCGCGGCTCGAACCGCTGCCGGTTAGGGCGCAGCTGCGTTACTCACGAGAATATACGGGGTTACCGCGAAAGCCGTAAAGCCCTTCGCCAGGTAGTCCGGCAGTCACATCAATACATATGTACTTTCTTACTTTCTCAATCTGGATATTTTTCCTAGATACTTTCCAACGAAATCTAGATATTTATGGATGTTGTTTGGGCCGTTTCTAGATTTCTTTGGTTAAAAAAAAGTGGCAACCCTGGCTGCCACATCCATGGGCTACCATTATGTCACCTAAGTGATCGATGGTGCGTATGGCACTATGGCAGGCCATGCTAACAGCAATTTGTAACTCTGCTAATTTGACTTCATCATCAATTTTCTTATTTATTTTCATGACTGAAAGTGTTATTTTTTTTTTATGAAAAATATGGCGCGCTCTGCATGTGTTTTTCTGTTGTTTCATGATTTGCGAGATTTGAAAGTCTTGGAACAATATTAAATATTATTATTAGTAGGCTACACCGTCACAATTTGCAATATGCCTATTCAGAACCATCAGCGGATTTCTTGAGCCACACAAGTGTCTTTTCCCATTGATCATTATATTTCCGATTAGTATCATAAGATGGTTTCCACTTTGGCATGATAATGGGCTCAATAATAAGAAATACTTGCCATGAAGGTATAATGAATTTGAAAACTGAACTGAACAGTAAGGTGGCTGCGCAGTGCGTGAGTGCGCATAGAACAGTACAAACAGTACGAAAACCATACGTGTTGAATACTTGTTAGTTGTTACATTCATTCTGGAGAATGAACCAAAACCAGTTTAAGCTAAGCTTATTGTTTTGCATTTGTTTTAGCTAAAAAGTGTTAAACAAGATAAAAATTAACTTGACCAATTCAAAAAAGAGGCGGCTTCGTGGCTTAGAGGTTATGACTTTTCTCCGTAATCTCGTATACTCTCGTGGGTTAACGTGATGACGGTAAGAATCAGCGGTGGTTCGAATCGCATCGATAACTTGCGGGGTATGTGAGCCGGCCGCTCAGAAAACAATGGCAAACTACTGAGCGTAATCTTGCCAAGAAATCAACATACAGCTGAAAGATGCTGGTGTTGACAGCAATGTCCTGTAAAGGATATGCAAAACAAAAAAAGTATGCCATTACAGTACACATTTTTTAAAAGCCAAGAAAAAATCAAAAACACGAAACTGATATTTTGACGCCAAACATGTTTTAAAAGCCAGATTTTTCAGATTTGGCGTTAATAAAGCCAATCTGGCAATCCTGCTACTCTCTGTGCGCGCGTGTGTGTTTGTGTGTGTGTGTGCGTGCGTTAGTGTGTATATACACAGACAGACAGACATACAGACTGATGAATAGATAGATGGATGGATAGATGATAGGATTAGGATGAATAGGTAGGTGGGTAGATGGATGGATGGATGAATAGGTAGGTGGGTGGATGGATGGGTGGGTGGAGGGAGGGAGGGAGCGAGCGAGCGAGCGAGTTTCAAATGAAAACCTTACATGTTTTTTTTTTTTTTGGGGGGGGGGGGGGTGTCAATATATTCTGACAAAGTAAAGAACAATTGTATAATTTTTCGATGTCGTCACCACTGCGGTCAATGCAACTTCTCCAGCGCCGATAAAGTGCTTGGATTTCTGCAGATAACAATGCTTTTGGTCGCGTATGTAACCACTCATGCACCACTCTCTTCATTGGACCAAAATGTATTTTCTCCCAGTGACTCTTTAAGTTGTCCAGACATGTGGAAATCACTTGGGGCTAGGTTTAGTGAGTACAGGGGATGTGGTACACACTGAAAGTGGAGATCTTAGACGGTTTCAACCGTTGCACGGGCAGTATGGGGTCGAGCATTGTCATGTTGCAAAAGGACACCTTTACTCAGAAGACCAGGTTGTTTGGATTTGACTGCGGGTCGAAGGTGATTCCTGAGAAGATCTGTATACGCAGCACTGGTGACAGTTTTCCCTTTTGGCATGTAGCGCTCTAAAATAACACCCCGTTCATCACAAAAGAGAGTCAGCATAACCTTCCCTGCAAATGGCTGCGTGCGAAACGTCGTTAGTTTCGGCGAGGAGGGATGACAACATTCCTTGCTTACTCTTTTCGTTTGCGGCTTGTAGTAGTGAACCCAGGTTTCATCTCCGGTAACAATTCCTGAAAGGAAATCATCACCTTCTATTTCAAAGCACTGCAAACGTCCTTGACAAGCATCAATGCGTCAGTGTTTCAATTCTATAATAAGCTGCCGTGGCACCCACCATGCCATACGGTACTGTAGCATATCATGGATGATGTGGTGTGCTGAACCTTGATTAATGTCAAGATATGCAGCAATGTTAATCACAGACAATCGTAGGTTCTCTTTTACGAGGCCTTCAATGACTGCAATCGAATCTGGGGTCACTACTCTGTGAAGTCACGCCGTTTTAAAACTTGTTAATCCACTCATACACTTGCTGGACTGACAGGCATGCATCACCATACTGGACCTTCATTCGCCGATGAATTTCTATAGCTTTCACTCTTGCACTGATCAAAGAACGGATAACAGAACGCTGCTTCTCTTTGGTGCATGTCAAAAGTTGGGCGGCCATCATTAAACTGTCTTTATGACGTCACCGTATTCGTCTGTACCGTGATGTCACGTGCATAATTCTCTTGACATCCTTGGCAACAATATTGACAGGTTACAAGTCGATGACATGGTTATTCATTGTAATTTCTATCACACTTTTAAGATTTTAATTTGAAGCTCCCTCATATAATATTATTACTGTTGTTTCATAGATAGATAGATAAATGGATGGATGGATGGATGGATGGGAAGGTGGGTGCGTGGGTGGGTGGATGCGTAGATGGGTGGGTGGATGCGTGGATGGGTGGGTGGATGCGTGGATGGGTGGGTGGATGTGTGTGTGGGTAGGTGAATGGATGGATGGATGGATTGACGGGCGATCGAGCGGGCATATAGGTAGATAGATACATGGGTGGATATATGGATAGAGTGGAGTGGAATGAATTAGAGAACTTGGTGACAGTTGGCAAGATCGAAGGGAAGAGACCAAGGGGAAGACCGAGAAGTAAATACCTGGATGGTTTGGCCACATGGCATGGTCGAGACAGGAACACGGAGCTGATCCACGACTCTGGTGATCGAGTGACATGGCAAAACATGACCGCCCACGCTTACCGGCTGGCCCATGATGGATGGATGGATGGATGGATAGAGTGGAGTGGGGTAGGGTAGAGTAATTCGGAATGGTTATCGTATGCGAATGAAGTATAACCCACTGCCCCTGTTTGCCAGCCGTTATATGTCTGATTTTCAAATCGCAATGAAGACCTAGTTGCAGATGGATTGATAATAACAGAGATTTTCTACAACAGCAAGGGAACTTGACAATCATAGCGAACCACCTGGGAGAGCAGAGAAAGCTTACACTTCTTACATCGCTTTACGACAAGCAAGGATCACAAGATAACCTCAGTAGTTGCCTTGCGTCAGCCAATGGACAGGCACAAGAAGTTGCATCACACAACCTGACAGATAAATCTCCACTCCTCCATAATGAACGAAGACACTACGAAAGTGATACTTTGTAAAACGTTAAAAACAAATCTTCCTGGAACGATGATAACCACACATCTGACGTTTATTTACAAGTGGAAAGATGAACGTACGCACGCATAATCATAGATAACCACACATCTGTCGTTTATTTACAAGTAGAAAGATGAACGCACCCACATATCTGTTGTTTATTTACAAGTGGAAAGATGAACGCACCCACACATAATCATAGATAACCACACATTTGTCGTTTATTTACAATAGGAAAGATGAACGCACCCATACATAATCATTGATAACCACCCATCTGTCGTTTATTTACAATTGGAAGGATGAACGCACCCACACATAATCATAGATAACCACACATATGTCGTTTATTTACAATTCGAAAGATGAACGCACCCACACATAATCATAGATAAACCACACATATGTCGTTTATTTACAATTCGAAAGATGAACGCACCCACACATAATCATAGATAACCATATATCTGTCGTTTATTTACAATTGGAAAGATGAACTCACCCACACATAATCATAGATAACCACACATATGTCGTTTATTTACAATTCGAAAGATGAACGCACCCACACATAATCATAGATAAACCACACATCTGTCATTTATTTGCAACTGGGCAGATGAACGCACCTACACATAATCATAGATAAACCACACATCTGCCATTTATTTGCAACTGGGAAGATGAATGCACCCACACATAATCATAAATAACCATACATCTGTCGTTTATTTACAACTGCGAACATGAATGGGAAGATGTGTGTTTGTGTGTGTTCAGTACTACTATTACTATACGATGCAGAAGCATGGGCAATGAAACACACATTAGAACATAAATATAGAAATATGAAAATATGGGAGGATAGGTGCCATTTCAAAGAAATGAGAATACAAGTCCCAGAGAAACTGGGTAAACTGATAGAAGACACACCAGAAGATATAGCTAACGATACTGACCATATCAAGAGGCATAATATTGTCATCGACATCATGTAGCGGATCCCAGGCGGTATGTCACCTACATCACAGCCCGCTGGGTAGATTCGATCCTGCTCCATGTATCTTCATGCCCACATCACAGCCCGCTGGGTAGATTCGATCCTGCTCCATGTATCTTCATGCCCACATCACAACCCGCTGGACAGATTCGATCCTGCTCCATGTATCTTCATGCCCACATCACAACCCGCTGGACAGATTCGATCCTGCTCCATGTATCTTCATGCCCACATCACAACCCGCTGGACAGATTCGATCCTGCTCCATGTATCTTCATGCCCACATCACAACCCTCTGGACAGATTCGATCCTGCTCCATGTATCTTCATGCCCACATCACAACCCGCTGGACAGATTCGATCCTGCTCCATGTATCTTCATGCCCACATCACAACCCGCTGGACAGATTAGATCCTGCTCCATGTATCTTCATGCCCACATCACAACCCGCTGGACAGATTAGATCCTGCTCCATGTATCTTCATGCCCACATCACAACCCGCTGGGAAGATTCAATCCTGCTCCATGTATCTTCATGCCCACATCACAACCCGCTGGGAAGATTCGATCCTGCTCCATGTATCTGCATGCCCACATCACAGCCCACTGGGAAGATTCAATCCTGCTCCATGTATCTTCATGCCCACATCACAACCCGCTGGGAAGATTCAATCCTGCTCCATGTATCTGCATGCCCACATCACAGCCCGCTGGGAAGATTCAATCCTGCTCCATGTATCTTCATGCCCACATCACAACCCGCTGGGAAGATTCAATCCTGCTCCATGTATCTGCATGCCCACATCACATCACAGCCCGCTGGGAAGATTCAATCCTGCTCCATGTATCTTCATGCCCACATCACAACCCGATGGGAAGATTCAATCCTGCTCCATGTATCTTCATGCCCACATCACAGCCCGCTGGGAAGATTCAATCCTGCTCCATGTATCTTCATGCCCACATCACAGCCCGCTGGGCAGATTCAATCCTGCTCCATGTATCTTCATACCCAGGATTTCTTTAGTGTCCTCCATCGTGCCGTGCTGACCTGGCCATGTCTCTACTTCCAGTATTGATGCTTTCCATGGCTGTTCTCTCTAAACCACTGTTGCCTTGAGAGACATGACATTCGCATAAAACACACACCGGTGTAAAAAAAACAAAAAAAACTGAAGGCAGGCAAGCAAGATGTAAACAGTGATGCAAGTGGAAAATATATACCCACACATAATCATAGATAAACACATACCTGTTAAATATTTCCACGGTAGCAATCATCATTGTCCACGCTTCTACATCATGCAGTTGTATTGAATGCACACACACACACATACACATTTACACCCACACACCCCTCCCGGAGCTAGGTACAAAAAGAATCAGGAGATTCGAGAACAGCGGTCTCAGTACAACCAAAAGTGAGAGACAGGGTGTGAGTGTAAGAGCATTGCAGAAAACTTTAAAGGTAAATATGGCTTGTCATTGATTGATTAACATGCTGTGCACGTTTTGTATTTATAATGTACGCCTGGCCTCCATAAAGCGAAGATAATGTACCACTTTCATGTTTCTCATATCTCAGATATGCCGATGGCCATCAAGTCCCACGAGAAAAACAAAAAACGGATGAAAGTAGAGAAGAGAGCTGGCAAGGGTAGGTAACACATTAATATCATACTGATACAGACAGGAGTGATTGCCCTTGGTTAGACCTGTGCTCATTTTATGCTTGGTGCACACACCAGTAGCGGACGAGTTGGTGTAGCTGTTAACATAACACATCCCACTGACAGCGGCATGAGCGCTGTCGGATGAGAGTTCCGTGTCAGCTTTTACCATTTGCTATGGAACGAAAAGACTGGCAACCTATTCTTTCGTGTACTCATGCCTACAAGGTGACGGTCCTAACACATTACATGCTCACAGCAGGTTCCTCATACAGGGATGGTTTTTCTCCTCCTTGAATTCACCGGTGTATACATCATTTGTCATACGGTGATTAGTTAATACTACTACTAGCATTTATTGTCCGCGTCAATTCATTTGTCTAGTAATTCATGTATATTTATTCAATTGTGTGTATCTGGTATTACATGTCAATTGATGTTACTGTTTATATGTAGTATTTCCTAGTAGAGTTTAAATGTATATATGAGTATATTATAGTTATTAGTCTATAACTCTTATTTAAATGCACATATCTAGTTGGTTAGTTAGCTAGCTAGTTAATTAGCTAGTTAGTCGTCAGATTATTTTCCCTGCACCACGAATTATTCAGTTTATGAGTGCTCAAATTCACCCCTGACAACATTTCAGTTCAGTGTTGATTGACTATTCTTGCCTGTTTCACCATGGACAGTTAAAAATGGGTGGCTGGGGCATGAGTGGCTTGCCACTTAAGGTAGCCTCAATTTTTCAAGAATGTTTTGTGGATCTTTTGTCCAGGTGATGTGGGGGTGCGGACAAATGAGAGAGATGATATGCTAGCTTCAAAAGCACTTATAACTGGTGTACTGAAATTGGACAAAGGTGATATTCTGCAGGCAGTTGATGACAGCTTGGTAAATGTGACACATCTCTTGGTGAACCTTCTCACTTACAACTAATGGAGCGGAGAACTGATATAAAACTGGTCTCAGTGAACATAGATTGAGGATGATGTATAGCTGACTAGCTGGTAAAAGGGACAGTCAGCACCCACACTCTTCAGCATCAGCTGGGACAGACCTAGCCAATACGAGTTTATCCTGAGTGCAGTGATGTTGTCTGCACTATAGTCATGTCTGACTGTATGTAACCAGTGTTGCATATCTATTTATCTCACTGTATGTAATTAGTATTTCATGTCTCTTTACTTCACTCTATGTAACCAGTAATTCATGTCTCTTTACTTCACTTTATGTAACTAGTAATTCATGTTTCTTCACTTCACTCTATATAACTAGAATTTCACATCTGTTTATTCCATTGTATGCAGCTAGTCTTTCATAGCTCTTTACTTTATTGTTGTATATAACAGAAAGAGGCAGTCTTCATTTTGTGGCCATATTATGAGAAAACTGCATAAATTTGTAGGAAGAGAGATAGGGGAAGACTACGAGAGAACATTATTGAAAGCTTTTGTCATGGCAAGGAAGGGAGTCAACACATGAATTGATAAATGTTGTTGGACATTGTGAGATGTGGAGAAGTATGGTCATCCATGCCATTGGATATTGTGAGATGTGGAGAAGTATGGTCATCCATGCCATTGGATATTGTGAGATGTGGAGAAGTATGGTCATCCATGTAGGGATTGAACCCCTTACCTCAGCATCAGCACACCAGATGTTTAAGAACACACATTCTTATCCACTCGGCCGTGTGGACCTATGCACACAGGTGGCATGAGGATTATAAACACAACATTTCATACATGAAATAGGTGGCACCAGGGACATAAGTTATACAACATTTCATACATGCAATAGGTGTCACCAAGAACACATTTCATACATGCAATAGGTGGCACCAGGGGCATAAACACAACATTTCATAAATGCAATAGGTGGCACCAGGGACATAAACACAACATTTCATACATACAATAGGTGGCACCAGGAACATAAACACAACATTTCATACATGCAATAGGTGGCACCAGGGACATAAACACATTTCATACATGCAATACATGGCACCAGGGATATAAACACAACATTTCATACAGGCAATACATGGCACCAGGGACATAAACACATTTCATACATGCAATAGATGGCACCAGGGGCATAAACACAATATTTCATACATGCAATAGATGACACAAGGGACATAAACACAACATTTCATACATGCAATACATGGCACCAAGGACATAACCACATTTCATACATGCAATACATGGCACCAGGGACATAAACACAATATTTCATACATGCAATACATGGCACCAGGGATATAAACACAACATTTCATACAGGCAATACATGGCACCAAGGACATAAACACATTTCATACATGCAATACATGGCACCAGGGGCATAAACACAATATTTCATACATGCAATACATGGCACCAGGGATATAAACACATTTCATACATGCAATACAAGGCACCAGGGACATAAACACATTTCATACATGCAATACATGGCACCAGGGACATAAACACAATATTTCATACATGCAATACATGGCACCAGGGATATAAACACAACATTTCATACAGGCAATACATGGCACCAAGGACATAAACACATTTCATACATGCAATACATGGCACCAGGGGCATAAACACAATATTTCATACATGCAATACATGGCACCAGGGATATAAACACATTTCATACATGCAATACATGACACCAGGGACATAAACACAATATTTCATACATGCAATACATGGCACCAGGGATATAAACACATTTCATACATGCAATACATGGCACCAGGGACATAAACACATTTAATACATGCAATACATGGCACCAAGGACATAAACACATTTCATACATGCAATACATGGCACCAGGGACATAAACACAACATTTCATACATGCAATACATGGCACCAGGGATATAAACACATTTCATACATGCAATACATGGCACCAGGGACATAAACACAATATTTCATACATGCAATACATGGCACCAGGGATATAAACACATTTCATACATGCAATACATGGCACCAGGGATATAAACACATTTAATACATGCAATACATGGCACCAAGGACATAAACACATTTCATACATGCAATACATGGCACCAGGGACATAAACACAATATTTCATATATGCAATAGATGGCACCAGGGATATAAACACAACATTTCATACAGGCAATACATGGCACCAGGGACATAAACACAATATTTCATACATGCAATACATGGCACCAGGGACATAAACACAATATTTCATACAGGCAATACATGGCACCAGGGACATAAACACAATATTTCATACATGCAATACAAGGCACCAAGGACATAAACACAATATTTCATACATGCAATACATGGCACCAGGGACATAAACACAATATTTCATATATGCAATAGATGGCACCAGGGACATAAACACAACATTTCATACATGCAATACATGGCACCAAGGACATAACCACATTTCATACATGCAATACATGGCACCAGGGACATAAACACAATATTTCATACATGCAATACATGGCACCAGGGATATAAACACAACATTTCATACAGGCAATACATGGCACCAAGGACATAAACACATTTCATACATGCAATACATGGCACCAGGGGCATAAACACAATATTTCATACATGCAATACATGGCACCAGGGATATAAACACATTTCATACATGCAATACAAGGCACCAGGGACATAAACACATTTCATACATGCAATACATGGCACCAGGGACATATACACAATATTTCATACATGCAATACATGGCACCAGGGATATAAACACAACATTTCATACAGGCAATACATGGCACCAAGGACATAAACACATTTCATACATGCAATACATGGCACCAGGGGCATAAACACAATATTTCATACATGCAATACATGGCACCAGGGATATAAACACATTTCATACATGCAATACATGGCACCAGGGACATAAACACAATATTTCATACATGCAATACATGGCACCAGGGATATAAACACATTTCATACATGCAATACATGGCACCAGGGACATAAACACATTTAATACATGCAATACATGGCACCAAGGACATAAACACATTTCATACATGCAATACATGGCACCAGGGACATAAACACAACATTTCATACATGCAATACATGGCACCAGGGATATAAACACATTTCATACATGCAATACATGGCACCAGGGACATAAACACAATATTTCATACATGCAATACATGGCACCAGGGATATAAACACATTTCATACATGCAATACATGGCACCAGGGATATAAACACATTTAATACATGCAATACATGGCACCAAGGACATAAACACATTTCATACATGCAATACATGGCACCAGGGACATAAACACAATATTTCATATATGCAATAGATGGCACCAGGGATATAAACACAACATTTCATACAGGCAATACATGGCACCAGGGACATAAACACAATATTTCATACATGCAATACATGGCACCAGGGACATAAACACAATATTTCATACAGGCAATACATGGCACCAGGGACATAAACACAATATTTCATACATGCAATACAAGGCACCAAGGACATAAACACAATATTTCATACATGCAATACATGGCACCAGGGACATAAACACAATATTTCATATATGCAATAGATGGCACCAGGGATATAAACACAACATTTCATACAGGCAATACATGGCACCAGGGACATAAACACAATATTTCATACATGCAATACATGGCACCAGGGACATAAACACAATATTTCATATATGCAATAGATGGCACCAGGGACATAAACACAATATTTCATACATGCAATACATGGCACCAGGGACATAAACACAATATTTCATACATGCAATACATGGCACCAGGGATATAAACACATTTCATACATGCAATACATGGCACCAGGGACATAAACACATTTAATACATGCAATACATGGCACCAAGGACATAAACACATTTCATACATGCAATACATGGCACCAGGGACATAAACACAATATTTCATATATGCAATAGATGGCACCAGGGACATAAACACAACATTTCATACATGCAATACGTGCCACCAGGACACAAATACAATACTTATTAGAACGATAGTCAGACAAGAAAACGTGATACAATAATTAGTAGTATGAAGGCCACAAATAGTCTCTCTGTTTCGTACCTCACTACAGGCAATCGAAAGTCAGCCTCTGTGAGAACAGAGATACACAAGTCTGCCCAGTCTGCTGTCTGCTCATCTTCTGGGACAATAACTCCAGGTTCTGTAACACCCTCACAGTCTGTCCAGACTTCTTATCTGGATGAACCACTCCTGCAACATCAGAATCAGATTTTTGTCTTTTCAACACGTCTGGCCAATGAAGCAGCAGAAGGTGTAAAATATGGGCACTGCAAGAGCATCATAGACTACCACAGGGAACATCCCAATACCAAACAATTTTTACAGGTCTGTAGAAATCAATATCTCATTCAGCTGTATATTAACATTGCACATGTTTCATTCAGTTATATATTAATACTAAACGTTTCATTCAGCTGCATATTAATATGTCACATATATCTCAATCAGTTGTATATTAACATTGCACATATGATATCTCAATCAGTTGTATATTAACATTCCACATATGATATCTCAATCAATTGTATATTAACATTGCACATATGATATCTCAATCAGTTGTATATTAACATTGCACATATGATATCTCAATCAGTTGTATTAGGAGCGTTTATTTGAAATCCGTTCGTGCTGCACCGCGCGTAATTGCGTACGTTGAACATGATCATGTCATAGTCATGTGATAAGTACTGACCAATGAATAAAAGAGCACGTGCTTATTGTCCCATGATGCATAGGTTCCATTTCTGACCGTTGAGAAAATGGCCGGGTTGATTCAAAATTCATCCAAAGAAGCTCAAAAAGCTGTGATTCAGTTTTTTTCATTTGAATGATGTCAACCAGTGGGCATTCATCGAAGAATGCAGGCAGCGTCTGGTAACAAATGTGTGTCAAAGACAACAGTGACAGACTAGGCATGAATGTTTCGGAAATGGCGCCAGTTCACAACAGATCTTCGACGGCCGGGTCATGCCCATATTGTTGCAACACAAAAACCATCGCCAAAATTGATGCAGCAGTACAGATGAACCATTGTCGAAGCATACGTTCGTTAGAGAAAGAATTTGATGTGTCAGTTGGGACAATTCAAAAGGTCATTCGTAAGAACTGTAATATCAGAAGGTGTGTTCACATTGGGTACCACAAATGTTGACCAACCACCAAAAAGAGGAACGCATGGGATGGTGTCTGAATCACTTTGCTGCATTACAGAGTGGAGGGTGATGCATTTCTCTTCTGCATAGTGGCAAGCGATGAATCATGGTGTCACCACTTTGAGCCAAGTAGCAAAAGAGATGCAATGGAAGCATGCTGGATCACCAAAAGCAAAAAAATTCAAGTTACAGGTTTTCGCTGGTAAGGTTATGCTGAGTGCATGTTTTGACCATGAAGGGCTATTGTTGGCCAACTTTAAAGAACCTGGTGTCAACATCAACTCTACCCACTACTTGGAAACACTAGACATGCTGCAAAAAGCCATCAAGAATAAATGACCCGGCATGCTCTCTCACAGTGTGATCTTGTTGCACGATAATGCTCGTCCACATGTGGCAAAGATTGTGTGCAGGAAGCTTTAGCTTGGAAGAAGTGGGAAATTCTGCAACATCCAGCCTAAAGTCCTGATTTGTCACTATGTGAGTTTCATTTGTTCGGACCTCTAAAAACAGCTATCAAGCGGCAACGATTTCACACAGATGCAGACGTAATGAACGCTGTAAACACTTGGTTCAGTGAGCAACCACAATCCTTTTTTGCCTGAATGCCTACGGCGACTTCTTCTGACCAACCCATGGTGCATAATTCATTCAAAATGAATGCTTTGTTTAATTCTACCACACCTGTTAATGTTTCTTTCATGCTTTTGTAATAAAGCCATTGGAACGGGTTCCAAATCGCAATATCCTGAAACAGGATGGAAACGCGTATAAAAAAAAAAAAAAAAAAAAAAAATATATATATATATTAACATTGCACATACATTTCATTCAGTTGTATATTAAGATTGCACATATCTCATTCAGTTGTATATTAACACTGCATATATGACATCTCATTCAGTTGAATAGCAACATTGCACATATATCTCAACCACTAGTACATTAACACTGTGTATATGATATCACCAGCTAGGAAGCACATCACTTTCAACTTCATAACTAAGATTCACACACTATAGTGAACAATAAAGTATTTTTGCCAGACTTCTAAAAGCCAATTAAATAATTTTATAAATACAGAAGTAGAATGTGCGATTATTGTAGAAGAATGTAAAGCAGTCAAAATAAACATAAAAAGAGCTATTCCCAACAAATTACATTAAAAACCATTATGTGAAACCACAAAACCTAACAAATACACAATCATGAAAGTGAAGAGACAATGATATGTCTTCATGAATTATTAATAACAGTAATTCCCACTATAAAACAAAATAGTGAAACATCTTTATACACTATAAAACATAATGAACAATAATCTTTTTATACTATACAAACCAAGAAAATGAACATATCTTTCTACAGTATAAAGCATGATAGTGAACACATCTTTCTACAATATAGTGGACACATCTTTGTACAATATAAAACATGATAGTGAGTACATCTTTCTACAGTATAAAACATAATAGTGAACACATCTTTCTACAATATAAAACAAGATAATGAACACATCTTTCTACAATATAAAACAAGATAATGAACACATCTTTCTACAATATAAAACAAGATAGTGAACACATCTTTCTACAATATAAAACATAATAGTGAACACATCTTTCTACAATATAAAACAAGATAATGAACACCATCTTTCTACAATATAAAACAAGATAGTGAACACATCTTTCTACAATATAAAACATAATAGTGAACACATCTTTCTACAATATAAAACATAATAGTGAACACATCTTTCTACAATATAAAACATAATAGTGAACACATCTTTGTACAATATAAAACATGATAGTGAGTACATCTTTCTACAGTATAAAACATAATAGTGGACACATCTTTCTACAGTATAAAACATAATAGTGGACACATCTTTCTACAATATAAAACATGATAGTGAGTACATCTTTCTACAATATAAAACATAATGAACAATAATCTTTTTATACTATACAAACCAAGAAAATGAACATATCTTTCTACAGTATAAAGCATGATAGTGAACACATCTTTCCACTATATAAAACAAGATAGTGGACATATCTTTCTACAATATAAAACAAGATAGTGGACATATCTTTCTACAATATAAAACAAGATAGTGGACATATCTTTCTGCAATATAAAACAAGATAGTGGACATATCTTTCTACAATATAAAACAAGATAGTGGACATATCTTTCTACAATATAAAACAAGATAGTGGACACATCTTTCCACTATATAAAACAAGATAATGAACACATCTTTCTGCAATATAAAACAAGATAGTGGACATATCTTTCTACAATATAAAACAAGTTAGTGGACACATCTTTCTACAATATAAAACAAGATAGTGGACATATCTTTCTACAATATAAAACAAGATAGTGGACATATCTTTCTGCAATATAAAACAAGATAGTATTTGAATCGTCTTTAACCAGCTGTTACAACTGGCATATCTGTGTACAATCATTTTATATATTCAGTTTTTCTTTATAATTTTAACTGGACACTTGCTCAAGACAGTGTACTCCTAACAATTATTTTTGGAAACATCCACAGAACTCTCACAACTATGGGTGTAGCATGTCTCCTGAAACATTAGGAATGATGAAGGGCCAACAAACACCAGACACAATCCTACTGACTGGTTCTTCATCCACTAATTGGAGGCCTCATATGCCAGAGATACATGATTCCAGAATGTTTGACAGAGGCAGACTGTTGCCAAATGGATCTTACTCATCAGATCCTAGACTGATCAATGGCTGCCCCGGTGAGATCCCCAGAGGTTCTCACCAATATATTCACCAGCCTATGAATTGTAGGGAGTGTTTTCATAACTCAATGGATACCAACAATGATCTCATGCTCGGATCTTCTTATGATCCTTCAGACAAGTTCTCCATTCATGTGCCAGATGAAAATCTGACAATAGAACAAAAGCAGCATAGATCAAAAAGTTTAGCCCAGCTAACAAAGATTCACCAAATGTTAATGGGAGATGGCAGCATCCAAGATGGAAGGCAAGCATATATGGGTCACAACTACCCACCTGGTTCTGGCATGTATTCTTGTGAACCGAGGGCGATGAATCTGTCTCACCAGTCAGCCATGATGCCACATGGAGGCATGATGCACCCCCGTGGTATGCTGTCACCACACCAAGAACACATGATGATGTCCAGTGCATATGGATGCTATTCTGGAAAAGTACCTTTTGAGATGAATGGAAAGGGACAGGTAATATAAATAGTTGTGCATTATATTTTTCGCTCACTGGTTTATATCTCACATATCTCACAGACAAGATGTGGTCACCTAGTGGTTTATATCTCACATATCTCTGACAAAATGTGGTTGCCTAGTGGTTTATACCTCGCATATCTCTCAGACAAGATGCGGTTGCATAGGGGGTTATACCTCACACATCTCTCAGACAAGATGTGATTGCATAGGGGGTTATACCTCACACATCTCTCAGACAAGATGTGGTTGCATAGGGGGGTTATACCTCACACATCTCTGACAAGATGTGGTTGCATAGGGGGTTATACCTCACATATCTCACAGACAAGATGTGGTTGCCTAGTGATTTATATCTCACATATCTCTCAGACAAGATGTGGTTGCCTAGTGGTTTATACCTCGCATATCTCTCAGACAAAATGTGGTTGCCTAGTGGTTTATACCTCGCATATCTCTCAGACAAGATGTGGTTGCATAGGGGGTTATACCTCACACATCTCTGACAAGATGTGGTTGCCTAGGGGGTTATACCTCACACATCTCTCAGACAAGATGTGGTTTCCTATAGTATGTCCTGAAAAGAATGCCTTCATTCACGATCAATTATTTTGAAAACTGTCTGTTGCATCGTTATGAAATTTTTCCAGCCGTCTTATATTTACCCCCACCCAAGGAATATGTCTTTGATAGGTCCAAAAACAACTTAAATCATCGAAAGCGGCGACATTTCTTTCATGTTTTGCTGAAAAACTAGTGATTTCTCGCTAACAAATTTATGTTTACAGTAATGAAAGCCCCGCCAATTCAGATGACACACAAGGCGTATCCAGATTCATATGGGAGTGGGTGCAATGAAAGAAGTAGCTTAAAATCGACAGGGTCGGCTGCATTGCACCGGGTTTTTATCCCAGATGGCTCAGTTTCTTTCCGCAGTGCGGAAAGCATCACACAAAGCGCGAACTCTGTACCTCCAGCGACGACCTCAGGGGTCTCTGAAAAAATGCACTCGTGAAATGGACGCGGCCCGGAATCGAACATACAACCTTCGGAGCCCGAGTCAGATGGCTTGACCACTTCACCACCGAGAATCCCGTGAGGGGTGCAATGTGTAATATTAGTAAAGACAGAGAATTTACAGAGGTATGGGGTAAATAATTTGTAAATTGACAGGAAAGTAGAAGGAATATATTTCTTACCTTATTTTTCATTTCCTTCTTGTTTCTTCAGCTGCTGGTTAATAATTGTACACAAGTATTCATGTTAGCTTTTTATATTGAGTTCGTGAAAGCTTCCAAATAGCTGTGCGTTAATGTGCGTATGGAGTGACCAGAAATGATACCGCAATTTAGTCGTCATGTTTCCATTTTTAAGGATCTGTTCAGCTGTCTGTGTAGTTTGTTCACACGTACACATGGGTGACAAACCCGCTTTGAGTCTTCGTGAAAGATTGTCTACTCTGCTGTTTACCGTTCAGAGACGGAACATGATTACCTGTTTTGCACTATGAAAATAGTTGTCAGTGTCTCTGTAGTGAGCTTTCTTCTTAACGACCAAGATGTTGGTCCTCTTTTCATTGAAGTTTATAGATTGATTCGTATGCACGTGTGTTGTCCCCTAATTTGACAACGTGTTTTCTCTCACGTTTCTTGTTATGCCACAATATGTCAGTTTCCACCGCAATATTACTCTTCTGGTGGTATTCAATGCGTTTAGTGTGTGTGTGTGTGTGTTTTTTGTTTTTTTCAATACAGTTGTTTGTCACGGCTGAGGGCTTGCGGAATTGAAAATTCATCACTGTGGAATACAAACTGTTGCCATTGACATTATGCTGATGCTGTAATGTTTAGGGCCTGCAATTCTTCTGAATATTTGTAGCAAAATATCCCAGTTGGTGTGCACATGGATTAAGGTCTGCGATCTGCTCAGACCTTACTCTGTGTCGGACGATTCCAGTAGGTTGATGACTGCTCTCGGTTGCATAAAATTCTTCTTTCTTCTTCTGCGTTCATCCGGATTTTTTTTCGGATGTGACTGCGTTGTGCCTGTTTACAGCAGAGCTGCGTTCTTGCGCCGTTAGGCCGACACATCCGACTTCTGCGGGCATTTGTTGACCGGGTTAACCTTCCCGGGGCATAAAATTCAATCCATCCTTTCTCCAATAATCCTCTTCCTCTTTCAACACATGGTCCTCACATTTTTCCAGTAACTTTTATCAATATTTAATAGCACGAACTGGATTAGTATCCTGACATCAGACAATTTGAATATAGTATTGTCAGCTGCCACCTGTCCTTTAATTTTAGCCCACACAAATTCTATAGGGTTAAAATGAGAATGGTACAGCGGAAGTCTCAAGCACCCATGACGATGCTCTTCTATCAATTTGTCGATTTGATATTTCTTGCTTTTTGGCATCTGTTTTACAAGGGACAACAATTCTAGCTAGAAATACGTTTCTGGAAATGGTATGTTTTCCATTCAGAGTCATATCTTTATTGCTCTCTTTGTGCTCGATGCTGTAGGTATTTTGTCTTCTTGGGCAACAACATTGATATCATGCATTGTCCATAACTGGCCACGATGGTCTATCTAGGGATGGAAGCACAGTATTCTCGAGCCAATCTCTAAATACATTACCATTCATCTTATTATAATCCATATTGTCTGTATGCTTTGATACGAACACGAGCCCAGCATTCTGTTGTAAACCATTATGCGTATTACCAGCATGGGCCATGACCAAAAGCTGTCCTATACTACTGGGCACATATCGCTTTATCTGTCCATGCACTGATTGCCATTCCTTATCACTTGTGTGGTGCGCATTGATCCACATTTCATCCAAACACACTATGCCATAATTTTCTTTGCGCATTTCACTTATTTCATGTAGGTATCTGCTTCTCATGGCTCCTAAATGCGGTTGCTCGCAAAGATTATTTCTACCGCCCTTGTACTTTCAAATAGTGAAGATAATGTCCTTATAATTTTCCACAAAGTTGTTTTGGATAGCTCTATGTTATTGTTCTTTCTGAACCAAACCCTAAGTTTTCTTACAGTCACTGTTTCTTTGGCATCCAGCATTTTTATAATGCTGGATGATCCTGGATATAAAATCCAAAATTTTTATAATTTTAGGAGTCTCCGTGGCGAAGTGGTCAAGCCTTTTGACTTGGGCTCCAAAGGTCGAGGGTTTGATTCCGGGCCACATCCTTCGGTTCACGATTTACATTTTTCTGAGACTTCTGTGGGTCGTCGCTAGAGCTGCGGAGTTCGTGCTTTGTGCGATGCTTTCCACGCTGCGGAAAGAGACCGAGCCATATGGGATAGAACCCGGTGCAATGAACTTGACCCTGTCGAATTTTAAGCGACTTTTTAAAGCATTTTTATAAAAGCTCGCCTTATGACATCTTTGTCAAAGCTGTCTACAATAATCTTTCTACCTACCGTTTTGTTATTGCGTGGTGGTTTAATTCCAGATTCTTGCACCCATCGACGAAATTACCGTTTACTCAAACCCAATGCATGCACTGTTCTTTTTTCGGAATTTGTAATAGTATAAAACAGATTCCTGCGATCAGCTTCTTGACAATAATATGTGTACAACTTCATAGCGATTCTTTGAAGTGTACAATTTCGCATTAAATCCCATTGAAAAATATTGACACATTTCAATGTTAGCGATAAGTGGTAAGATTTAAAAAAAACAAACATATTATTCAGGTTTCATGAAATAACCCACATTTTGAGACACCTCTGAACAGTCCTAGTTTGAACAACACGGGGAGTTGGCATAAGGTCAATCCCTTCAAAACACGTACAATATTCAACATTGAGCACTGATTGTCTGGCTACGCTGTAATACATTTAAAATTATGAATTTCATCCCAGACCCGTAAATTATATACCGCATATAAACAAACTTTGAAATCTGCTGTAAAATCTCCAGAACAAAAATTTTTTTGTTGGGTGGACATAATGATAAAGTTATATACTAAATCTCATAATTTTCCCTCAGTTGGTTACTGAGATATTGATGTTTATATTGGGGCAAAAAAAACAACAGACTATAGTGATTTATATCTCACATATCTCTCAGACAAGATGTGGTTGCCTAGTGATTTATATCTCACATATCTCTCAGACAAGATGTGGTTGCCTAATGGTTTATATCTCACATATCTCTCAGACAAGATGTGGTTGCCTAATGGTTTATATCTCACATATCTCTCAGACAAGATGTGGTTGCCTAATGGTTTATATCTCACATATCTCTCAGACAAGATGTGGTTGCCTAGTGATTTATATCTCACAGACAAGATGTGGTTGCCTAATGATTTATATCTCACATATCTCTCAGACAAGATGTGGTTGCCTAATGATTTATATCTCACAGACAAGATGTGGTTGCCTAGTGGTTTATATCTCACATATCTCTCAGACAAGATGTGGTTGCATAGGGGAGTTATATCTCACACATCTCTCAGACAAGATGTGGTTGCCTAGTGATTTATATCTCACATATCTTACAGACAAGATGTGGTTGCCTAGTGGTTTATATCTCACATATCTCAGACAAGATGTGGTTGCATAGGGGGTTATACCTCACACATCTCTCAGACAAGATGTGGTTGCCTAGTGATTTATATCTCACGTATCTCAGACAAGATGTGGTTGCATAGGGGGTTATACCTCACACATCTCTCAGACAAGATGTGGTTGCCTAGTGGTTTATATCTCACATATCTCAGACAAGATGTGGTTGCATAGGGGGTTATACCTCACACATCTCTCAGACAAGATGTGGTTGCCTAGTGGTTTATATCTCACATATCTCAGACAAGATGTGGTTGCATAGGGGGTTATACCTCACACATCTCTCAGACAAGATGTGGTTGCCTAGTGGTTTATATCTCACATATCTCAGACAAGATGTGGTTACATAGGGGGGTTATACCTCACACATCTCTCAGACAAGATGTGGTTGCCTAGTGATTTATATCTCACGTATCTCAGACAAGATGTGGTTGCCTAGTGGTTTATATCTCACATATCTCAGACAAGATGTGGTTGCATAGGGGGTTATACCTCACACATCTCTCAGACAAGATGTGGTTACATAGGGGGGTTATACCTCACACATCTCTCAGACAAGATGTTGCATAGGGGGTTATATCTCACACATCTCTCAGACAAGATGTGGTTGCATAGGGGGTTATACCTCACACATCTCTCAGACAAGATGTGGTTGCATAGGGGGGTTATACCTCACACATCTCTCAGACAAGATGTGGTTGCCTAGTGATTTATATCTCACGTATCTCTCAGACAAGATGTGGTTGCCTAGTGGTTTATATCTCACATATCTCAGACAAGATGTGGTTGCATAGGGGGTTATACCTCACACATCTCTCAGACAAGATGTGGTTACATAGGGGGGTTATACCTCACACATCTCTCAGACAAGATGTGGTTGCCTAGTGATTTATATCTCACATATCTCTCAGACAAGATGTGGTTGCCTAGTGGTTTATATCTCACATATCTCTCAGACAAGATATGGTTGTCTAGTGGTTTATATCTCACATATCTCTCAGACAAGATGCGGTTGCCTAGTGATTTATATCTCACATATCTCTCAGACAAGATGTGGTTGCCTAGTGGTGTGCCTGGTTACCAACACAATGGTCCAGGTTTTGTCTCCAGTAGTGGCAGGGTCAAAACAGTCTCATAAACTTAGCAATGAATGAGCCTGAACTTTTCTGACAATTTTAAAGAAAGAAAGGCAGTGAGAAAGACAGCTAGACCCTGATCCTTATTTAGGCTGTGAACTAGTGTATGTGAATACTTCTGCATCAGTAAAGAGGTTACCATTTATGCATCAGTCAATAGAGGCAGAGCTTAAAGCTGTCTGTGACTTGGTAGAATATCATGTTTACGTCACTCAACACATGTAGAACTCAACCCTGTTTGTTATTTGTAGAATATCAGGTTTACATCACTCAGCACATGTAGAACATGTCTGTTATCTTGTAGAACATCATGTTTACATCACTCAACACAGATAGAACACAGTCCTGTCTGTGATCAGTTAGAATGTCATGTTTACATCACTCAGCACATGTAGAACACAGTCCTGTCTGTGATCAGTTAGAATATCATGTTTACATCACTCAGCACATGTAGAACTCAACCTCTGGGATGGTTAACCCGGTCAACAAATGCCCGCAGAAGTCGGATGTGTCTGCCTAATGGCGCAAGAACGCAGCTTTGTTGTAAACAGGCACAACGCAATCACATCCGGAAAAAAAAATTCTGGATGAACGCAGAAGAAGAAGAAGAAGAAGAAGAAGAAGAAGAAGAACTCTACCCTGTCTGTTATCTTGTGGAACATCATGCCTACATCATCATATTTACATTACTCAGCACATGTAGAACTCAATCCTGTCTGTTATCTTGTAGAACATCATGTTTACATCACTCAACACAGATAGAACACAGTCCTGTCTGTGATCAGGTAGAATATCATGTTTACATCACTCAACACAGGTAGAACACATCATCTGTGACTAGAGAACATAAATTACAAGTACCTCTGAAGTCAGAGTGGGTTCGCCTGATGGCGAGGGACAGAATGGTGGTCAATTGGAGCTGTGATAGTATAGTATCTAGATGCTTGCCTTACAGACTGGTGGCCACGGGAAGCTGTGGTAGTATAGTGGCTAGATTGTTGCCTTACAGACTGGTGGTCATGGAGAGCTGTGGTAGTATAGTGGCTAGATTCTTGCCTTACAGACTGGTGGTCATGGAGAGCTGTGGTAGTATAGTGGCTAGATTCTTGCCTTACAGACTGGTGGTCATGGAGAGCTGTGGTAGTATAGTGGCTAGATGCTTGTGTGACAGACTGGTGGTCATGGGGAGCTGTGGTAGTATAGTGGCTAGATGTTTGCGTGACAGACTGGTGGTCATGGGGAGCTGTGGTAGTATAGTGGCTAGATTCTTGCCTTACAGACTGGTGGTCATGGGGAGCTGTGGTAGTATAGTGGCTAGATGCTTGTGTGACAGACTGGTGGTCATGGGGAGCTGTGGTAGTATAGTGGCTAGATGCTTGTGTGACAGACTGGTGGTCATGGGGAGCTGTTGTAGTATAGTGGCTAGATGTTTGCGTGACAGACTGGTGGTCATGGGGAGCTGTGGTAGTATAGTGGCTAGATGCTTGCATGACAGACTGGTGGTCATGGGGAGTTGCAGTAGTATAGTGGCTAGATGTTTGCGTGACAGACTGGTGGTCATGGGGAGCTGTGGTAGTATAGTGGCTAGATGCTTGCGTGACAGACTGGTGGTCATGGGGAGCTGTGGTAGTATAGTGGCTAGATGCTTGCGTGACAGACTGGTGGTCATGGGGAGCTGTGGTAGTATAGTGGCTAGATGCTTGCGTGACAGACTGGTGGTCATGAGGAGCTGTGGTAATATAGTGGCTAGATGTTTGCGTGACAGACTGGTGGCCATGGGGAGTTGCAGTAGTATAGTGGCTAGATGCTTGCGTGACAGACTGGTGGTCATGGGGAGTTGCAGTAGTATAGTGGCTAGATGTTTGCGTGACAGACTGGTGGTCACGGGGAGCTGTGGTAGTATAGTGGCTAGATGTTTGCTTGACAGACTGGTGGTCACAGGTTCAAACCTACATTGGGGCAAATTTTAACAAATTGACCTTGGCTCCCAGGCCAACCCATCCTAAAATGGCTACCAAGAAATGTCTTTGGAAGAAAAGGCGGCTGGCCACAACGCAGTGAGTGCCTGGTGGTCTACACAATATGAGGCTAGTCCTGTAGACCCAATACACTTCAAGCTCCTTGACATTTGTGTCTATCAGAAGTTTGAACAATCAGAAAAGCCACATTAATCACACATTGAAAATCTGTTATACTTGAGTCTTGGCTTCTTTGGCCAGAGCCTTGTATATGTTACTGTTTCTCTGGTTTTATTTAAATGTTTCTTTGTAATGCAGTTCATCCACCTCATCATCATTTAGTGGTCAACTCTACTTTCTGCCATTCCTTAGTCAACTGCTCCTTTGCTATCCAGACAATTTCAACTCGTTCATTCCACCATGGTGATTGAATGAGACTTTTGCATGCTTCTTGTCTGGCCATTTGATGCAAGGTAACCTCTTCTTCAGATGGGTCATTAATGCCTGCATAACAACTGACTGTGCATGGGTTTAGTTTGTCTGCCAGTTTGCCTTTTTGGGATGAGCACAACACAACAGGTGATCACCTCATTCTGTTATTTATCTCCTGCTACATCATGGGCTGTCAGCAAGCACAGGCCATGCCACCCTATCTGTTGCTGCCTTCTCCCATGCTCTCCCTTTATTATTGATCTGTCTCATATTCTTTTCCATGTGTTTCTATGTATTCCTCTATTTCATTTGCTCTGTGTGTTCCAGAAGAAGGACTGGTTATATTGCAATCAGCTTTTCCCAGTGTGTGTCCATCCAGCCCCAGCCTCTTGTCCTCACTTCTTGATTCACCGGAATCTGTCTAGTTTTCTCCAAAATCTCTGCATTGGTGACTTTGTCATGCCATTATAGTCATTCTATTCTGTGAATATTTATAGCTTATTACTAATTGTTTTCAGTGTTAAAAATATGATGATTTGAATTTATTATAGTATGAATTTCAAACCTTATATTATTTCTGGAATTAAACATTCTTTTTTTTATTTTTGTGACCAGCAGCAGTCTCCACATGATTGGTATCATGGCCAGAGAGAGTTCTTGGACAAGCAGCAGTGTCCACAAAACAGAGGTGCCCACATGGAGCCTGCACCACCTCCTCCTTACTACTCATCTGTTTCACGTAACCAGTCTGCTATGAGTGAGCCATCTTCACCCAACATGACTGCTGTGAGAATGCTGACACATCCACATGGTTCTCATGAACTTATGGTTCCAGGAATGGATCCAGATGGTGCAGGCATGTATGGCGGTCGAACTATGTACAGACCATCTCACTTAGAAATGGACCCAATGTCACGAATGCATGATTATCACTCACATGGTATGCCATCACAGAGACCAATGGCAGTTGAATGTAATTCCATGTTAGCACAGGAAATTCCTCCAGGAATGAGCCATGGGCCACTCAGTCCAGATAGTTCAAGAGCCCTTCACTCTGTACATAAAGGACATTCAGTAGGTTATAATGGAATGTTGCCAGACACGAAGGTCTCTGATGAAGTAACTTTACACAGGGCAGGCAATCCTGAACACTTTAATCCAGAAACAATGGGTGGAGTGGTCAAACCAATAACCACCACATCTAGCAGTAGTAGCAAACCTCCTCCCAGTTATGCTCAGGCACAGAAGCGTAAACGAGATGAGGATAAAGATGATTCTTATGCCAAAGGTAATCTTCAACGAACTCCATCCCCGACTAAAATTGATTATCACCTCAGCCAATTTGAAGGACAAGAATTGACTATCACGAAGCAGCTGAACTCATCCTTCATGGACAATAAGACAGGTAATTGTATATCTAGGGAGGGTGGTTGTAGCAGTCTTGTGTCAGGCAACAGTCAGTGTCATTTTACTGGTCATGCTAATTCTCCCTCAGTTGCACTGGGGTTTAGTACAGGTTCACACTCCAACTTACACCAAGCTTCGGTTAACATAAGCAGTCCACCTGCTATTTCAGCCACAGCTTTCAGCTGTGGTACTAACATTCAGCTAAATCAGTGTGACTCATCTGATCTGAATAATGGAGCAAGTTCTGGCCCACACACACCTACTGACAAGCCATCTTCAGTGGCAAATATTACATCTGCTACACTTGCAAACCTGGCAAAAGGAGTTGAACATTTGTCCAGCCAGATGGAGCAAAATATGATGAAAGGTGGGCCATTTCACAATATACAAGTGCAAGGTGAGGTTACTGGAAACAATAGTAACAGTGGTAGTAACATTAGAAGTAACTCAAGTAGCAGCAGTGCAAATGTTTACTCAACTGCAGCAGAATCCCCATCAAACAGCACTTATTTATCTTTTCACACAGGTCCCTCAATGTCAACACAGTCTTCAAGTGTGCTGAATGTAAACAACACATATGTGACAACCCAGACTTCTGTTCCAAACCACACTTCCATGAACAGTTATCTTGATCTGCAGAGACAGAGTACCAGCACTGAATCTGCACATACAGACATACCTCTTTGTAGCATACAACATACAACAGGACTCCATTTGGAATCAGAAATGCTGCATAAATGCTCAGTACCCAGAATCTCCCCTCAGACTAATCAGTTCCAGGGTAATACCAACTCCATGACTCCTGGGCCAACTGCAGAGCTTGGTCCACCAACTTCAAGTCTGAATCCTACCGGATTGTTCTCATCACACCAACCAAACGCATCATCATGTGTGCTAGCTACACATCCTGTACAACCTAAAGCACAACTGACCAGTTCGCCGCTCTCAAATCCTCATTTGAGTGGCTTCGACTCGTGTGCTGTGTCAGGTGTTGAATCACCACCTTTAGTTCACACTTCTGGCTGCAATTCTAGTGTTCACATTCAACATAAAGGTCATAACACCATTCAGTACCTTCCTGCCAAACCACCATCTTCACAGTTATCAGCAGCGACACCCAAGTGTGACTTTGATAATAAACTCCCAGAGTTTCGGTCACTTGTGCATACAATGGATGGAAAACATTCACCACCATTGCAGTACTTTACAAACTCTGCACCTGCACGTTCTAGATCTCCAGTGATGTCACGTGCCCTTCTAGCAGCAACTGCTTTGGGTCCTGAGTTTGCTAATCAAGCCACTATTGCCATGCACCAGTCCGCATCCATGATGCGTAGTTCAAGCATGCCTCATCTGGAAAGCACTAACAGAAATGATCCTGCTGCACCGCACCCTAGAACGGGCATGATGATGCCACGGAGCAATCTAAGTCCAGAGAGAGATCCCCATTTGATTGTAAATAACTCGCTGATGGTTGGCCCAGATCCATTGATGGCAATGGGTAGCCAGTGTCATATGAAATCCAAAAGCTCACCTAGGCCCATGCTCTCTTTGCCTCAAGGAATTGTGCCAGGCAATTTGGAATGCATATCTCCTATACCAGACATAGATGATTGTTTAAGTACATCAATAGAGGCAGCACAAGCTCAGGCACAAAGACATGCAGCAATGATGATGCAAGAAAATATTCAGATGTCTTCTTCTTCCCCCCATGGACACGTGGTCCCTAGAGGTGGTCCCTCCCCTCACATTCACGTTACGGGTCCTATGTCTTCCCCCCATGGACACGTGGTCCCTAGAGGTGGTCCCTCACCTCACATGCACGTTACAGGTCCTATTTCAGGTATATCAATGCATGGAGCCATGCCTCAGCATGGAATGCCTGTCTCTTCAGCACTTGGATCTCTTATGTTTGGACAGTGCTCATACAGACCCTCAGCTCCTATACAATCTCCTCATGCAGACATGCATAGATTTATGCCAGTTTTTTCTAATGAACCGGTGCCCAACTCAGTTCGAGGTATGTTTCCACACGAGTCATTTCATAGACTCTCACCTCAGACATTTATTTCAGGTCCTCTGTCACCACGCATGCCCCTGGGGTACATGCATGGACTAATGCCATCAAGTAGTTTATTCAGACATCCAGGAATGGGACATTTGTCAGGACAGTATGGTATACATTACCCAGGTTATCCAGAGGACTTTTACTATACAGGAGCACCACAAGACAACCCCCAACAAATGTCAGGCATAATGGGAGGCCCAAGGCAGCCATATTAAAGACAGGCAGTACATTTCTGTTTCCACTTGGCACCTAAAGAAGGAGAATAGACTGAATTATATTAGTTTATTATTATTACTATAGTTACATTAAAACATGCAAAAATAATTACAGCTAGTGGAATCAGTGATCATATTTAAGTGCAGAGTTTATTATATAAGTAAGATGCTTTCATAGATTTTTGCATTAAAAAAGAGCAACCAGAATAATACTTTGATAATATTGTCAGTGAAATACTGCAAGAAATAAATATGAACCTTCATTTTCTAACTAATGCTTTAAACATGCAGGCTGCAGATTCTGTAAATATCTGGATAAACTGCTGAAGTATTTTGCTAGTAATAGGTCATTTGTTTTTAAATCAGCGTGCAGTTCTATATGGTTAGGCTTACTTTGTTGCTGAAAACTGTGCCTTACAAGTTGATGGCAGTTTTCTTGTATTGCCATGTTTGTATTGTAAAATATTTGTACCCAACACAAACTGTGATGTGAATAATGAAGTCTTTCAGTTCTGTTCTCTATATCACTGCTGTTTGAGACAAATGTTTTGAATACCATGAACGGTCAGAGTAGCCAACAGTGACTGCCTGGAAGTGGCTGATGACAGCAGTACATTGTAAAAAACTATTAAAAAGAAATAAAGTGTTCTTTGATCATATAAAGAGAAGAGAGGTATTTGAAAACATCATGACAACTGAAAAGATCACTGTACAAAAGGCAGAAGCATGCTGAGAGAAATGATGCTGAATGGTCTCAGATGATGGCATGGAGGAATGTGGCCAGTGGAACACCAAGAACTGAGATCAATGGAGAGACAGGAACGCTTAATCTACTTTGTAAGGCACATGATGATGATGATATGTTTGCATGTAAATATAGCTGCATCTTTTATTTGAAATCCCTAAGCAGATGTAACTGAGACATCACTACCCTGTTGAAATATCTGTTGCTAGTTATTTTATTACCAGACAAGAAAATTACACTGGGTCACTCTACATGTAAATAACATATGGCACAAATAGAGATAAACATTTTTTTTTTTAAAAGTCCCCAGTAAAGCTTCAATTGGAGGATTTAGTTGTACAGTGCATAATAATTTAGTTGCCATATTTTGATGAATAGTAATTCACTCCAGCATTATTTCAGAAACAAGTTCATAATTACTGAATTTCAGGATAAAGTATGACTTAGTACACAACAGAAAAGACCAGACTAGCACAGAAGCCCACTTATTGAAAGGTGTTTCTAGCCTGTTCTTGTGTGTGGGTGTGAATACTGAACAGTGTGTAATCAAATGATTAGGAAGCTTGAGACAGATGAAATGTGATTTTTGAGACAACCAGAATATTGTGGACAGAGAAATAAAATAAATGCAGAAGAACTGATGGATATAGGCATTACTAGAATTACTGTTGCATCTGAGGGTCTTATGTATGCTTTGTAAGATCTGTTGTGGGGCAATAGTAGGAGAGAGATCAAAGAGATGCCAGGCGTACTAGGAGGTTATAATATAAACAATCTATGCTATGCAGATGACACAGTATAGATGGTGGAAAATGCAAAAGGTCTACATCAATTGTTGCACATTGTAGTAATAGAGAGTGCAATGAATGGACTCTCCTTGAATATCAAGAAAACTAACAATGGTGATATCAAAGAAAGTGACACCAAAATGTGAAATGGAAAAAAAAAGGAAAATTCCTAACCACGTTGATAATTTTTAATATCTTGTGGCATAATACAATTGCACATAGAAAGAATGGAAGATAATAGGGAAACAAAACTCGCTTACACTCAGGAAATAAATGACCATAGACTCCGAGGTAGACCAAGAAGATGGTGGAGATGCACAACAGAGATTAAGAACAGAATGGAGCAAGCAAAAGCTGCATTTCAGAAAATGAAAGGTATCTTATGCAATAAGTCACTATCATTGAATGTAAGAATGAGAGTGCTCAAATTTTATATAGAACCAGTTTTGCTGTATGGCAGTGAATATTGGAATGTAAATGAACAAATTAGGAAGAACTTGAGAGCAACAGAGATGTGGTTCCTGAGACGAATATTGCAAATTCCATGGACTGTTAGAGTATTTAACAATGACTGCCTGAAAAAAGCTAATGAAACTAGAACATTATATTCAATAATAAGAATGAGACAAACAATTTCTTTGGTCATGTGATGAGAAGAGAGGCATTGGAGAACACTGTGACAACTGAAAAGATCAAGGGGAAGAGAGACAGGGGCAGACCAAGAGAAATGATGCTGGATGGACTAAGACGGTGGCATGGAGGAATATCATCAGCAGACTTGATCCAGAATATCAAAGACCAAGATCTCTGGAGAGACATGAACACCTATGCCAGCTGGCAAAGACATGATGGTAGGAGTGTTAGGCAGCATGAACATCCCTTCAACACCTTAGATGAATCTTCTGCACAGCCCATCCATGAACTCTCTGGTGGAAGCATACAGAAACTATCCACTGCTTCTAAGTAAAATGAAGCTGCATAGCACATAGGCAGCTCTGTTTTATTTCTGTTCAAACCTATGCTATAAATTGGTGTCATTGCTAGTTACATACATCTGTGAATGCAAACAGCACCTATATAGATGTATGAACACATGAAACATGAATGAATGTATCATGTTAATGCATATACAAGATGTTTGATTTGTAATAATGGCTACAGTTCATGCAGCATTATTACCTCATTAAAAAAAAAAAATATGTCATGATGTTTAATTTAATTGTATATGTCAGATCTAAATTTGTACATCATTTTTTTAAAATTGCATTCTCCCTCCTTTCTTGTCATTCCAACGCTCGTCTTTCTATATAAATAAAGCTTTTTCTCTATAAGTATGTTTTTTCCTCTTCTGTTACCCCCCAAAACAGTTCTCAAACTGCAGCAGAATCCATGATTATTAACAACATAGATTGATGTGTGGCACAATCATTGACTGATGTGTAGCATAAATATGGATTGATGTATATAGCACAAACATAGACTGATGTGTAGTGCAAGCATAGGCTGATGTGGAGTAAAAATATGAATTGATGTATAATACAAACATTGGCTAAATATATAACCCAAACATAGGCATGTTACATGCGTAACATAAACATATGCTAATGTGTAACACACATTTAGAGTGATGTGTAGCAGAAACATAGGTTGGATGTGTAGCATATTGATCAAACACTTCCATGCATACGAGTTATCAAATGTTGAAATCATAACAATGTACCATAGAATTGTAGTTCAACACTCTGTAGCTGATCACTGGCAAATCTGACTTGATAAAACTGTAACCCCAACGGGCCATACCACGTGATTCAGAAGTCCTGTGAATTTCTGTACTTCAACAATATATTCAGTCAGTGGGATTTTGAAGTCATTTGGTGTGCATCGATTAGACATGGTTTGTGAGTAATAGTTTTTATATACTGTAATACGATGAACTGTAATTTTCATGGCAGACTGTTGTGTTGGCATTCTGACAGAGGCCTTATGCATGCAATTGCTTATGCATGCTGTTGGTTTGTCGGTACTACTGTTTGTTTCACTTTTCACATGGAGCAGTGAGGAGCATTTTGTGTGATATTCACTGGCACAGAAATGGAGCATTATGGGGGATGGCCCTTTGCCGCGGAGTTAGAACCGTGACTAACATACATATTTTTTTTTTTTTTGCATATCCTTTACAGGACATCGCTGTCAACACCAGCATCTTTCAGCTGTATGTTGATTTCTTGGCAAGATTACGCTCAGTAGTTTGCCATTGCTTTCTGAGCGGCCGGCTCACATACCCCGTAAGTTATCGATGCGATTCGAACCACTGCTGATTCTCACCGTCATCACGTTACCGACGAGAGTATACGAGATTACGGAGAAAAGTCATAACCTCTAAGCCACGAAGCCGGCAAGAAATATGATAGCTATATTATTAAATATTATATAAGACTATAAAGAATGAAGTCTAAAAGACTTTATGGAACAAAATAAAAACTAAAAGTTAAAACGTATTTTGTAAAGCATGTAAATATCTTACATGTCTGTGAATATCCAGTGGAAACCAATACATTGTTTAACCAATAATGAGTGATAGCAGTTACAAAGCTAGATTTATGATGGGGTGAAATGTTCAAAACACTTAATGCAAATCCTCAGACTTAACATTCTGGAACAAAATTTTTCACATTACTGCAAGAAAATCGGTATTTACGAGTGCACACAATGGTAACATAGACATAGGAGCAGCTTCAGTGTGCTTTCTGCCGGTTTGCTTTTCAATCAATCAATCATGTGCCATGCCGGAAAGCATGGGCGGTCATGACTCGCCATTTCACTCGATCACCAGAGTCGTGGATCAGCTCAGTGTTCCTGTCTCGTCCATGCTATGTGGCCAAGCCATCCAGATATTTTCCTCTCGGTCTTCCCCTTGGTCTGTTCCCTTCGATCTTGCCAGTTGTCACCAAGTTCTCCAGTCCATTTCTTCTCATAACATGTCAAAAAAATTTTGACTCTCTACGTTTAATTTGCTTTTCAGATATGTATTATTTACCTGTACACAATATACATTTCATACATAGCATCACCAAGCACCTTGTAGACTGGCATGAGTGATCATGCTTCTCCACATCTTGCGATCTCCAGCAGCACGCATCAGTTTGTGTGCTCACACTTTTCTATGCCATGGCAAAAGGCTGTCAAGAATATATCACTGTCTTCCTCTATCCCTCTTTTAACAAACCTTTCCATTTGTTACAAGTTCCAGTTTTTCTCTTCTAACTGAACTGGCACTTTGCTGTCTTGACAGACAATAGTTTTTTGCATTGTGGTTAACAAAATAGGCACACAACACATGGCTGTAGCCAATGTGACTGGACAGACCAATTCACACTGTACATATTTCTCCACAATAGGTGCATGTCTTCACATGGCCATTTCAAGCATCCTATGACATCTTGCACACTCAGTGCAAGACTGTCTGCAATAACTGTCTCCTTTGTCTTGATTCCTTTCTTGATATTTTCATCTCATGCAACACAATCAGTGGCGATTGCTCCTGAGGTGGAATGCCCATGTCTATCAATCTTTGTACCATAATTGAGGCAGAGCCTAAGATCCTTTACCCATCTCTATTTTGCCAGTCTACGTGGCTAAGGTCTTACGGATGCGATTCGTGAGGCCGCTTACCTGTGTTCAAAACACAGCTGCGACCGATTTGGCAGCAGACCGTGTCGTGCTGGTTTTAACATGATGGTATGAGAGCTGGTCGTTTAGAAAGCAATGGCAAACTACTGAACGTAAACATGCCAAGACATCAACAACAGCAGTGCTGGTGTTGACAGCGATGTCCTGTAAATAGGATATGCGAAAAAAAAAATTCACCAAAAAAGATGTCCATTGGTATTCTACCATCAACTATCCTCCTAATGTGTCCTGTCTAACTAAGTCTTATGAATACTGAGCCATGGAACAAATCATCACACAACCTGATCTTTCCAATATTGTGGTATTGGTGATCTTATCTTGCCAATCAATCAGATGCCGTCTCCACTATGAAGGTTGACAGCAATGGATCTCCAACACTGTCTGTCTCTCACCCTGAGTGTACATTCTGTCAGGCTGATGTTTGTCCATCTCTTGATGTTATCTTCCCACTTGTATTGTTGTCTACCTCTTGCTCACTTGCACTCAATCTTACCCTCCAGTATGGTTTTTATAAGAGTATGTTTAGTTTAGTTTATGGATCAACGTCACAGCACACGAGTGTAACCCATAATTGCTCCGTTCTACTCCTATCTCAAGCCTGAGTTAGGAGAATCTCAGCTCAGTGCACGAACTCCATAGCACTGCTGAGGATCCTGAAATACTTTGGGTAGATTTTTAACTTGAAATTTTGCCTGTGCAGCGCTGTTAGGCTACTTTTTTTCGATTTCCAACTGCCAAGGGATTTTTTACTTGCGCAAAAATACTCACGGGTGTCCGATCTCACTACCCACAGACCAGGGAAAATTTTTTTACTAGAAGTCCACGTGAAAAAATCCTATCCCTCACCGAGGCTTGAACCCGGGACGTTCAGCACTCGAGGTGAACACCATACCTCGAGATCACTAAGCCCCCCCCCCCCCCCCCCCCCCCCCCCCTCCTTTATAAGAGTATCATGTCTTTTAACATGGCCGAAATATTTCACTTGCCTCCTCATTTATTTTATCAACTCTCTCCATTCCCAGTTTTTCTAGAACCTCTGCATTTGATTGTTTTTGTTTCCATGAAATACAACATATTCGTCTGTATATCCACATCTCCAGGGCTTCTATGCGACTTTCTAGTTGCTTGTTCAATGTCCAGGCTTCCGCGCCATACAGTAGCGTTGAATATACGTAGCATTTGACAATTCTCAATTTTAATGCGTTGTTAATTTCTCTAGATGTTAATACTGATTTCATGCCGTTGAAAGCATTTTTGGCCATTCCTATTCTCTTTTTGATTTCAATTTCACTTCTGCCATCATCTGTTATTATATGTCCAAGATAGGAGAAACTTGTTACTTGTTCAAGTATCTCCCCATTTACTGTGATGTTCATTGATGACCTTTCGTTTTCACTGCTAATTATCATAGTTTTTGTTTTTTGGATGTTAATATCTAAGCCACATTCTGCGCTATGCCTGTTTACTTGTTCCACAAGGATCTTGCCACTTAATACCAAGTATTCTTCATGGACACCACATTTTTTTTTGGCGCTTTGAACTCAAGCATAGTCCATACACATCATTTATAGTAGTGATGAACTGAATTTTGCGTGTGACCCACGCCATGAGGTGAACCCATTCCGACTTCAGGGGTACCTGTAATTAATGTCCCCAAGTCAAGGACGACGGTAAACATTTTAGTCCAACTGTCCGGTGTAGGGGTTGAATCGCTTACCCCGGCATCAGCACACCAAATGTTTAAGAACACACATTCTTATACATTCGGCCATGCGGACCTGCAACACCACATAAGAAAGCTGTTTAAACATTTCTTTTGGTGTGAGTAAGTTGACCAGGTTTCATTGCCAAAAAGAAGAGTACTAAGGACACAGACTTCATAGACCAGGAATTTTGTTTTGGCAGTAAGCTTCCTGTTCTCTCACTCTCTTAGTTAACCTGTTCAGTGTTGTTGCTGCCTTACCAATCCTGATGTTGATTTCCTCATCTAGGGATAATTTATTATTGACCTTCAATCCTAGATATGTGAAATGGTCAACTATCTCCAGCTCTGCGTTATCAATAAAGATGCTATCCCATGTGCACCTTGTGTCATGATCTGTGTCTTCTGTTTGCCAATTTTCTCGTCTAATAATGATGACTGTCTTTTTTATGTTTGTGATAAGATGTCTTCGTGTCTTAACCAGATATCTTGAAAGGCGTTAATTCACAAAGAGAACTGATTTCTCGTAACAGAAGAAGACAGTCCACATTCTGTGGGCATGTTATGAGCAAGGGAAAGCTGCAGTGTATCATAACATTGGGAAAGTTGGAGGGCAGGAGAGACCAAGGGAGAAGATGCTAGACAATTGGACATAATGGCATGGAGGAACACTATCATCTAAAATGATTGGCAGTACTTGAGACATAAGAATGTAGACATACATGGTCACCAGTGACACATGGCATGGACTGTACGAAGAAGTGTCTTAGAATCTTTATGTACAGTATCATCATCATCATCATCATCATCATCATCATGTGCCATGCTGGCAAGTGTGGGCGGTCTTGCTTCACCATCTTACACGAATACCAGAGTTGTGGATTAGTTCTGTGTTCTTGTCTCGACCACGTCATGTGGTCAAGCCATCCAGATATTTACTTCTCTACCTTCCACTTGTTCTTTAGTTATTTCTTCTCATAATGTGCCCCCCAAAAATGTGACTGTCTATGTCTAATTTCTCTAATCAGTTTACGGTTTTCATTTGTTTCTTGTAGGACTTGCTCATTGGTTTTTCTTTCTGTCCACGGTATTCTTTACATTTTCCTCAGAAATCAAATTTCCACTGCCATTAGATTTTTTTTCAGTTTGTCTGTTCATCGTCCACATTTCACATCCATACAAAAGTACAGGTTCTATGTAGCATTTCAACATTCTATTTCTCACTGCAATTGACATCTTTTCATTAGTCAGTATGTTCTCCATCTTGCAAAAGGTACCTTTGTCATACAGATTCTTGTTCTAATCTCTTCAAGGTACCTCCAATCAGATGTTATTACTATTCCGAAATAATTGTACAGATTCACCTGTTTAAGAATATTTCCGTTTATCCGTATATTACATTCTTAGAGACAACCATAATCTGTCTTCTTACAATTTAATTCTAACCCTAGTTTTTCACAGTGTACAATTCCGTGTCTACTAATTGTTGCAGGCCCTGTTCGTTGTCTGCAACCAATACTGTATTATTCGCATATATATTGTTGCTCCCCCAATGGTGATTCCTTTCAAATCTTCTACATTTCTAAAAATAAATATATAAACTGTAAAGGGAAAAAAGATCTGGAGACCTTACAAATCCCTGTTGCACACCTTTCTTAATAGGCTTATATTGGCCTACTTGATTATCAATCTTTATGGTAGCTTTTTCCAATATATGTATTTTACAAGTCTAAGGTCTTTCCCATCAGTTTGTAGATCTGCAAGCATCTTCATCAAGTTGACATGTTACTTTATGAAAAACCTTTGTGTAGTTAAGGAAAGATATAGGTCTTTGTTTACCTCTATTGAACACTCAATGTTCTCGGCAAGTACACACCATTTACTGTGCTCTTGCCTTCTACGAACACCTTTGTTCTTCCCCAGGTTGTATTGTCTTCCTAACTCTTTGCATGATGATTCCTAGCAAAATCTTTGTGATGTGGCTTATTATGCTAATAGTTCGATGTTGATCACATTCCAAGGCTCCTGTTATGTACATACATTACATAAATAACATACATCGTACACGTTATAAACATGTACACATGATATATGCATTATAGAATTTAGTGTTTTATAATCACAATAGCAGAGACACATCAAGAAAACTTATACCACTCTGTTGCGTTAAATTCTTGAACCATAATCATACAATTTGTCAGTTTGTGGAACCTGTGAATGCTCTTCTTTATTTAAGGCCATTACCCCTTGTGGACAACAATCACATTCAAATCAATATCATGTGAGGATAAAACCGTGGGCAGACACTATTTGTGGCCGACTCAGTCACAGGATTATTAATCGGAGCCAGGGATGGACTCTGATATAACTTCTCTTTGAGGTTAAATGGGGTATGGTCCATGGTATAACTCAAGTCGAAATGTTCTTCTACTGTTCAAGTTCTTGAAAAAAAAATTGGAAACGTGTTAATCTCCCTTTTACGCACGCACGCACGCGAGCACCACACACACAACAACAATGTTCGGTTAAAGAGAACAATGTTGCCTCTGCTTCAGTGATTATGGACATGGTCTCTTGTGTCTCTGTTTCCTTGTCTCTTTAATAATGATTCAATATCTGCTTATTGGTTTCATTGCACATTTCGTTTGAATGTTTTTCTTGTATTTGGAAAAAGTGTGTGTGTTTGTGTTGCTTCCTTTAATGTCTTACAATATCTGTAACATATTACAATTAATACTGTTTCATCAACATAATGCTGACTGACCATTAACTCTCAATCATGGTTGATATCTGATGGATCTCATTATATCCTTGCTGTACAGAGAAAGACAAGCTATTTCATGAGAGATCATAATCCCAAAATCCCTTTCTAACATCCCATTTGATTTAATTAAGTGGACCTACATTACCATCACCAATCATCGATGTGTTGTTTTTTTCATGGATAATAACATATATGAGATGCATAGGTAGAATGGATCTATTGTCTTCTTTGCTCATTATATTATTTCTGTCAAACTACTTTTGAAAAATGTTCTTATATTATTAATTCTTTGGAAAGCTATTTGCTGCTCGGGTTTTCCACTTCATTATTTATTAAAAAACATGACCTATTGCTGTTGATCTACAGTGGCTTATAATGTATAATGGGGGGTGTTTACTTTGGTCACAGGCGTGGAGGAAAGTTCAGCTTGGAGTGCTCCATATACATATGCCCTATACCGCACCTGGGGCTCCAGCAGGCTCTGTGCTGGAGTTACAGAAGCTTACGCCAGATGTCCTTCTCATTGTGGTACACCTTGGATATATCGCCATTACTGGCTGGACCCAAACTGATCAGAATTAGTGGACCCTCAGAGCTGCAAAAAACAAGTGGCGCTTTTCAGCTCATTCACAAACCATATGCCGTTCATGTGTGACAACAGTCTGCCCTACTAAATGACATGTTGTTTCAAATGTCCATGATCAAAAGTAATAAAAATTGATTATTTCAAGTGAGCATAGAAAATCTCTTACTAAACACTGAGGCCACATTATATTCTGGTGTAGTCACACTATATCCTGATGTAGTCACACTATATCTTGGTGTAGACACGATATATCCCAGTGCAGACTCACTATATCCTGATGTAGTCACACTATATCCTGGCGTAGACACACTATATCCTGATGTAGTCACACTATATCCTGGTGTAGACACGCTATATCCTGGTGTAGACACACTATATCCTGGTGTAGTCACGCTATATCCTGATGTAGACACGCTATATCCTGGTGTAGACACACTATATCCTGGTGTAGACACGCTATATCCTGGTGTAGACACACTATATCCTGGTGTAGTCACGCTATATCCTGATGTAGACATGCTATATCCTGGTGTAGTCACACTATATCCTGGTGTAGACACGCTATATCCTGGTGTAGACACGCTATATCCTGGTGTAGACACACTATATCCTGATGTAGACATGCTATATCCTGGTGTAGTCACACTATATCCCAGTGCAGACACACTATATCCCAGTGCATACATCTATATCCCAGCTGCAGACATTATATCCCAGCTGCAGACATTATATCCCAGCTGCAGACACATTATATCCCAGGTGCAGACACACTGTATCCCAGTGCAGACACTATTTCCCAGTGCATACACCTATATTCCAGTTGCAGACACATTATATCCCAGCTGCAGACACACTATATCCCAGTGCAGACACATTATATTCCAGCTGCAGACACACTATATCCCATTGCAGATACATTATATCAAGTGCAGACACACTATATCCCAGTGCAGATACATTATATCCCAGTGCAGACACACTATATCCATGTGTAGCCATAGTGTATCTCTGTGAAGCCACACAGTATCCCAATGTAGCCACATCGTAGCTTTCGGTTTGTATATTTTCTAGTGACCTCTGATCTCTGTGTCTCTCCTTTACTTTGCTGAGTGCCTATCAACAGTGTGAGCTTATTTCACTCAGAAAACTATTCAACATTCACGCGAAGAGGGCAAAGACTTTGGCAATAGCAAGAATTCCACAAGTACATAGGCCTAGGATCAAAGGACAATGCATGAAACAACTCTCCACACTTTCCCAATGAAGCTAAAGTACAACCGCAGAGGATGGAAGGTCCAATAAAGAATCTTGGAGGAAACATTCTTAGCACGAGAAAGGTTAATCAAGGAGCACCTTCATGGCACAGGCATTCAGAGACTCATTAGAAGAGCCTGCCTGGATGGCTGTGACCTGAACTTCAGAAATCCTCTGGTGATCAGAGCTGTCCAAGTGGGTAGAACAGGCCTTGGGGTGCTGTTACATATATCTGTCTGCCAAACGAAGGCTAGTTTTGCCATTATATTTCATATATCAACGTTTGCAAATGATGGTATTGATGTTACGGCTCATGCAGGAAAATTCCTCGCTGATGTAGAAAAAGCCACCAGTGAATGGTGCCACAAGCAGATTCATGCCGCTCTAATGAAAAACACCGCATAACTAAAACCGTATGAGAAACTGGGGGTGGACATACCCACAGTACAACCATCATCTGTGCTATCTCTTTCACTCCACAATCAACAACAACGGGGTAGTGAAAACGGTAGCAAGTATAACAGCGTGGGGGAGGCAAAGTCGTTAATCTTGAATTACAGACAATTCAACTCCATATCCTTTGGTTTCCATTTTTATTGGGTTCTCATATCAAACGAAGGCATAGCAGTATACTCAAGTTGGCTGACAACAATTGAGATTTATAAAAAACACAGAGTCCCGCTAACATTCCAGTTGTATCCCAAACATGCGACCGGTCCGATGGTTAACTACTGCGGTTCCTAACTTCACACCACAACCCCCCCCCCCCCCCCATAGCTCCCTCCTACTATGGTGTTTACCCGTGCACTGCTCCATACCAAAACGTTTACGTTGCGCACCTTAATGCCCCCCAACTCCTATAACTCTGTTATAGATAAAAGAGCTGCATTCTATCTCCACATCTATTCAACATACACGAAGATAATTTAATGAGAATTGTCAGAATTGATGAGACCAGAGTCAGTTTTGATCCATGTCTATTCAACATACACGAAGATAATGCAATTAGACATGTTAGAATTGATTAGACCAGAGTCAGTTTTGATCCATATATATTTGACGTAAACGAATATAATGTAATGAGATATGTCAGAATTGATGAGACCAGAGTCAGTTTTGATCCATATCTATTCAACATACACGAAGATTATGCAATGAGAATTGTCAGAATTTATGAGACCAGAGTCAGTTTTGATCCATTTGTAATTGGTGGAAATCCAGTTCCAGACCTTGGATATGCAGATGACAAATTTTCTCTCACAAATAGTGCTCAAGGATTAGAGATAAAGATTTTCCTTTTCACTCTGCCAAGAGACACAGTGAAAATCAAAATCTTTTCTCTGAAATTATACAAAACAACAATAATGTCCTCGGATAAGACTACATACTGACCAAAGACAACAATCAACAATGAAGAAATTCAGAACAACGTATTCCGTTATTGAATTAGGCAAAGACGCCATAAACCATACATTGCACGATTTCTTACCTGCCTGACATATTTCTCTGCACCTCATAATATATAATATAATATATATTAATAGTGATAATAAAAGCATATGAACTCAAGATACTAACAGGAATATTGTATTGGCAACGAAACTTGAATGCCAAAGTTGGAAATCGACAGGACGGTTGCATAGTAGGCAAATATGGACTAGGGGAAAGAATGAAAGAAATTGCAGACTTGTATGGTGAGCAAAAGAGCATATATGTGATTATTGGAAACACCTGGTATCAACAGCACCCAAGGAGATTATGGACATGAAAGAGTCCTGATCAGAAATCAGATTGATTACATTCTCATCAACAGAAGGTTGTGAAATACCTTAACAAGCACAGACTGCTACAGCGACCATAGATTAACCTTAAGCGATATACATATAACATTAAAGAAAGTCAAATATACACCAAGAAACACAACATTTGATCTACGGGCACTGAAGAGAGAGGAGATAACGGATAAATTCAACGTAGAGGTAAAGAACAGATTCGATACATTGTCCGATATGGAAATATTATTTCAAGACGTCAGTGACCAAAGGGAAATATTAAATAAAGCATCAACCAAGCTGCAGTGTCAACCATCCCAAAAAAATAAAGAAATGGATTACGGAAGACATCTTAAAACTCATGGAAATAAGAAATAATTTAAATAACAAGGACAAATATGAAGAGATTCACAGGAAAATTAGGAAGCTATGCAAGGTTGAGTTGAGTTGAGTCAAGAACCGACATCACTGCACTCGGGACATTCTCATACGTGCTCAGTCCCCTCGTTCAACAGCCAGCGAAGAGTCATAATACTAATCGTTCCCACCGCTATCTGATTAAATGTTCTCCTGGTCTTCCCTCTCAGTTTTGAGATTCTTCCAGAACCCCTGCCGATCCCCCCGCATTCTCATTATTTCCACATATGAGTTCTCAATCTGTTCCTCCGCCATCTCCACCTGTTCCCACAAGCGCACGACCACCTCCCCCTTGTCCACATCGATGCAAAGAGGCAAAAGAAACATTGCTTGGGGAAAATTGCACGGAAATTGAAAACCAACACAAAACCCGGAATACCAATTAATGCACAAAAGAATTAATGACATCACTAACAGAAGAACACACATATCAATGGGTTGCCTAAAAACCAAAGATGGCAAAATCATAATAGAAAAATATCAGATTTTACATGCGTGGTCAGATTATGTGAAAGACCTTTATGATGATACAAGAGAAGAACAATATGATTATCGGAATAATAATGAAGGGTCATTTTGAAGATGGAAGTTCAGAATGCTCTTAACCATATGAAAACTGGCAAGACCCCGGGTACCGATAATAATATCACAACAGAAATGATCAATGCCTTTGAAGAATATGAAATAGACCAAGTCACCAGACTCCTGAACGAAATATACGATACTGGAGATGTACCTCCTGAATTACGTAATTCTATATTTATTGCAATCCCGAAGATATCAGGAGCCTTGAAATGTGATCAACATAGAACAATTAATATAATGAGCCACATCACAAAGATTTTGCTGAGAATTATCATGCAAAGCGTTAGGAAGAAACTACAACCCGAAATAGGAGAAGCATAATGTGGGTTTGTAGAAGGCAAGGGTGCAGTTAATGTTGTGTATATACTGAGAATAATATTGAACGTTCTATAGAAGTAAAGATCTACATCTTTGCTTTATTGACTACACAAAGGCTTTCGATAAAGTGAGGCATTTCGACATGATAAGGATGCTTGAAGATCTACAAATTGATGGAAAAGACCTTAGACTTGTAAAAAAAAAACATATATTGGAAACAACAAGCTGCCATAAGAATTGATAATGAACTAGGTCAATATCAGCCTATTAAAAGAGATGTGAGACAGGGATGTGTAATGTCTCCAGATCTTTTTTCCCTGTACAATGAAAATATTTTCAGAAATATAGAAGATATGGAAGGAATCAATATTGGGGGCGATACATCAACAACATTAGATATGCAGATGATACAGTCTTGATTGCAGACAATGAACAGGACCTGCAACATTTAGTAGATGCGGTTGTTGCACACAGTGAACAACTAGGGTTAGAAATTAATAGTAAGAAGACACAAATTATGGTCGTCACTGGGAAGAATTAAATTCCACAATGTGATATACGAGTAAATGAGCATATTCTTAAGCAAGTCAATCGGTACAGTTATCTCGGAACAGTCATAACATCTGATGGGAGATGCCTTGAAGAGATTAGAACAAGAATTGCCTTTGCGAAAGTAGCCTTTTGCAAGATGAAAAACATATTGACCAATAAAAAGATATCAATTGAAACGAGAAAAAGAGTGTTGAAGTGCTACAAAAAAAACTGTACTTTTGTGTGGATGTGAAGCGTGGACAATGAGCAGTCAAGCTGAAAAAACATCTGATGGCTGTGGAAATGTGGTTTCTGAGGGAAATGCAAAGAATACCATGGACAGACAGAACAACCAATGAACAAGTTCTACAAGAAACAAATGAAGATCGTAAACTGATTAGAGTCATTAGACGTAGACAGTTAAATTTGTTGGGCATGTTATGAGAAGAAATGAATTGGAGAACTTGGTGACGACTGGCAAGATCGAAGGGAAGAGACCAAGGGGAAGACCTAGAAGTAAATATCTGGATGGCTTGGCCTTGTGGCATGGTCGGGGCAGGAACACGGAGCTGATCCACGACTCTGGTGATCGAGTGAGATGGCACAACATGACCGTCCACGCTTATCGGCATGACACATGATGGATGGATGGAAAAATATTGACATATGGGTATAAAAAACACAATGAAAGAAATAATAAAACTTGACAAATAGAAGTAACAAGAAACAACAACGTACACATAATGACACGAGGCTAACCGAGAAAGTTCACTAGATGTCTCTCCTCTCCTGACTCACTATAGTTTTCTTCGATTCGATAGAAAAAAAATAAAAAATAATAATAATAATTTCAAATTCGGTCTCGTTAAACCTGCCTCTTCAGCTTTGGTTATTGTTGAGATCCGTGGTTGTGTGGACTGTTAGTTTTAATTTATGCTGGTTTTATTGGGTCCGCACTGTTTGTCGGATAGGGTTATTTTTTGTGCTGATTGGTAACTTCCTTTCTGTCTTATAGTTTTCTTCTGTCTCGTGTCGACTACATAGCCTTCCTTACGAGCGAGGGTAGTGCATCTGAGAACGGGACTGTTAAGTGAGATCAAATCGCCGCACGGTAGCAGTCGCAAATGTCGGCCGAAGTCCAACCTCTTTGCCGTAGTGGTAGTCGTCTTGCGAGGACCGCACTCCGCAGCAGAGACCAAGAGAGGGGTCGAGGAACCGAGAGTAAGAGTGCGGTGCCATGCGTAGGGTACGAAGAAGGAACATGGCAACGAAGACGAACGTCAGCGCATAGCACGCGGAGGCAACAGAGGCAATGGCCATGGAAGAAGATGGTTTCCCACAGCCACAGGATTTGTGTGAAGGCACGAAGCACGGGGTCACAAGGCCCTCCTCCCCAAGGGAGGCGTGGCTTGGGAGCAGATATTTCGCAGGTATGGAACATGGAACTTACGTGGAAAGTCCGAATCGAAAGCTCACTCTGTGGATGTCATCTGCACACTGCATTCTTCTGGTTTCCGGAGGAACAGCCTGTGGTGAACGGAAGGCCCAATATACGGAAGTGAGGCTAAGCAGCCATGTGCAGGACGTGACGATTCCTTGGGTGAGCTCTGTACCAGAGCGCTATGTGTCGGTTCTGCAATTATGGAAGCCTCCTTGGATGGCGGGGAATGCCCATGGTTTGCTCCTGCCTTCCCTTGAGGGCTGACCGTTAAGTCTTCGGCTGTTCTAAATCGGCCAGCTGGGATGGGGGATAACACCACAGCAGTGAGAGTCAAACGTCCTACGAAACCCCCTGGAAGGTTAACCCGGTCAACAAATGCCCGCATAAGTCGGATGAGTCGGCCTAACGGCGCAAGAACGCAGCTCTGCTGTAAACAGGCACAACGCAATCACGTCCGAAAAGAAAAAAAGACTCCGGATGAACGCAGAAGAAGAAGAACACGGGACAACGCAAGGACAACGCAAAGACCAAACGTCTCGAACGCACAAAAGGGGAAAGACACCCGGTGTCATGACAAGGGCGGGCCAGCCCCGAGATAGCATCAAGAAGGTAACGGGCCGAAACATTATGGGAAAGGAACCACGTCTGACGATCAGAAACCCCCTATCGTGTTTGCTCCATGGTGGAGTGTTTATCACTTCTTCCACGCTGTTTCTGCTTTGACTGTTCCGGATTATCCATAATATAGGAAGCTATGTTCATTACCGTGGTGAAGTCAGCTTGGCTGTCTATAGACAGTCAAACCTCTGTTTTCGTCGATAATCCATCTGGAAACAATTGGCGAAATCCGAAACCGACGATAACCGAGGCAATTATTTCCATATGAATCAATGTAACTCCAATCAATTCGTTCTAGACACGCCAAAATACGTACCAAAAACACATTTTATAGGGAATAAATAGTGTTTAATACCATATTACTATCTTTCAGCCCCAAACTTTTCCGAAATCGCACCTTCACCGTGCCTAACACTGTGTATGCCAGAGCGGCTGTTGAATTTTTCAAACCATCCTCTGCTAGCCTTAAAATCACTAAGTATACTAGCACTCGTCCCAGGATTTTCTTAATGAGATCGGCATACAACAGTCTGGCCTTTTCATATACGATTGCCTCCGAAACAGAATCTCAATCTAACTGTTTTTGATTTACCCAAATTAATAATAACTATTCGACATCTTCAATTGTTTGCGATCTCTGTTTGTTGTTTTTTTTAAGCACATTCACGCCTTTCGCTACATTAGTCTCCCTTATGGGACGCAGAGGTGTTTCCAAGGCACCAGGGCCGGGTTATATACTGGCCAAGACCTATTGACGCGTCCTCGTCGAGCGTCCTGGGCAACAGGTCCCTTCGGGGTCCTGGCTAAAGTCAGTAGGATCGCCGATTCCTCCGATGTCGGAGAGTGTCTGCCTGTACGGCGAGGAACCACCAGTCTGCACACCAATAAGCCAGACATGGGACAACGGATACTCACGCAAAACTCAGGTCCTGTATGACATCACACTGATGTTGGACAACAGGATGCCTTCATCCGACATACAGGACTTCGCGTTGGAGCTCAAGCCAACGAACACGAGCAAGCAAGTCTCCCTTATTGCTTTCTTTTTCGCCACAACAGGGGGCTGCGTGGTCTCGAGGTATGATGTCCGCCTCGAGCACTGGAGGTCCCGGGTTCAAGCCCAGGTGGTGACCGGGATTTTTTCACGTGGACTTCTAGTAATAAAATTTCCCTTGGTCTCTGGGTAGTGAGATCGGACGTCCGTGTGTATTGTTGCGCACGTAAAAAATCCCTTGGCCGTTGAAAATCGAAAAAGAGTAGCCTAACGGCGCTGCCCTGGCAACATTTCGAGTTAAAAATCTTCGCAAAGTATTTTCAGGATCCTCGCCGGTGCTACGGAGTTCGTGCACTGAGCTGAGTTTCTCCAGACTCAGATTTGAGTTAGAAGGAAATCGGAGCACTTATGCGTTGCACCCGTGTGACGTGATGTTGATCCATCGACTAAACTAAACTAAACTTATCGTGGATGGCGAATTCACGCGCGTGCGGCCGATTTCAGCAATCTTAATGCCGCACTCGTATTTTATTATCAAGTGATGCCCATCAAACGAAAAACTTTGTTTTCACAAATTTAGTAGCGAGGTAACGTGGGCACGTCGACGAAATCCGAGACAACCGACGAAAACCGAGACACATTTTTTCGCGGGGAAAAATCGACGAAAACCGAAACCGACGACAATTGAAGGCAACGAAAACCGAGGGTTGACTGTATATCCTATCTGAGAAGTCTACGGTCTCCGTTCTTGCAACGTTGCTTGCATCATCGAAGTGAGGTGGCTAGTCCATTCCTCGTCGCCTCTCCTTCCTATATAATTTCCATAATATTATGGGATAAATTTTTTTGTATATATCTGTCGAGATGGCCATGAAATTATTGTTTCTATTTACTATGTAGTTAATGGGGTACTTGATCAACCCCAGATTCGCAAATCCTGCTTCTGCTGGGATTTAAACCTGGACCGTTGTCATGGCACTATGAACATATTATAACTATAACCACTCAGACATTGCGGTTGACAATTTATTCATTCATTTGTTGTTTTCATTGTGTTTCTCTCTCTCCCCCCCCCCCCCAGATTTAGTTTCTTGGTTATAAGAATCAACATCATCACACTGCGAGGAGAGCCATCGAAGCTCCGACACCGACAGCAAATGTAAGATGTTGATGTCGATTGTTCCAATGATGCTTTGGCCGTGAACACGTCGAATCCGCCCCTTCTTGATTCGGTTCTTGCTAAAACCACAATTAAATTCAGACTCACACATCCTTAAATATGTTGTTTTATCTGTTTTTGTATCCTCAAATAGCAGTCGTTCAAAAATAATCTTGAGGATATCTCCCTTGCCCACCGTGAGTGTTACAGCTACTGGCGCTCTAGGAGGCAACCGACCTTGACCTCACACTCCAGCACGTTACGGAAACATCCATGTAAGTGCTTGTAAGAGTGTCAGAGGGAAGGGTCTATGCTTGCCACCCACTCGTGCAACATCTGTCTGTTTTGAATTTTACGGAATAGGGACTGAGAACCTGACACTGATTTCTCTGTGGGACTCCAGTGATGACAGCCACCCCAAAATAGCAGTGTTCGCATTCCACCCCCTCCATATTCACTCTCGGGGTTATTGTAGGGCTATAAGCTCCATTGTGCTCAGCAATGACTTTGACTCTGAGAATCCCCAGCCAAATCTCCCCCTCCCCCACAACCTCCTCTTACAGTGAACAGAACCGTTGATGTAAACGATGGTGTCATCTATACTGGCATTTGTGTCTCTCAGTTGTTTACATTCCAGTTCTGCAAACCCACACATCATTCTACACTCTGTGTTTAATGTTAAGATGACTAGAAGCAAGCTGTTCTTGTGTCTGTCGCTACCAATCCATTCGTAACCGTGCACTAGGAGGAATATGACTAAAGTCTTGCAGTGGTTTTGTAAAAACCAGCATAGGGATCTTACAATAAATGTCGCTTGTTTACCTTACGGCTATCTGGCGCTTACAATGACAAGTACAAGGTGATCCTCACACCCAGTGACTGACAGGATCTATAAGTATTGGTTGCCTGGACTAAAACGACATTAACATCTTTAACCTATTGTCTAATATTTAAGAGGTTCCACTTCGTTAAGGGACCGCAGGACCCACTTACCACCGGGCAAGTTGACACCTTGGCCACGCCGATCACCGCAAGCTTAGCGTCCCCACATGAATCGTCTCCTGATGATTCTGCATCTTTAGTCCGTGCTACCTTTCCACATCCCTAGTCCGCGCTATCTTTCCACATTTTCAGTCCGCACTATACTTCCACATTTTCAGTTCGCGCTATCTTAACACATCTTCAGTCAGCGCTCTTTATTCATCATCAGTCCTCGCTATCTTTTGACCGACAGCTTATGATTCTATGTTAGTACTTATATCACACGCAGCTATAAGCGCTGATTCCACTCCAGTACAAATATTCCCGATAGCCTAGCTTTACACATGCCTCAGATATTAAATGACCAAGTGGGCTCATGGCCTGGAGGGAGAGATTCTAACTCATCAATGACTGAACATAGCTGAGTTACCTGGCATGGTCGAGACAGAAACACGGAGCTGATCCACGACTCTGGTGATCGAGTGAGGTGGCAAAACATGACCGCCCACGCTTATCGGCATGGCACATGATGGATGAATGGATCGCGAACTCTCGAGAATGTCAGTTTTCAAGGCACTTCATGGTGATGACCACAATGCATACATAGTGGAGTGGCAGTTAATGCACTCGCCTACTTCTAACGTGGTTTCGATCTCCAAGAGGGGCACGGCTGAATTCTTTCCGACCAGCATTGTTCTTAGGTCGAAGACGCCTCATCAATTTGGTACCAGACAGCAGCGAAAGTCAAGGTGACGGAGGAAACACCGAGCCCCCCTCCTCTCTCTCTCTCTCTCTCTCTCTCTCTCTCTCTCTCTCTCTCGCAACACCATTTTGTTGAATGGCTTGTCAATGCGATATATGATAACTGGTATCGATACAAGGAGAGGTAGGGGTCGGTCAGCACAAAGATGGACACAGGATATTGCAGACAACTTGGGCATGAGTGAGGGTGGGAGAAACAGCAACAGATAGGGAAGCTTGTTAAGCACACCGTGATGGGAGTGACATTCTGCAAATGCACTCTGCTTGATAATGATCGATAAAAGGGGTTTGTTGCTGAGCTTATACTACTTATAGTTATAGTACACTTATACTGGTGTACGAACAAAAGCATAACATGTACCAAGAAGCTCGACGGATAAAATAAAACACACAGTTTTGGTTGAAACATTTGCCTGTGTCTATGTTGTTTCATCCCTCCTTCATCACCTTTTTTCATGCTTCTTAGTCATATTTTTTAAATTATTCAATACACATATAAGGGAACAGTCACCGAGCTTTCATAATGACACATTTTTCTGATTGAACCAACCAGAAATAAAACAATTATACCTAGATGAAGTAAAAAAAAAAAAAAAATAGATATGATGGGCGAATCGTTGAAAAGTATGAAACAGTACAGACGTCAAAACCCTGAGGGTAAAATTAATACAAAATGGGAAAGTGTAAAAACCAGTATACAGATTGCAAATACCACCTTGCCATCCATCCATCATGTGCCATGCCGATAAGCGTGGGCGGTCATGTTCTTCCATCTCACTCGATCACCAGAGTCGTATATCAGCTCTGTGTTTCTGTCTCGACCGTGCATGCGGCCAAGCCATCAAGGTTTTTACTTCTCGGTCTTCCACTTGGTCTCTTCCCTTCGATCTTGCCAGTCGCCACCAAGTTCTCCAAATGATTTCTTCTCATAAAATGCCCAAAAAATTTTGACCGTCTAATGTCTTTCGCATCAGTTTACGATCTTCATGTGTTTCTTTAAAGACTTGTTCATTGGTTTTTCTGTCTGTCCATGGTATTCTTTGCATTTTCTTCAGAAATCACATTTCGACAGCCATCAGCTATTTTTCAGCTTGATTGCTTATTGTCCACGCTTCACATCCATACAAATGTATAGGTTCTATGTAGCACTTCAACACTCTTTTTCTCGTTTTAATTGATACCTTGCCAGTAAAGATAAATAAGAACAAATAATTATGGATAACCGATGAAACCTTGAGTGAAAAGACTCAAAGAAAGAAAGCAAAAACCACCCCAGAGTATATATTAATAGATAGAGAAATACGTCACATGTGAAGAGTTGCCAAAGCAGAGTGGTTGCAGAAACATGGCAAAGGTAGTAGTGAAAATGAGAATTGTCAAATGCTGCGTATATTAATGCTACTGTATGGCGCGGAATCCTGGACATTGAACAAGCAACTAGAAAGTCGCATAGAAGCCCTGGAGATGGGGATATACAGACGAATATGTCGTATTTCATGGCAACAAAAACAATCAAATTCAGAGGTTCTAGAAAAACTGGGAATGAAGAAATAAAGAGGAGGCAAGTGAAATATTTCGGCCACGTTAAAAAACATGATACTCTTATAAAAACATACTGGAAGGCAGTGTGTCAGGTCTTAGTCAGATATGACAGAGCTACAGTATACGGTAGTAGACGGTACTACCTGCTTTCTGTTAGCGCCGAACGTTGGGCGGCGCTTACCAAACCCGACTTACCCTGGGCGCCATGCGTTGCCTCTGACGGTGGGAGACAGGTGTCACTGATCAGCTACCGCCCGCCTCAAGCTGGGCAGCCCCCGGCCAATTGGGTGCTGATCCGCCACAGCCTGCCTGCTTCAATGGGTGCTTGGGGCTAGGACAAAATCTGAATCGCAGGCTGTAAAACCAATGCACTAGGTACAAATAAAAATAGAAACCTCAAGCTACGGCTTGCAACCTGGAACGTGAGAACCATGAGTCCAGTATTTTCCGCTGACTTGACCAATATTGACGATGTGAGAAAAACGGCTGTGATTGATGCCGAACTCAATCGTCTTAACATTGATATTGCTGGCCTGCAGGAGACTCGCCTCGCTGAGGAAGGGTCACTCGGGGAAAACAATTACACCTTTTTTTGGAAGGGTAGAGGACAGGCAGAAAAAAAGGCAACACGGTGTGGACTTTGCAGTGAAGAATTCGCTACTGGGAATGATTGAAATTCCAGCAGGAGGAAATGAAAGACTATTATCCCTGCGCTTGGCAACCTCTTGTGGGTTTGCCACCATTATTACTGCAAATGCACCGACACTCGATTCCTCTGATGATGTGAAGGATTCGTTCTATGAGGAGTTAGACTCAGTGATCAAGGCAGTTCCAAAATCTGACTACATTTATATGCTCGGTGATTTCAATGCTCGTGTGGGCAAGGACTCGAGTTCATAGCCAGTGTGCCTTGGAAAATATAACATCGGTCACATGAATAAAAATGGGCAAAGGCTGCTGGAGCATTGCACCAGTAATGACCTATGTATTACAAACTCCTTTTTTAAAACAAAAGAGATGCATAAGGTCACATGGAAACATCCAAGATCCGGCCATTGGCACCAGCTGGACTTCATCATCACACGGAGACAACATAGTTATCATTGACTCGAAGTTACCACAATGCTGACTGTGATACGGATCATTCTTTGGTTGTTGCAAGGGTTAGACTGAGACCAAAGAGAATCTACACAGCTAAACACAAATCTAGCCCCAGGATTAATATTATTAACACTCACGATCCTGAAAAGTGCTTTCAGTTTCAACAGCAACTTGATGACGCGTTCACTGATACACCAGAAAATTGTACAGTAAATGAAAAGTGGGGTCAACTTAAGGAAACTCTTTATAAAACTGTCATAGGGGTTTACGGCACTGTGGATCATAAGAGGCAGGACTGGTTTGCGGCAAACAGCGAGACTCTGCAGCCCTTGATTGATAAGAAGAAGGTAGCTCTCTTAAGAAACAAGGAAAGACCAACGCATAACACTCTGAGTGAGCTAAGGCAAGCCAGGAAGGATGTGCAAAAGGCTGCCAGACAGTGTGCAAATGATTATTGGATCAAGTTATGTGAGTCCATTCAAATTGCAAGTGATAAGGGAGACATAAGAAGCATGTATGAAGGAATAGAGAAAGCCTGTGGTCCAGTGATCAAAAGAAGTGCACCATTGAAAACCTTGACTGGAGAAATGATCACTGACAAGAAACGGCAGATGGACAGATGGATAGAGCACTATTTGGAGCTTTATTCAAGTGAGACCAAACTAGCGGATGATGCCCTCAACGCCCCAGAGGCCCTACCAACTCTTGACCACCTGGACACACTTCACACCATAACAGAAGTTAAGTGTGCTATAAATGAACTTGCATCTGGCGAGGCTCCAGGTAAGGATGGGATTCCAATAGAGGTAATCAGGAGTGGGCAAGACACACTCGCTCTACAGATCCACCAGCTAATAGAGCTATGCTGGCGAGAAGGACAAGTCCCACAGGATTTCAAAGATTCAAGCATCATAACGCTGTACAAGAACAAGGGAGATCGGAGCGACTGCAACAACTATAGGGGTATCTCACTTCTGTGTATTGTTGGAAAAGTATTTGCCAGAATTGTTCTGCGCAGACTCCAAGTCCTAGGAGATCAAGTCTACCCCGAATCACAATGTGGCTTTCGACAGAACCGGTCTACTATTGATGTGATATTCTCATTGCGACAAATGCAAGAAAAATGCCGTGAACAGAATCAACCACTGTTTATTGCCTTCATCGACCTCACAAAGGCATTTTATTTGGTCAGTTGTGAGGGTCTGTTCAAGGCACTAAAGAAGATTATGTGTCACAAGCTGTCACAATTGATGACGAAGTGAATGCAAGAATCTCCAAGGCCAGTGCGGCCTTTGGCAGACTGTACAAGAATGTATGGGACAGAACTGGAATAAGCTTGCAAACAAAGCTAAAAGTCTACAAAGCAGTTGTATTATCCACACTGCTATATGCTTGTGAAACCTGGACTGTTTTTCAGCAACACGCTAGGAAATTAAACCACTTCCACACAGTCTGCATAAGGAAGCTACTGAAGATTAAATGGCAAGACAAGATTCCAGACACTGAAGTCCCAGAAAGAGCGTCCATGCCCAGTATCCACACTCTACTGATGAAGAATCAGATTCGCTGGGCTGGTCACTTTACTCGCATGCCAGATCACAGGCTCCCTAAACGAATTTTTTACAGCGAACTGCGTTGTGGTAAACGCTCCCAGGGTGACCAGAGGAAACGCTTTAAAGACACTCTGAAAATCTCACTGAATGCTTTTGGAATTCATCATGACACCTGGGAGGCTGCAGCCAGAGACCGAAATTCGTGGCGTGCATCATTACGCAAGGGTGCAGTCATATGTGAGGCAACCAGGACAGCAAGAGCTGTGAAGACAAGGCAGGACAGAAAAACCACTGCAGGAAATCCTCCTCCAGAAATGTCAAGCATTCTTTGCCCACATTGTCAAAGAACATTTCGAGCCAAAATAGGCCTTATCAGCCATCTTAGAACCCACGGCTCCATACCTTCAACCCCACTGGATGAAATGAATGGTCATCATCATTCTTGATGGACAAACAACAAAGAAGATTGACTGCCCACCAACTCTTCTGTCTATTGTGGAATCGTTCCACACAGGCATGAAGGGTATAATCAAGTTTGATGGTGCAACTTCTGAAGAATTTGAAATCAAGAGTGGAGTTAAGCAAGGTTGTGTACTAGCTCCCTCCCTCTTTGGAATATACTTTTCACTTCTACTGAAATATGCCTTTTGTGATCAGGATGGTGGTATATACATTTACTCACGCTCAGATGACGGCCTCTACAATGCTCATAGATTGAAGGCCAAGACCAAAATTAGGAGGGTACTGATCAGAGAGTTGCTTTTTGCAGATGATGCTGCAATTACGGCCCACTCTGAAGAAGAATTGCAATGTCTACTATCTGCATTCTCCAATGCTTGTTCTGAATTTGGTTTAACAGTTAGCAAAAAGAAGAGACAGAATATGTCACAAGGTGCACATGGGGTACCATCAATCGTTATTGACGACGCCGAACTAGAGATGGTAGATCATTTTACATATCTAGGATTAGTGGTAAATAGCAAATTATCCCTAGATCAGGAAATCAATATCCGGATTGGTAAGGCAGCAACAACAATGAAACAGGTTAAGAAAAAGAGTGGGAGAACAGGAAGCTTACTGCAAAAATAAAAGTCCTTGTCTATCAAGCCTGTGTCCTTAGTACTCTTCTTTATGGCAGTGAAACCTGGACAACTTACTCACACCAAGAGAAACTTTTAAACTGCTTTCATATGCGGTGTCTGCGAAGAATTCTTGGTATTAAGTGACAAGACAAAATCACAAATACTGAAGTATTGGAAAGATCAGATTGTGTGACGGTGTATTCCATGCTCAGTCTTCGTAGACTTAGATGGATAGGACATCTTAGGAGGATGGATGATGGTAGAATACCAAAGGACATCTTTGTTTGGTGAATTACAGATGGGTAAGAGATCTCAGGGTCGGCCTCTACTACAATACAAAGATGTGTGTAAGGCGGGACATGATAATGCACATTGGGAGCAAGTCGCCGCTGAACGTGTTGCATGGAGGGCAAACATCAGAAATGGAATAAAGACAAAGGAGAAAATTATTGCAGATAAGTCACACACCGAACGTTTGAGACGTAAGATGGTGAATGATGGTGGAAATGACCACGTGATCACATGCACCGACTGTGAACGGACATTTACAGCGCAAATTGGCCTTATCAGTGACATTCACTACCGCCATAGGTAAAAGTTATTATACCTTTTTAAAGCACAAACTATCGTCTGTCAAGACGGCAAGGTGCCAATGATGACTGGAAGGCAAGATTGAGGGCAAGCGGGCAAGAGGCATACACCGATACAAGTGGGAAGATAACATCAAGAGTTGGACGAACATCAGCCAGACAGAATGTACAGTCAAGGCAAAAGACAGACAATGTTGGAGATCCATTGCAGCTAACCTTCATTGTGGAGACGGCATTTGATTTATCAACAACATGAACTGTAATTATTTTGTTGCTATCCTTGAAACGGACATAGTTTTTATAACGATGGAGAGATAACCCGTTTTCTGAGTTGGCCGGAAGTGAAGTTAGCACTGTTATTTGACAACAGTAGAAGACCAGAGTCCCACAGTTCCAAGTCAACATCTGACACATTTCTTTTAATTTGTATTGTGTAAGTGGTTTGGTTTGAAAATCATTACTTGAGTTAGTCATAGCTAACGCTTTGTAACATCGAGTATGTTTCATATTACTTTTGTATGTACTACTGACTAATCCTGACTTCATTAGTAAAAATGAAAATGACTACGTATTTTTTTTTTGTAATTCGGTCAATTAAATGCATCATTCAGTTTGTCGTGACCGGCTTTAGATCGCTGTTTACTGTGTCTTTTGTTTGCCCGCTCCTACTTAGGGAAATATTAATTTACGTAGTTTCTGGATGGAGTTACCAGGTTGTCATTCAGTTATACCTCATTGAAGTCTCTAAATTATTGGTGACTACAGAGGGAGACTGAAGAAATAGTATTTCAAATACCAACTGTGGGTCTACTCAGTGCAGTGGTGAGTGGTGACAATTCAGAGTTTGTGATATTTCTGTAGCTGACAATTTAGAACTATCACTATAGTAGCTTAATAGGACATGGTTCAATGTACTTGAGGCAATTGTGAGGTAATGCAATTGACCTTTTTCCACATTTCTGAGGCATATTGAGTGTATGATGCTAACCCCGTCGTATAGATCGATTTACACTCAAGGGGTTTAAAATTAAAGAACCAACTTCATTGCACTAGATTTTATTACATCTTACTCAATCACTCTTTGCAGAGAGGTAAGCCCTGGCCGAGAGCATCCTACAATTTACGAACTCCATAGTTACAGCGTTGACCATCAGTCTCAGAAAAACATAGTACTCAGTATCTGAGCGATGCAGACTGAATATGAACCCACAACCTTCAGAGTATGAGGCATCTGGCTGGAGCACTCAGCCATGAGGTGAAGTGGTTAGTCTCACACTGGTTGTCTTGACTTCCCAGGACATGTCCTGGTGCCCATGTTAGGCTGGCTGGACCTGGCAACCCAGGTTAAATAACAACAATCCCTGCCTCAATGGGGATTCGAACACATGACCCACAAGACTGGCAGACTAGCATGCCAATCACTGTGCTACTGTGACTCTCAGCTATTGTTCTCTTGTTATTGGTTGTTTTGGATGTCAGTAATACTGGTTAAATTATCTGGCTACTAGTGTTACTATACCTCACCGAAAGCCACACTGCGTGAAAGCCTGTACATAGGCTGAACTATTGTCTGTGTTGATATCTGTTTTATATGACATGTGAAACAATGAACCTATTGTTATAATAGTGATGTTCAACCTATTGTTGAAACTGAATTTGTCTTTCTTCTTCTGCAATCAGTGTTTGCCATGCATGATGCATTGCATCTATTGTAGCGCCTAGATGTCCGCTTAATTAAAATTGTTCTACCTATTTTTGTAACAGAGATGTTCTACCTATTGTTCAAACAGTGAATGTCTTCCTATTGTTCAAACAGTGAATGTCTACCTATTGTTCAAACAGTGAACGTCTACCTATTGTTCAAACAGTGAATGTCTACCTATTGTTCAAACAGTGAACGTCTACCTATTGTTCAAACAGTGAACGTCTACCTATTGTTCAAACAGTGAATGTCTACCTATTGTTCAAACAGTGAACGTCTACCTATTGTTCAAACAGTGAATGTCTACCTATTGTTCAAACAGTGAATGTCTACCTATTGTTCAAACAGTGAATGTCTACCTATTGTTCAAACAGTGAATGTCTACCTGTTGTTGAAACAGTGAATGTCTACCTGTTGTTCAAACAGTGAATGTCTACCTATTGTTCAAACAGTGAACGTCTACCTATTGTTCAAACAGTGAATGTCTACCTATTGTTCAAACAGTGAATGTCTACCTATTGTTCAAACAGTGAATGTCTACCTATTGTTCAAACAGTGAACATCTACCTATTGTTCAAACAGTGAACGTCTACCTATTGTTCAAACAGTGAATGTCTACCTATTGTTCAGTGAACTTCTACCTATTGTTCAAACAGTGAACTTCTACCTATTGTTGAAGCTGTGAATGTCTACCTATTGTTCAAACAGTGAACATCTACCTATTGTTCAAACAGTAAATGTCTACCTATTGTTCAAACAGTGAATTTCTACCTATTGTTCAAACAGTGAATGTCTACCTAATGTTCAAACAGTGAACGTCTACCTATTGTTCAAACAGTGAACGTCTACCTATTGTTCAAACAGTGAATGTCTACCTATTGTTCAAACAGTGAACGTCTACCTATTGTTGAAGCTGTGAATGTCTGCCTATTGTTGAAGCTGTGAATGTCTACCTATTGTTGAAGCTGTGAATGTCTGCCTATTGTTGAAGCTGTGAATGTCTGCCTATTGTTGAAGCTGTGAATGTCTACCTTTTGTTGAAGCTGTGAATGTCTACCTATTGTTGAAGCTGTGAATGTCTACCTATTGTTGAAGCTGTGAATGTCTACCTATTGTTGAAGCTGTGAATGTCTACCTATTGTTGAAGCTGTGAATGTCTACCTTTTGTTGAAGCTGTGAATGTCTACCTATTGTTGAAGCTGTGAATGTCTACCTATTGTTCAAACAGTGAAGTTCTACCTTTTTTTGAAGCTTTTAATGTCTGCCTATTATTGAAACAGTGAAGTTTACCTTTTTTGAAGCTAAGTTCTACTATTGTTTAATATCCAAAAAGTTTTGCAACAGCTTCCAAGGAGAATTTCTTTTAGTTGAGTTGAGTCAAGAATTGACATAATTGCACTAGGGGCATTCCCATAAGCACTCACTCATCATCTTCAACAGCCAGCATAGAGTCCCAATACTAATGGTGCCTGTTACAATCTGATTATATGTCTGTCTTGCTTTTCCTCTGAATGAAGACTGTCTACCTGATCCTCTGACCAACCCCTGCTGCCGCATTCTCTCTAGACCAGGAGTGGCCAACACGAGGCCCGCGGGCCACATGCGGCCCGCCGGTAGTCATGTTGCAGCCCGCGGAGTGGGAAACGGCGATGTTGTCAAAGCTGTAGCACGCTTGCTTGTTTACTTTAATTTAACCAAAAAAATTAGTTGCGTGGCCCGGCAGGAAATATTATTTCTGAAATTTGGCCCGCCTGCTGAATAGGTTGGACACCCCTGCTCTAGACCATGATAGTCTATCTGTTCTTCTGCATTATTCACATGCTCCCAGAGGGCCTTCACCAAATCTGGCTTATCATGCATCAAATCACCCCTCAATGATATAGCCCCAGCCAATCTGTAGGCCTATTTATTTTCAACCACACCAGAGTGTCTTGGAGAAAAGATCCAGTGAATGCTGACATCCCGCGACACCTGAATTGATGCATGCCGTTCAGCATGAAGCACGTCAGTCTTCACCTTTGTCAATATGCTGTCTTTAGTTTGCTTTTAACTAGACTTGAAAAGTATGAGAACACATTAAGTGATGTTTGAGATTTGTGGGACAGAACTACTCACATATCACACATTCATTTGGAATAAATATGAGAGACAGGTGAATTTGTTATTGAGTAGCAGGGTAGGAAACCATGTTTTTTTAGCCTAAGAAAGTAAGGAACATACAGTTTCTTTCAGTTTAGTATATTTCTGTGTCACTTAATTCTCCATTTGTGGATCCATTTCTCTGGCTGTGCTGATGTCCATAACAATGGGAGAACTGATTGTTTTTCTTCCAAAGCATACATAGAAGACACCTTCAATATAGATAACACTGCAGTCTGTCCATGGTTGGTTAGTATGGGATGCACAGCTATTATTGAATTAACATAGTACAGACTTGCACTTCAGAATCTAGTTTGGAATCAGATGTAGAGATGATGTGGTAGACAGAATCAAGCTCTATACTACCATTGCTCTACAGAAACAGTCAGTATGTTTACTCTTGAACATGTGCTAGCAGAAAGCAAGTACCTACCTGACTGTTCCAATAATTGTGCCTCTCCCTTCTATGATACACTTGTCTTTTTTCAGATTACGGATGAGGTTAAGCAAATTTGAGACAGATGGATGATTTTGAGCGCATCCGCGCAGTGTTGCTACGAGATAGATTACCTTTTCCTGCAAGACAACAGTTGCAACATGAAGGATTTGATCAAATCATAAACAACAGGGGAAGGGGCCGCATTTATCGTTACCAGGGTCCTTTGCCACCAAGAGTACCAAATCCAGTGGTCAGAGGAGAAGCAAGGTTTCAGCGTGTCAAGGTTGAGGATGATGTTTTGAGGTAAGGAGAAGACTTCTCAGTAAGATTAATAGCAAGAACAATAATTCTTCAGCCATTTTACCATTGCTGGCATCTACTGTGAAATTTGTTTAAGACTGAAGGCTGCTTGCCCTGGCAAATGTCACGAGGTCAACAGACTAATATTTTGTTTATTTGGCTTCCAAAGACAGTTCTTTGCCTGACAAGTGATTAAACACGTGTCAGCAAAGATAAAGAACTAGTATCCTACAAACTTAACTACATGCTTTATGAAATTGTAATCCCCTGTAAATACAACTACCTGGACTGATGTTATTTCTTTTTGGCTGATTTTCCTAGTCGATATGTATTCATTGTTTTGTTTTTGGACTGTTTGACATATCTAACACCATCATAATTCCTAGATTTATGGTGTAACCTTTTAATATATTATTATCATCAAGTATTTCAGCCCAGATTTATGGTGTAACCTTTTAATATATTATTATCATCAAGTATTTCAGCCCATGGATTTGTCATTAAATTTCCTGATTCGTGGTAAATTGCATTCATTTTCTCCATGGTTATTTTGTGCGAATATGTTTCTAAGATCGAAGAGTACAATTTTGAAATAAGTAAAATTTAAACAAGAATTTATGCAAGACTTAATGCACACAAAAATAAAAAATCTGGCAGATATAAATACAATCTAACTTAAAAGGTACATGACATAAACAGTACATAAATGGTCACTATATATATATATATATATATATATATATATATATATATATATATATATATATATATATATATATATATATATATATATATATATATATAATTGCATATATAAACACCACCACCTGCTCCCATGGCTTCATGTAACAGGGGGTGGGAGGGGGGAGGTATGGCTAAACCTTGCTCAAAGGTGCCCCTTCCCGTTAGGGCAAGGTGGAGTACCAGTTTAGTAACCAGTTTGGAAGCAGGTAGTGGATGGAGTGTGAGAGCAGCCGACAGATTGTTGTTGATTATGGTCGGCACTCTGCGGCGATAGGCTGATGATCTCATCAGTAGAGACAATGGCTATGGCCACTGACTAGTACAGTCACTGCCCAGAAGGAAAGCAACGGAAACTACCTTCTGCAAAACTTGCCAAGAAACCTTAACAACAATGAAAGAAAACTTACGCCTTTGAGACCTGGACAGTTACTAAACAAGCTGAGAAGCGCATAGATGTCTTTGAATATAAATGTTATAGATGAGTTCTAAGAATATCTTGGATAAAGAAAAGAACAAACGCATCCATACTTCAAGAGCTGAATATTGAAGAAGGTTGGCTATTAAAGACGATAAAACAAAGAAAATTGAAATATTTTTGGTCACTTGAAACATCACAACAGTTTGGAGAGAACACTAATGGAGGGGTATATACCTGGGAAGAAATGAAGAATAAGGCCAGAGAGAAGATGGGTACAGGATGTGGCGGATGATCTCCAGTTGGGTGTATCGAACGCAGGACATATTGCTTATGATCGAGAGGTTTTCCGGAAGGTTGTTATGGGAGCGAGGTTCTGCAAAGGACATTCTACTGAATGATATATATGCGCACAAACATTACAGAGCATCATTGCTGTAGTTAGGTTTACTTATAAAAAGCTTAGTTTCTTGATTGATGTCAGCATCATATTAAATGTTTGAATAGATGTCCACATCATATTAAATGTTTGAACATATTCACATATACTGTACATGCCATGTTTACACATTGATTTCTTGGATCCGTCTGTTATTGCCTGTATATAACCCATGACTTGAGGGATTGGTTGTTGTGTAATGTTGGCGTTGATGAACTCAATTCTTGGAGGTTAGACATTTCAGGCTCTAGGACTTGGACGCCATGTTTGCTGTAAGTTAGTGGAACTATCTCCACGTTGTTTTCCATTTCCAGCTTTTGATAGACTATCTTTGGAATAATAAGTATTCGTTTATGTTATTTGTATGTTATTGTTTTGTTTTTTTGTCTTGTTGTTAATGACTTTGAGTGAAACGTTTGTTTGTATCTCTGTGTATTTTATCATTGGTTGAGCTTCTGATAGAAAGATTGTGTTGTTTTTTGGACTCCAGTAACAGTTTAGCAGCATTCAACCCCTATCTCCAGCATGTAGAAAAAATACCCTATTTGCTTTCAACTCGTAAAGAAAAAGACACCAGGGCAGGGGGCGATTTACTTCATCTCATAAAACCTAGTATGTGTGAAGTCTTGGTGGCAGGATTCAGGGTGGGACAATCTGTACATTTGAGTCTTCTTTAAAAGTTGTTTACTTTCACTCTGTGCAGGCCAGGTCAGGTGTCTTGGCTATGTCAGTGTTTTCTGTGCATTTAGAGTGAAATGTTGATTTTCTGTGTTGTTGTCTTTGTCCACAGTTACAGCGGAGGTGCTGGAGACCTGGTGGGCCTCTATGTGGCAGCACACACACTGGATCACTACAGTAACTATTATGAAATAGAAATTCTTGACATTGGAGACCTAGGACAGATATGTAAGCAATAACCTTCATTAATACTTATTTTATTTGTAGACGAGGAGAAGGATTGTCTGCAATAAAATATAATTGTCTGTTTAATGACAAGTTTCTAAGGAAGTAACACACTACATGTTTTCCCTGAAACTTTATTCACAATGTTTTACGTTTACACAGTGTAACTGTTTGTCCCGTACACATGCTATTTTTACTTATTACCTACATCCACTTCAGCTGCCTTATCCCAGTGTACAATTACATGCATGCCTTCCATGTACCTGCTTCTTTTCTCAGCCATATCCTAATCTGAAAACCTTTTCCAGTACAGTGGTCCAAAATGATGAAAATTGGAGGGCGCCAGATCAGAAGTACAATGTGGCTATTGCTGGCATAAGGCTGGACTTTGTTGTTCTGGATCATATTGTCTGCTGGATTCCTGTTAGGCTGCAATCAACAATATTGTTGAGGGATTTTTGAGTTGTTTTGTTAGGATTTCAATTGTTTTGCCTCTGAGCTTATGAGTCACTCCACCAGTGTCCTCCCAGATGATGGTTTTTATTCTGAAATTGCAAAATAAATACGGATCATAGGTTTTTAAGCAGCCCTCATTGTTGCCAAAAATAAATATTGTTAATAAATATCAGACTATTCTGTCACAACTTACACATTTATTATCATTATGATTATATTTGTTGGCTTCAACCAGATGATTTTTATCATTGTTAATCACAACGAACAATTGATATTATTCTTATGTCTCAGCTCTCCAGACTTGTGGGATTGATTGTTGCAAGCACAGAAACAGTAGCAGTATGTTCTCCACATTCATGCAATTGCTTTCAGTGCCAAGCTCTTTCAGATCCATCTGTCCTTCCACACTTTGATGCCCACAATACAGTTTTTCAACTAGCAGTGCTGTAGTCCACACAACATTGTCTAGGTATGATGGGTGTTTGGTCTTTCTCCTATCTCTGAGACTTTCTCTGTTAACAAGTCATGCAGTTTTCTAGTCAGTATTCACTTGAGAACATTTGTTAAATTGGGACCCACACTTTTTCGAACATATTCTGCCTTGATGATTCCATGTGTCATTTCTTCAACGACTAAAACCTAGCACACAAAAATAAATGGTCGTGTTGGTGAGTAAGTGACAAACAATGCTAAAGGAGCAGGAAGACAACATCAGCTTGACACTTGGTTGTTATTGAAATGCAAGGTAAAAAGAAAATAGGATTTTTCTGTACTTTAAGATCACATTAACTGTGTTTGGAAACAATTGCTTTTGTTGTGCCTAAAATATCAGACATAATATATGTTGACTGTTGCAGGTATTGGGCTAGTGCCAGACAAATACTCACTGAACTGCCAACCTGGTGTTGAGTCCAACTCTGTTGGTTACCTAGCTGAAAGTGGAAAGTAAGTAGTTTTCTCTGTCATTTGTCACATTTACTTCTGAACAATTTTTTCATAGCTTTCGTTTGATGAGATTTATTGCCCCGTATTGCTGAAAATTTGCTTTTTGTGGCCTGTTACATTTCTTCTTTTCTGTTTAACATCCAATGAAGTTAATTGTCTTTCTTTTGATGTGCATTGTTTATTATATAAACATTTCCGTCTAAGACTTATTTGTATTGTTTATCTTTCAGACTTGCCCAAGGTTGTTTTAATATCTGCTTTTCACAATTAAATTTGCTGTCATAATGCACTTTCAGATGTTTCTGAAACTATTTGCAAACATTAGTAACCACATTAAAATTTCATGTAGAGAACTAATCAAGAATGGAAATACTGAATTACAATGGTCAAGCATGAGCAGATTGGGTGATCAAGTTACAAATTCAATTATTGTAATATGAAGCATTTCAGATAGCTGATTGCAATGGAAATGAAAGATAGGTGGGTGTAGATGGTTGATGAAGGAAGAATGGAAGTTCAGACAAAGGAAGGTGGTGATAAAAAACCAAATAGGAAAGCAGAAGTGATGCAATTGACCGAGTTGATGATTGTAAGAGTTGAGCAAAGTAAACAAAATGATAAGACACAAAACTAGAGCACAATTATTCAATAGAAGAAGACAAAGATTATTACATTTGAGAAGTGGAATTGGATTTAGAAAATAAACAAATAAGGAGGCAACATCAGTGCAGTTGTTAACATCTGTAAAATAGAAAATAAAACTCATCTTAATGTTGATTTATTGCTGATACGTATATTGTTGCTGCGTTTTTCCAGTTAAGATTGAATAAGAAAGCAGTTGAATGTTTTTTCTGTTTTGTGTGTCTACAAATGCAGATTCTTCATTAACCATGGTCGTGGGAATTGTGATATGAGCCACACCGGTCCTCCATGTGGGATAGGTGACAGAATGGGAGTGGGGATCCGCCTGGTGGATGATCCTGCTGGAGGGGACAGACACAGTTCTAGAGTTTTCTTCACAAGAAATGGACAAGAGGTTAAAAATATGTGATATTAATGTCGTGACTGTATATATTTTTTTCTTTACATATGAGGGATATTGTAAAGGCACCTTCTGATTGTAAACATTGCAAAAAATATCATGTTACATAGAAATACATACATAATTGTGTGACTTTTCCATGGTCATCGCCCAAGTTGAACAGTACTGCCAGAGAACCAAGTGGATTGTACGCAGCTGAACAAATGGGGTTGTGGGTTTGTGTGTACCAAGATAACCAAACAAAATTGCTGCGGAAAATGTACTGTGGCAGTCAGTTTATTTCTACCACCCAGTTGGAGGTTGTAAACTTCAATGTTAGCTGTACTTAAATGTTATCAGTCCCCACTCTTACTCACAACCATCCGGTTTGGTGGAATGTATGTATGTAAACATATTAATCATCAGTGACATTGTCTCATGCCAGTTGTATTATATAATCGTGCCAAGACAGTCCTTGCATGTGTACTTTTGTCTGACTACTTTTGTCTGACCTCATTAATCATTGTACTTTTCTCTTGCCCTGGGGTACAAGAACAGGACTTGTTTTATTTTGCCTTGTCTGATCTGTTTAGTAACTTCTAAGAACACATGAATTCCAGTTCTGTTTTCTACGTGTTGTAATGTATGTATCTGTAAGCACTTTTCTGCTCTGATGGTCTTCAGAGCTGTTATGTATAGTTGATGAATTGTGAACCCGAGATGGGGACAATTCATATACATATAGCTTCATACAGAAATTAATATTTTGAGCTCATTTTGAGGTCATGTCATAAAGTACACATCTTTTGTAAAGTTACATTAAAATGGTGGCACCCATAACGTAATAATATTTTACAATGTTATGTATGTTTCTGTGATGGAAAACATGCTGAAAAACTAGGAAGTGGCCATTGCAAAAGGCAAACAATGGGAAGAGCTGTTGAACTTGTGCTCAGTGACACAATTGCTGATGCATTAGATTTAGGTCATGATTGTTCTGAAAATGTCTAAATGGGATTTAATCATTCTTTAAATGATGAAATATGTGATTTTTATTATGATCAGGCTTGATCTAGTTCTTTTCCTGGCCTTCCAAGGGGTTTGTTCAATTTATGGTGCATGGGCTTAACCCATGTTATGTTTCAAATAAAAAAAAATAATAAGGGCTTTATAAGAGTGTAACTCTTTTTCACAAGTTATACTGCGATTGTGGTACACTTGTAGAAACAGTCAAAGGAAATATCCATAAGAAAATGGGCAAGGAGTTATAAAAATTTGTGAGTTAAAGTAACCTTGATGGCTCATCCATGTTATATCAAGTTATCATTATCCAACGCAGTTGGAACAGTTAGCAGGAAAAACAGGGATGTGACAAGTGTGGATGGACTCCACAACATTGTATTGACTATAATTCTTTCATGGGCATCTGTGATATCAGCAAATACGTTTATCCTGTAACAAAACATGTCAGCATTATTGTTGGCCTTGACGGCTCATGGTGAACTATTGCATGTTGAATAAAAAATGCTGTTAAAAAATTACAGTCCCTACAGTATAATTGATGTACCATAGAATATGGTGTGTTATCAGTTATTGGTGTGTTATCAGTTATTGGTGTGTTATCAGTTATTCGTATGTTTATCAGTCATTGGTGATTGCAGGTAATGAAGCTTCACACAAGGCATGTCAGAGGTTGTAACATGTGGACTTGGCATCACCAACTGTCTCCATAGCAGTAAACAATTCTGTTTATATTCACAGACATGTCAGCATTTTCCAAACATCACGAGGCCAGATCATATGTTGGTATAAATATTGCACAAGTATCTATGCCTCAGGGAATGTCCTCGCCTGTGTGTGACTGGGGACCATGAGGGAAGCAGAAAATAGTAGCACTGTAGCCATACCTGTCATCAGAGGTGACCAAGGAGTTGGCTTGAGGCTGGCTACCTAGCCCGCAGAAAAGGTTAGCTACAAAATGCAACCAGTCACGAACAAGTCTATAAAGGGCCTGCCATGAGTTGGTTGAAGAGCCTATGCTCCACTAGAAAATGAAAGAACAATGGAATGTTCAACTTACAGGGAGGACCGGCACACGGCACAGTAAGCAGGAATATTGAAGGTCAGGGTGTCAGTCAGAGTTCAAGTAGTGAAAACTGAGCACCTGCTGGTTGTTACAATAACTAGTTGTCTGTGTATCTGTTGTGTGTATGTTTGTCTAGGGTCTGGGAGAATGACCTCATAGGTTGGCTAGCCAGGATTCACATGTAGTGTTCGTCCCTCTATGTAGGTCAGGAACTGATCTGTACACCTTTCTGGTGTGATCCTTGTGTACATTGACAGAGTACTAGGCCTGAAAATGATGACCTTACTTGCATGTAAATTCTTATATGTAGTCAATCATGATCAGGCAGATGTGGTCAGGACTCTCTGGGGTCATGTGTGTAGTGTGGAAGAACAGATCTGCCATTGTTGCCTGAAGAGAGTGGTGCTGCAGGGAGTGGCCAGAGGATCTGGCCGACACTCAATGATCTGTGGAAAGGCCAGACAGACACATAACCAGTCTGCAGCTGGTAACATCAGTAATGGGGCTCTTCACTTGTTTGTGAAGGTGAAGATAGAGTGCATATGGGAATGTCCCGAGTGTTGTGATGTCAGTTCTTGACTCTACTAAACTCAATCAATCCTTCACCACACATTTATTCTTGATGTTATGGCAATCATTTATCACTTGTCTGCTATTCTCAGGAAATAATGATTGTAATTTCACGCTTCAATGTAGGTAAAGAGTTTTGAACTGGCACTGCGGCCTTATCAGCTATTCCCCGCAATAGGAATGCAGTCAGAGGGTGAAGAGGTACTTCTACGACTGGATGCAGTTTGGAACCCCGATGACATCACACAGATGGTTGTGGATTGTGGGGAGGAGGACTGGGTTAGACTTGATGACATCCGACTGAATGGAACGGTCAGATTATGTTCTTCTTCATTTGTATTCATGTCTACCTTATGTTTACATAATTGCAGTATTACATAATTTTTCATTTTTGCACATCACATAGATTTTCAAGCTATTCTCTTATGTATAAGTTGATATATTTTATTTTCTGAGATATGGTTTTTGAAATTAATGTTGCAAATACCTCTGACAGCCAGAGTAACTAACATTCATTTCTTGGAAGAGGCTAATGAAAGTAGAACATTATAAAAGGAGGAGACATACAGTTTTATTTGGTCATATAATGAGAAGAGAGGTTTTGGGGAAAACCGTGAAAGCTGGAACGATCAGTGGTAGAAAAAGCAGAAGCAGACCAAGACAAATGATGCTGGGTGGTCTGTAATGATGGAATGGAGGAATACCATCAGTTGAATTGATCCAGAAAACCAGCACCGAGGTTTGTGAAGAGAAGTTAACACCTACACCACATTGCAGGACACATGCTAATATCTGTATTTGAAAAATTTAGTTGCATGTCGTTCATAGGACGTAGCAGTCAACCCCAGCATTTTGGCTGTTCGTGATTCCTAGGTTCAGTAGTTTTCCATTACTTTCTGAATGACCGGCATCTATACCTTTTTTCGAAATATCCACCACCACCGTGTTTCGAACCTATGTATATGGGATTACAAATCGCGTCCCTACCCTTTCGCTACGGAGACCGGTAATATCAGTATAGATGCATACTAATTCATTCCGAGACCTTTTATGTAACATACTTACTTGTCTGGTTTTAGATGAATAGTTAACTTCAGAAATATTATATTCCTTCACTTCACCTTCATCTCATTAATCAGTTGTTACGTTATCAGTGGCAGAATTGATGTGAGCACGACTGTCAGCCAGGTTTTAGTGTCGAGTCGGTCAGTTTTTTCCCTTCTGATTTTACGGGAATGTCATTGGTGTTGATTGGCTATATTATATTTAAAGAGAAATTTAATAATAATTTTTGAATGTTTTTATTTTGTTTGTTGTTGTGTGTTTAGAATAATACAGATAAAATTGTTACTGGGATTTAGTTGTAATGTTGAATTGTATGGCAATTTTCTTTTACTTGTCTTTAGATTCTGGAATACACTGGCAGGGGCAGAACGATTCATGATGTTGGGCTGGCTCAAGCCAAATACCCGCTTGATACAACGAATCATTATTTTGAATTTGAAATTGTTGACCCTGGTGATAAATGTTATGTAGCTATTGGACTTGCAAAACAGGTATTACTAGAATGTGTTATCATTTGTAATGTTAGTGTATTTAATAATGTTGTAATTTTGTAATTTACTAAAATTATTATTCCGGTGGCTATTGAATAATCTTCTCAGGAGGACATAATCATCAGTATAATCCTAGACTGAGAAAGAACAGAAGCAATAAAATGATTTATGGGAATATCAGATTAATTACTGTTGATCTGATTAAGTGGGAAAGCAAGATGTATTAATGCCATATAAGTCTATGCACCAACAGAAGGCAGCATGGAAAAAGAAAGTGACAGTTTCTGTCAACAACTTCAGAAGGATGTGTTAACTAGGAAAGATAGCCGCTGCAGCAGGATGTGGCAGTATAACACCAGAACAATTAGAATAGGCTGAAATCCTGAGGAGAAATGGTGATTAAAAGTTCTATCTGTTATACCTCACACAGATGGTAGTGGCATGCCTGGTCTCTGTATGTACACCAAATCTGATTTGGACTTTTTCATAATTCCCAGACACCCCAGGTTCAGGTTCAATATCAGTCTAGGGCAGTTTGGAAGCAGACAACCCTATATTGATTTCCATGGTATAAGACTGGTCGCTCAGAGAGTAGTGGCAAATACGGAACTAATATTGCCTGGTAAATCACAGACAGCCAGTAAATGCTGGGGTTGATTGTGATGTCCTGTAGATCATGCAACTCTGTGCACTCTGTTTGTTATATTTGTATAACTATAACATAGTGAAAGCTGAAACAATTAGGTGATTTCAACACAAAGCTGTGAGAAGATAGGCAAGTATGTTACCGGTGGACAAGACCTTGAACACAGACATGAGAAAAGAGAGAAACTTGTTGAATTGGCAAGCTCCATCATTTGATAATAAGAAACATATGGTTAAAGTAAGATCCTCTGGGTGTGGAAGAGACTAGGAAGTGAGTGGCACAACCAGATGTATTACGAACTAATGTGCAGTCAGCTTAAGAGCAGTATACAGTCAGTGAAACAGGACCAGGAACATGATTGCAATAGTAATTGGAACACTATAACAGACTGAAGAGATTTATTTCAGGAGGATCCAGAAAATACCAAGCTAGATTTGACTAAGCTTAAGTAACATAAAGACATGAGTGAGAAATATAACATTGCTTGCAGACTGGATGAAAAGTCATAGAATAGATAAGCACTGCAGAAGAGCAATGGTCCATGTTAAAAGAATCAATATAACTGATTTGAAAAGAGGAATGATGATAAGAAACATCTGACAGGAAATACTACAACTAACGTACTAGCATTTCTAAGTGGATCCATAACTAATGTACTAGCATATAAGTGGATCCACAACTAATGTACTGGCATTTGTAAGTGGAGCCACAACTAATGCACTGGCATATATAAGTGGATCCACAACTAATGTACTGGCATATATAAGTGGATCCACAACTAATGTACTGGTCATTAGTAAATTACTAAAAAAAAACACACCAAGTTGAAAATTAGGGAATAAGAGATAAATTCTAAGTATTTATGAAACGGCAGAAGAATCCTGGTTGAGTAGAAAATGCAAGGAGATGAAGAGACAAGAGATGACACAAATCTGTGTACAAACAGATATAAGAATCAAAATGGGCATGAGAAATCAAACAGCAACTGGGTGTTTGAAGTTGAAAGAAGATACAATATTAATGGACAAAGTGGAGATAATTGAGAGATGGACAAAACACACACGAAAGAGGCAAATGATGATGAAAGATCAGAACCAATCTCAGGAAAAATTGCATTCATGGTTTGAATGATGCCATCCAAAAATTAACCCACAACCTTGATAGTGTGAGGCAGATGGCTGGACCACTTCTCCACGGAGGCTGTTATCTGTTTATGTATAAAATAGCCTTCATATGCCTGTAACACTTCTCCATAAAGACTGTTATCTGTTTATGTATAAAATAGCCCTTATATACATGCAATGTCTCCACAAAGGCTGTTATATGTTTATGTATAAAATAGCCCTTATATACATGCAATGTCTCCACAAAGGCTGTTATCTGTTTATGTATAAAATAGCCCTTAAATGCCTGTAACGTCTCCATGGAGGCTGTTATCTGCTTGTTTATAAAATAGCCCTTATATGCCTGCTACAGTCCAGTGTTCCACACTATGCTGGGTTGGAAACAAAACTGAACGATGAGAACAACTGAAGACTAGCTATCAGTTACTCTGTTGGTATGATGTCTGCTTTCATGTACTGTATCATTAATCCACAGAATTATCCAATGAGACGACATCCTGGGTGGAATATTGGATCAATAGCTTATCACGCAGGTTGGTAGTTCTAAAAATAACAGTCCAGCATGTCTCATAGCTCATTAGTAGGCCAGTTTCCTTCACATTCATCTTGCTAGTTAGCATGTCACGCCTTCAAGAAGAAGAAGTAGAAGAGTCAAGATTTATTTCTCTACCTTATTTAATTGTCTTTTTTAGGTGTTACACTTTATGATCTCAGATGAACATGTATCTGTTTTTACTGTAGAATATTAACATTCATCATTATCATCAAGTGCCTTACTGACGGGCGTGGGCAATCATGATTCTCCACATCTTGCAATCTTCAACAACATCTATCAGTTCATGCACTGACACCCTTCTGTCTCGTTATACAGGGATGTCAAACATTATCTCTTGCTGCCTTTCTCTGTCTCTTTTTCCACACATCTATCCAGTTGTCACAGTATATTCTAGTTTTTGTTTTTTCATGTGGTCACTCCAAAAAAAAAAATAATGACAGCTTCTTTCTGAGGAGCAAGAATCCTGTTTATTACCTCCAGTGACAAGGGTTTATTGCATAAGATGTTAATTATTTGATAAAGTACAGTTTTTTCTTGTCCTATTCTATTCTTTACCTCTGCGATACATATTAACATGCAGCCAGTAGCATTGAATAGATGCAAGAGTTACACTATTATTTTTTTATTTTTGTTTGTTTGTGCGTATATCCTTTACAGGACATCGCTGTCAACATCAGCATCTTTCAGCTGATTGTTGATTTCTTGGCAAGATTATGCTCAGTAGTTTGCTGTTGCTTTCTGAGCAAACGGCTCACATACCCCGTAAGTTACCGACGCAAAGAGAACCGCTACCAATTCTCGCGCAACGTCACATCACTTACGAGAGTATACGAGATCACAGAGAAAGTCATGTAACCTCTAGACCAGGGAGCTGGCTTACACTATTATACTTACCTAATAATAGACTGGAGATGAGTTTGTTGCTAGGTTTTCCTGTGTTTCTAAAGTAATGCTGCTACTACCATTGCCACAGCATTCACTTGTGACAAGATAAGTAATCAACAGTGTTCTCATACCTACTCTTTATTTAATCAATCAAGTGCCATCTCCACACTGTAGTTGGCATTATTGCAGTCTATCCTGTGTTGATTCATGAAGCACTCATTTATGATTCATCCATTCCATCTCTTGATGTTGTTCACCCATCTGTAATGTGGCCTTCCTCTTGCATGCTTGCCCTCCAGCACTAGCTTTAACAAGGAGCTGAGTCTTTTTATATGGCCAGAGTACATACATTGTTTGATCTTGTTCTCACTCAGTAATTGTATTTGCAATACTTTGTTTTCATCTCCTGCCACAATATTCTCCCTATTCATCTACACAACCACATTTCAAAAGCTTACATTTATCTCTCACTCTTTATTACTAATGTCAAACATGGACTCTTAACTAAAGATCATTATGAAAGATAAACACGTGACAGGCAAGATTCCTGGTAAATAAGCTGGGGGGGGGGGGGGGGGGGGGGTTGCAGAACTCTGCATCCTGTCACTGGTTCCAATAGGGATTTGTTTCTGAAAGCACAATGAGCTGTTGTTGAAGATTTGTGCAGCAAGGCCAGCTGTAATGTAACAAGTATCAGCATTATTATGGATATAGAATACACACAGTTGTAATAAACTTTGTACAAGAATAAACAAAATCACTTCCTAGAGAAGAGAATTTTATGGTAAATGTTTCACATTTTACTCAATATCAGTGTTGTTGTTAGCATTCTGTGTATTACATTTTCATGTATTACATTAGAAATATTGGAAAATGTTATTTTCATCACAACGTCTGTCTCATGAGTCTATTTTGGGTTTTTAAGAGAACAAGTATAGACGATGTAAACATGTTTTGTATTTTGTATTCCTTCACAGCTCTAATTCTGTCTGTAACACAGTTGTCCTACCTCTTTCATTGCCACTTCTTTGTCTCTTTCTCTTACAATTTCTGATAGCATGCAATTTAAAAGAAAGAAAAAAAAATATAACGAAACTTTAATCTGTACAAATCAAAGCAGCTTGAGTTCAGAGGCTGCAAATGTTTTATTGGCAAAAGATATCAATGAAAGTCACATTTTAACTTATTTCACACAGATGATGGGAAACTGTTTCACGGTTCAGGCATGGGTGTTCGATTTGGGCCAAAGTGTTCAAAAGGTAAGGATAAAACCAAGCAGTTTGGTGAATATGTCTTCTTTTGACTTGTACACTTTTAGTTTGTTGTTTTGTGTCTGTTAACATGTTAGGATATTTGCAACTTTTGACCAACACATTCGGCTTCACCCACCATCGTTTGGGGTGGTGGATCCCCACTCTGGCACAAGCTGCAGTGGTGCAGCCTGTTTGAGGAACCAACACTGGAAGGTGAAGTAGAGCCTTGGTTTGCTCACTCACCCTGCCTCACCCAGTCCAGTTGTGATTCTCTCAGTGCATTCATGTCTGTTGGGTTTGGTAAATATGTATAACATAAAAGTGCATCTTGTCTTGTGCTTAGCACATCAGTCTTTGAAATCTGCACACGCAGTCTTTGAAATCAGATGTTTATATGTGTCAGAGGTCCCAGCTTAGTGGCATCAGTAAATCTGCAACGGCAAGTCTTGAGTCCTAAAGATGAACACAGCAATGGTACTGAAGCTTCAAAACAATAGTCTTTTTGTGTTCAAATATAATTGTAGCAGCATTTTAACTCCATTGACACTGACTTATTGAAATTCTGACAGTATCCGCTCTCTCTTATAGTAATTATTAGCTTGTTTACACTCAGGTTTGTAGAACAGAGAAGGCTTGTACATTTGTCTTAAAAATAGTGTCATCCATTTTAAGATCATGTCTCTCAGTTCTGATAGTGTCACAGATGGACAATTCTAAACCATAATAAACTGTTGGCAGTTGGCAGTTAGTCATCTGCAGCCAGCATATGTTGCATTAAGTTGCAACACAGATGTACATTTGACAGGATAAAATAGAAGAAACTCCGAGATATCTCGATGTTAACACTTGACTAGCAGTTCATCTTGTGAGGACATGTACAGAATAAATCTCTGAGGAGATTGACATCTGTTGAAGAGATTTGCTGGCACAACATGGGGGTCAGACAAGGATGAGATATGTACATATTAGCTACATCCACTCACACATGTGTGTGGCCAGGGCCCACAAGAGGAGCCAGGAACAGTAACATTGGCACAACATGGGGGTCAGACAGGGACGAGATGTACATACTTGCTACATCCACTCACACATGTGTGTGGCCAGGGCCCACAAGAGGAGCAAGGAGCATACACAAAGGCACCCAGTGTGCCTGTTGTCAGAGTCGACCAGAGAGGGTTGGCATGGGACTGGCTACCCCATCCTGTAGACAACTGTAGCTGCAAAGTCCAACCAGTCACAAGCACATCCACAGGCAGGTCTGGATGTGTGTTGGTTGAGGCTCTGCTGGGGGATAAAGATAGAAGAGAAAGAAGGAGAAGACATCCACTCTGGTATAGAATATAACAGCTTCTTGCTGACATCTGGCTCAAGTGCAAGTCTAAGATCACCAGACACAGTACATATTATTGCTTTATGTAGTAGTGAGATCAATACCAACACGCATTTGAGCCTCTTGAAATTCAGAATGAAAAAGCTGTCATAACCTTTGAAAGATGTAGAAGGATGAGCACAAATACCAGTCTAGTACCTTGTTGAAAATTAGATACAAATACATTAAAACATACTTCATATTAGTGAAATCATACACAGTTACCATCTTCCAGAAAGAAGGGAAACACTCAGACGAGTGACTCATCACCACAAATTATCTGCAAACTGCTGAAATTCACACCTGATAACTAGATGGGAGAGTCTGAACAGTGCATACATGTATTTCTAGATGAATCTGCTTCTAAAGCCACTATCAAAGCATACTGCAGCCTGCATATACAGCAGCCTGATGGTGCAGCAGGTGAAATCATTGAGACCTATGTGCTCCAGTTATGAAGTTGAAATCAGTGCACTGCTGAGAGCAATATTCCATCTGAAGACTATTTTGAAACCTTTGCAGATCCAGAACACATTATTATCTTCAGAAGCAACCTCTGACTGAGATTTATGACTTCTGCTTCTGCTTACTTGAGCACTGTCTGAATCTTACCATGGACTGTGTAACTTCTAACTTGAGAACAGTCAGACACTTGCTGTGGTCAGTGTAGTTTCTAACTTGAACAGTCTAAATCTTGCTGTGGACAGTGTAGTTTCTAACTTGAGCAGTCTAAATCTTGCTGTGGACAGTGTAGATTCTAACTTGAGTAAACAGTCTAAATCTTGCTTAGGACAGTGTAGACTCTAACTTGAGCAAACAGTCTAAATCTTGCTGTGTACAGTGTAGACTCTAACTTGAGTAAACAGTCTAAATCTTGCTGTGGTCAGTGTAGACTCTAACTTGAGTAAACAGTCTAAATCTTGCTGTGGACAGTGTAGACTTGAGTAAACAGTCTAAATCTTGCTGTGGACAGTGTAGTTTCTAACTTGAGCAGTCTAAATCTTGCTGTGTACAGTGTAGACTCTAACTTGAGTAAACAGTCTAAATCTTGCTGTGTACAGTGTAGACTCTAACTTGAGTAAACAGTCTAAATCTTGCTGTGTACAGTGTAGACTCTAACATGAGTAAACAGTCTAAATCTTGCTGTGTACAGTGTAGACTCTAACTTGAGCAAACAGTCTAAATCTTGTTGTGTACAGTGTAGACTCTAACTTGAGCAAACAGTCTACATCTTGTTGTGTACAGTGTAGACTCTAACTTGAGCAAACAGTCTAAATCTTGTTGTGTACAGTGTAGACTCTAACTTGAGCAGTCTAAATCTTGCTGTGTACAGTGTAGACTCTAACTTGAGTAAACAGTATAAATCTTGCTGTGGACAGTGTAGATTCTAACTTGAGCAGTCTAAATCTTGCTGTGTACAGTGTAGACTCTAACTTGAGTAAACAGTCTAAATCTTGCTGTGTACAGTGTAGATTCTAACTTGAGCAGAGTCAGACACTTGTTGTGAATCGTAAATGTACACAAAGTAAGACAATAAAGGATGGTATGCTCCACCTAGCAGTTGTTGTTATCGATTCAATAGCACCTGGGTTTCCACCAGTCAGCCTAGTGCCACTTAGTAGCACATAAAGGTGTTCATCAGCTGTGGTGTTGTTCCATATAAAGTATTCCTTTTGACTGGCATCAGTGGAATTAATACTCCCTGACCTAGGGATTAACGTCTTTCTTTGCAATCCCGTATATTCTTGTGAGTAACATAACCTGCGTGAAAATCGGTAGCGGTTCTCGCCACGTTGGTTACTTACAGGGAATGTGAGCCAGTCACTCAGAAAGCCATGTCAAACTACTGAGCGTAATCTTTCCTAGTACATCAACAGCAGATGAAAAATGCTGATGTTGACTGCAACGTCCTGTAAGGGATATGCCCAAAAAAAATATTTGTAGAGCTGGGCACTAAAGTAAGATATGACTATAGTTTTGTAAGCATATCTACATAGCAGTCACACCGGAGTGATCTGTGACTGACATTTCTTCTACACATCTGCAGCCAGCATTTGTTGCATGGGTTAGTGGATCATACATGTGATATTTTCAGATAAGGGCAGAAAGGTAAGAGGGCCCGTGTGCATGTTGTGCACTTTCAGAACCCCTCGTTAGTTGGACATGAGAAATGCAGGTCAATGCCTCGGCTAATTTTAAAAATAAACAAAAAAAGAGTTAAGTTGAGTTGAACTAAGAACCGACATCACTGCACTCAGGCTTTGACCCTTAACCAAATGCATGCAGGGGGTGATCCCTATCTACAGCAACTCTCAGGTACCATTTGGCTTGAAGGACCCTATGCCTATCTGCCATTGTTGGTAGTGCCAGGATATGCCTCATGCATATAATTGGTATGTCCTTTGATCACTCGCATGGCCACATTTTGTATGCGCTCCAACCTTTCAATCTGCTCTTTGACACTGTCAAAGCCCCAAACCATACTCGGTGACAGAAATTATTAACGGCTGAAAGAGCCTGTAAAGCACCTCTGCCCTACCCCGGTTGCTGCCGTCGCCCTCAATGCATTAAGTCCCTTACCAGCCTTCACCACCAAAGCCTCCACATGATCTTTAAAAGATATACTCCTGTCAAAGGTGATTCAGTTTACTCTCTCTACTAAGAGGACATCCATTCAATATAATACATGGGACATCTGCTTTCACGATCCGGTTATCCAGGGAGTACCACACAGCCTTGTCTGGGTTTATAAAAAATAAAAAAAGAATGCTCTGAGATTGTGATTCTGATCAAGTTAACATTTATATCCTCATTGATGCTTTGAAGTTAATGCACTGTGTTCAGATGATCCTTGTGTGATGTATAGAAAGAGGCTGCAACATTAATGTGCAATAAAAGTGTAATCCTTTACAAAGCAAACCATCTGAAGATTGTTCCCTTATACCCTTTATTTACTACATTGTATCCTTCTACCATGTCAGTCTCTGGGAGCTTCTTAAGCCATATTATGTCACATTGTTTTTATTATTGACTGTATCAGTGAGTAGCATTTGAAGAGACAAAATCAGTGTCAGCATGCACAGTTATGCAGAATATTCCCATCACTGTCACTACAAGAACAAGGGTAAGGTGGTGTCACGGGTGGCACAAGCAGACACTGCAAGGGTTGCCACAGTAGATCATGTACCTGAGTGGGTTAGCATCTGCACAGTGGCAGGGACATCTGCCAGCATGAGACCATCACACTGGGAGGAGAGTGCAGAGAGTGGCAGAAGGGAAATTAGACGTGATAGATTATAACAGGTTGGTGATGCATACACTATGGATCTGTGCTGCCTAGCCAGAAGTCAGGATGGGGTTTCTCGATTAGGCATATTCATAGTCCATTAAAGGAGAGAGCCAGAAGTCAGGATGGGGTTTCTTGGTTAGGCATATTCATTGTTCATGAATGGAAAGAGCCAAGAATCAGAATGTGTTTAATTGTTTAATTCAGGCTTAATTTGGTACAGAGTGCTGTGTTATGTTTGTAATGATTTGTCAGCTTGGAAGAAATATGTTCATATAAAGCAAGGGAATTAAATCTGGTCACTTGAACTAACATTTTGTTGTATAGCTTCAATAGGTCATACTTATTGTTGAATGTGTGGTTTTGTGGGACAGTGCCCAACTGGTTACATACCAGGGCTGAACTGACTTAGCACTCCATCTTTCTTTCAACAACACTTAAAGAGTTGAATATTCCACAAACATATCTGAGGCTTAAATTCTACTGATGAAGGAGAGAGAAATCGGGGCAAGGAGTGCACACATTCACATACAAGCTGATGGAGTTGTCATTTAATTTAATTGTATAAATAGGTGTTATGTTGTAAGCACATATAAATGTTAAAATATAAAACATACACAACTGACCTGATGTTAATACAAACTATGTACTGTTGCTTTTGACAGGCGACATCATGGGTTGCGGCATATACTTCCCCCCAGATTACGACAGTGAAACGGAAGCTCAGTTTAATGATGAAGAAGATGATGCTAAAGGAGAGGAAGAAGAAGAGGACAATGAGAATGATGATGAAGATGGTCAGTTAGATGAACTGCTAGGAATTGGAGGCTCTGATGATGAAGATGACATGTTGTTTAGGCCACCTAAAAGACATCATCACAAAGGAAAAGGAACTAAAGTGACAGTAAGTTTTTGTGGTAGCAGTCTTCTTGTTGATGTTGAGTACAGGGTTATTGACCCTTGAGAATAAGAAAAATCTGGGTGAAACAGTTTAGTCTTGTGTTAAAAACCATACTGTTGTATGCATGTGAAATACATATAATTAGCTGGCAAGCTGAGAAACATCTATGTCAGTGGAAATATGGTTTCTGAGGAAAGTTCAAAGAATACCATAGAGGAACAGAAAAATGAATGAGACAGTCCTTCAAGAAACAAATGAAAACTATACATTGATTTGAGAAATTAGAGACAGACATTCCAGATTTTTTAACACAGGAGAAATAAACTGGAAAACCTATCAACTGCTAGCAAAATTGATGGGAAAATAGCAAGGAGAAGACAAAGATATACTTGTCTAGTTGGCTTTGCCACATGGCATAATCAGAACAAGAACACAGACCTGATTTAAGATGGGTGATTGTGTGAAATGACCACTAATGCTCATATGCATGGCATATGATGATTACAATCTTGGGAAAACAAAACGGCAAACATTTTAAGGTTTGCCTATTGTAACGGAGAAATCAGAAAAATAAAAAAAGAAATAATAAACATGAAGATGTCAGGGTTGTTGGTGATATTTTCAGCTGTTGTATGAATGTACCCATTTGTTTACGGTAAAGTGTTTGATGCTGTTTCATGATCAGCCAAAGTGCTTGAGGTGAAAGGCTATCCCTAGTTGCTGATTTCAACATGGTGGCCCAAGTATAAACATTGAATATCTCATGGAAATAGTGAATAACCATGTCAGCAGCAGGGCTTCAGGCATTGAAAAACCAATGAATTTGCTTCAGCTCTGTCCAGCAACTAGGCAGTCCAAGGAATTTGCAACATTCATCTCAGGAACCACATCTCTGTTGCTTCTAAGTTCTTCCTAATTTGTTCATTTACATTCCAAGGTTTGCTGTCATACAGCAAAACTGGTTCTATATATATCAAACAGGACTGCAAGAGCTGTGAGAAAAAGGATGGGGGGAAAAAAACAAACACTGCAGGAGATCCTCCTCCTGGAACGTCAAGCATTATTTGCCCACATTGT
>OY992876.1:195104420-195257151 GCA_963921405.1 Cepaea hortensis
TCCACTGCTGTAAATACCATTCAACAATTTGGTTAAATATCTACTCTAAATTCTCCCAGTACTTCTAATTCTTATATTGTGATTCCATTGGCCCAGCTGTTTTTCCTTTCTTCATATGTTTCACAGTGTCAGCGACTTCTTCTACCATTACAGTCTTTTAAAAAAAAATGCATGGAGCTAATGTACTATATTACTTATTTGTATAGTGCATGAAAACGATAGCACTGCAACTTGAAGCACAATTGTTCTCTTGCTGAAGCACTGAGGTTAGCAGTCTGATGTGAAATGTGGTTTGCCTCTGTGGTTTTAGGTGCCCTAATTAAATGACAGTTTATTTTATTGTCTGACTTCAGAAATGATTTGATGATACATAGTAGTGTAAATATAGGGCTACAGAGTGCCGGCTTTACTAAATGAACAAGAAACAAAAATGAATGATTGCTTGTAAGAGAATTTCTTTCATCTTCCCATGGTCTCTGTTATGGACTAGGCATACTGTGAAACTGCCAGAGAGTGCATGTCCCATTATGATGGAAGACAGTCATCACCCAAGTGTTGCACTTGCCGGCTGAGGAGCTCATGGACATACTGGAAGTGAATCTGTTGCTTGCCTGCTGGGGTGCTCATGGACATGCTGGAAGTGAATCTGTTGCTTGCCTGCTGGGGTGCTCATGGACATGCTGGAAGTGAATCTGTTGCTTGCCTGCTGGGGTGCTCATGAACATGCTGGAAGTGAATCTGTTGCTTGCCTACTGGGGTGCTCATGAACATGCTGGAAGTGAATCTGTTGCTTGCCTGCTGGGGTGCTCATGGACATGCTGGAAGTGAATCTGTTGCTTGCCTGCTGGGGTGCTCATGAACATGCTGGAAGTGAATCTGTTGCTTGCCTGCTGGGGTGCTCATGAACATGCTGGAAGTGAATCTGTTGCTTGCCTGCTGGGGTGCTCATGAACATGCTGGAAGTGAATCTGTTGCTTGCCTGCTGGGGTGCTCATGAACATGCTGGAAGTGAATCTGTTGCTTGCCTGCTGGGGTGCTCATGAACATGCTGGAAGTGAATCTGTTGTTTGCCTGCTGGGGTGCTCACGAACATGCTGGAAGTGAATCTGTTGCTTGCCTGCTGGGGTGCTCACGAACATGCTGGAAGTGAATCTGTTGTTTGCCTGCTGGGGTGCTCATGAACATGCTGGAAGTGAATCTGTTGTTTGCCTGCTGGGGTGCTCATGAACATGCTGGAAGTGAATCTGTTGCTTGCCTACTGGGGTGCTCATGAACATGCTGGAAGTGAATCTGTTGTTTGCCTGCTGGGTGCTCATGAACATGCTGGAAGTGAATCTGTTGTATGCCTGCTGGGGTGCTCATGAACATGCTGGAAGTGAATCTGTTGTTTGCCTGCTGGGGTGCTCATGAACATGCTGGAAGTGAATCTGTGCTTGCCTACTGGGGTGCTCATGAACATACTGGAAGTGAATCTGTTGTTTGCCTGCTGGGGTGCTCATGAACATGCTGGAAGTGAATCTGTTGTATGCCTGCTGGGGTGCTCATGAACATGCTGGAAGTGAATCTGTTGTTTGCCTGCTGGGGTGCTCATGAACATGCTGGAAGTGAATCTGTTGTTTGCCTGCTGGGGTGCTCACGAACATGCTGGAAGTGAATCTGTTGTATGCCTGCTGGGGTGCTCATGAACATGCTGGAAGTGAATCTGTTGTTTGCCTTCTGGGGTGCTCACGAACATGCTGGAAGTGAATCTGTTGTTTGCCTGCTGGGGTGCTCATGAACATGCTGGAAGTGAATCTGTTGTATGCCTGCTGGGGTGCTCATGAACATGCTGGAAGTGAATCTGTTGTTTGCCTGCTGGGGTGCTCATCAACATGCTGGAAGTGAATCTGTTGCTTGCCTGCTGGGTGCTCATGAACATGCTGGAAATGAATCTGTTGCTTGCCTGCTGGGGTGCTCATGAACATGCTGGAAGTGAATCTGTTGCTTGCCTGCTGGGGTGCTCATGAACATACTGGAAGTGAATCTGTTGTTTGCCTGCTGGGGTGCTCATGAACATACTGGAAGTGAATCTGTTGCTTGCCTGCTGGGGTGCTCATGAACATACTGGAAGTGAATCTGTTGTTTGCCTGCTGGGGTGCTCATGAACATGCTGGAAGTGAATCTGTTGCTTGCCTGCTGGGGTGCTCATGAACATACTGGAAGTGAATCTGTTGTTTGCCTGCTGGGGTGCTCATGAACATGCTGGAAGTGAATCTGTTGTATGCCTGCTGGGGTGCTCATGAACATGCTGGAAGTGAATCTGTTGTTTGCCTGCTGGGGTGCTCATGAACATGTGTAACAGTACAGATCAACGATTAAGTCCTGAAGTGTTTCTTATAAACTGGTTTATTGGTTGATAACATTATACAGAGACCTTCCTAACATGATGTTCTCTTGTCTCCGTCACGACTTGAGCATCCTTCTCGCTATTCTATATTGATGCTCAAGCGTGCTGTAGACTTGCACACCTAGCTAATACTAATAATACCCTCATTCTGCTACACCTCCCTATGTTTTAAAAAGACTTTTCTTCTTCAAAAGTCTTTACTCCTAACCCCTTTTATCCTACATCTTCTCTCCTTATCTCCCATAATTTCTCTAAACCGCCCCAAACTAACTCTATTTTAGGCAAATATTCTATTTTGTAACCACTATGAACTTCTTCTTCGTTCCTGACTCTTCAAACATAACACACATTAATTACATACCCTCAATAACATTTAAATCTCAACTTTATACAATACATCATAACACATATGGTTACCTTTTGAAAATAAGCACTCCTTCTTCTCTTCAATCCGCTTAAAATTTCAAACGCTGTACTCTTCTGATACCAACTCCCTATTGTCATCACCAACATTACTTACTAATTCTCTACTTTCAGTCAACCTGAGAACACTCGCACATGATAGAAAGACACGGAATCGGTGCGCACCGGAGATTCAAAGAAGTAGAACTCTTTCTCTCTAAAAAAAAACCACACTTACCTAAACCACACACCTTTACGCCCCTATGTCATTTGAGACTTTATGTAATAAAGTCTAAAACAATTATATCTTCTACAGTACCACTTGTTATGGTAACAGTTTACGCTGCTATCTACAGCCTCAAGTACCAACCATCAAAAATATTATTCACTCCCAAATGTCTATATATTACAGACAGTACACAATTAACAAGGTCCATCATCCCTCTAGACCTCTTCCAACTTTATACACATCACCTCACATAACTAATCTTCTCTCATACCTCACTCAGAATTCTCTCTTAATCTCGCCGAAAATTTCAGCGACCCCTTAATGTCCATTTATTATGGGCATATCTACTAAAACCTCTACTTATGCCGTTATCAACAGCAACACTATACTCATGTCTGTGACTGCTTCCAATCAACATTATTCTATTACAGTCCATATATCACGGACCCTCAAAAACCCCATGTCATTTTGTCTCCACAGTGACCACGTTCATTTCTCATTAACACACTTACAACCCTTTACTATTGTACTGCTATCCACAGCATCTAATCATTCTTCGGAGTCAAACATGGATTCAATTCATGTTTTGCTAATTGCCTGGCGTAGCACGTTACCCACTTCTTCTTCTATAAGCCAGCAATCTCGTGTCTCTTATGAAAGTACACCATGGCTCTTCTGACCCCATGGAAACTATGTTCTAAACTTTCCCCTCATTTACCCCACTGCTTTATTCACTTTAATCTTTTCTTCCCCAATATGGCGTACAATCCATATATCTTCAATTAATGCTCACTTAAATTCCCCATAACCATTTTACTTGTGTAGTAACCCCGTCACTTAAGTATGGCCTATGTTTCCACAACTTAACCTCCCAACGCTGATTATCACAGCAATCTTGCTAGCAGAATATACTCATAAACTTGTTATTCATAAAGAGAATGTGTCTCTCTTCTAGTCCTCAGCAGTCTATTAACTATTTTCTGAACGAAGGGTCCTAAATAAAGCCCCATGTATTGTCTTTATTCTAGACAAAACCATGTAAATTAAACTTAACTTAACTAATTTCCAACATGTATATATAAACATACAAGACAATTCACTTAAATTATAAGTGAAGCGAAATAAAATCACAACAGGACATCATACCCCCCCCCCCCCCCCCCCCCCAAGTTTTATACATCATTTATGTTTCCCCTCATATCAATTAAAGGTATTAACTCATTCAAAGAAAAACATATGTTAAAATAATACAACATACATCCTAATCTATTGTTACTTAATACTACTGGTCTCTTTTACGGACCAGTAGTTTGTACGCAAAAGGCTAAAAACACAATAATCCTATTCTAAAATCAAATAGTAACAATCATTTTACAGGACCCAATCAAGCAAAAATAATATAACATACTATACATATTCAACCAACATTGGTCTCTTATACTAACCAATGAAATACATATCTATTCACCCAAATCATGCCTATTCCGTTATTCTTATAACAGATAAAACAAAACAACTCAATGCTAAGCATTAACCTCAAAATATCTCTCTCTCCATATATATATATATATATATCTGTTACCTACAGACCAATTCTTAACTTAGAACAATATCTGTTCTCTCAACAAAAGTCATTAATTAATAAATGACCGTCAATCATTGATTTTCTCCCCTCACAATATTCTATCTTTTACCAGACTAACTCCTAACCAACCGCTGTAAACCGCAGCTCAAATCACTTTACTTCCTACTATTGTGGCGGCTATCTCAGCACACTACAACTCATCTCTCTACTAAAGGAAACCGTACCTCGACACACTAGTTGTTTCCTTTGGATTTGTTCCAAGTATTACTACAACTACTTAATCATTACCGTTAACTACGGTATCTCCACTCTCCTACGTCCAACAAAACTTTGTCTATTTACTATAGACCTCTCACCAATACATCTATCTACTGTACCAACAATTAATTCTACTTTTAAGTTTCTCGTCTACCCGACGCAAGTAATATTTCATTCTCCTGCATCAGTACTTTCCTAACATCTCACCAAAACTACTCTAACCTATCCTCAAGTCTCTCCTAGCGTTCTTGCACCGCGATGATACTAGTCACACTTATCGGAACACGTTCTCCAACATTCATTTAACTAATCTTGTTTACCTCACTATCTTTCACTCCTCTTCTTATTTATCGGGATTCTTACAGAACAGTAACCCACACCACTTATAACTGACAACGGACCTCACTTTCCTCATTTCTCAGTATCAGGCATTCATACTTCAACATGTCCCTGTCAACAATACTAAACATATTTTATGAAACGTCATTCAGAATGTTAACTCTCTTTCTGTCAACCTGTCATACAACTTCCATAAATTCCGTCCAAGATCACACATTCTAAACAAAAGACATCACACCTTTCTAATCACCTACTTTAACAATTTAGCACAAACAAAACAAACAACAACCATTCAGCTAAACGAACATTTCTCGAAACAAGTAAAGAGTCTCAATCATTCACTCGTTTTCAAAGGTCAGAATCTATATACTATCTCTCGCAAACTATATCTCTTTTACACACTAACCAGCACTATCAACGATCTCTCAAAACAAACCTCATTCCGCTGAGCCACTAACCTCGTAACTATCATTCTATACTTCTCCACACAACAACTTTCTCAGATTTAATCAGCTCTTCTTTCTCTGCAAGGCTGACGTAATTACTTCATGCCCTTCACCAAGAACTCGTATTCTTCAATCATCAACTTCTACAGTCTTTTACTCTTAATATTCTCGCGTTCAACTGGCTATTTTACACATGATACTCAATTTCTCCTCAATCTATATCTCCTCATCAGACACTCTCAGCTGTCAACAATACTATACTTACTTCTCAAACCACCAAGCGAAACTATCTCAGATATCACGTCATAGCTCTGAGTCGAACCATCCACTCTAGTACGAGCATTCATACTTAGTTTATCTCTCTCTCTACTAATTCTGTGCTGACTCTACTCTACTTTAATCACTCCAGTTATACATCACTCAACGTGATTAACTCTCTGTATCTATCCATTCCGGACAAAGGACTATTTTTATTTTGTTTACTCTCCCTACACCGCAACTCAACACCAGATATTCTTTATTACGTACCCACGTAGAACATCATTTGTCGTGACTCTCTATCCTCAACAACACTATTGCCTACCTTGTATCATGTGATGCTATACCAAAAAAAATTCATCTGCCTACTTTAGACAGCCCATATGTATTTGCTCAAACCGCAATTCTTCTCATAATCCAAAACAATGCCATATGTCCTTCGTCACCCAAAGAATTTTAACAGCCATAAAGCGCACCCAAGCCAAATATTTCATTGTCTCTTAATACATTAGTACGTCTTTTTTCAATTATGTCATCTTCAATATCGTCATCTTCAATATCGTCATCTTCAATATCCGTACTTGTTAATCCGTTGTTAAAGTACTCAGGTCTTAATTCTCTGAGTTTTCTTATGTTATTTTCTGTCGTCGAGTAAATTTCCGCTATCTGTTTATTATTATTCTTCTTCTTAAATGCTTTCTTTCTATTTCCTTCATTTGCGTCGGTCTGCTCACTGTTTCCTGTCAACCTTATATAACGTTTATATTTCCCCATCTCATCTTCAGATGACACACTAATAATAGTTCCCTCATCAGATTCATAGTAGTGGTTTACTGCAGACACGTCGATCCTATTCCTATAGTCGGCTTTAGAACGTCTGACTTTCTTTTTACTTTTATTCCTCATGCTCCGATTCTGTACAACTCCCATATCTTTATCTGAAATATTCTCTCCATAGCCTGAACTCTCACACTTAACATTTCTACACCATTTAGGGATTAAGTCTATACCTGAGGAACTTGACATTTCAGTTGTACCTTTATTGACCACCAGACTGTTTATATTTCTTTTCTCAATACTTTTCCTCTTTGGTCTCTTTTCATCTTTGGTTCTCGTCTGTCTATCCTTCTTAATTTCGACTGTGTCTCCCTTTTCTAATTTCAGCTGATGAGTTTTAATAGTTTGCACTTGGTCATTCTTCTCTATATTATCTAGCTGAGTCTGTGTCTCCTTATCTATCATTTTATCTGTTTGCGTCTGTGTCTCTCGGTTTATTTTCTTTATCACTACCGTCGTTTTATTTTCCTGTCTACTAGTCACATTCGCAACCATTTTAGGATTAGTTTGTATTTTATTTACAGGTTCAACTCTGTCTCTTACACCTGAGTTTAGATATTGTCTTTGTCTTTTTTCAAACCATTTGTCACGTCTTTTCCTAGCAGTCTTGCTATGGGATGGCCACTTCCATAACTTATTGGAAAAGTCTCTCTCAGGCCCATTCTTGTATCTATAACAGCTATACCAGTCCGACCTTTCACCATTACGTTTGTTCTCACCGTCTTTTACTCTATATACATCAGACCTTGGTTCGTCATAACCATATTGTCTTCTGTCTTTATTAAACAGTGGCTGTCTCCTGTTATTCTTTCCTACTCTATTGTAGTCTACCTTAAATCTATAAGAGTCTTGTCTAGTCGTTCTGTTCTGCAACGTTTCTACAAAATTTTCTACCTCACTAACTGCCTCTTTTAATTCTCCCAACCATGTACTGATACGTTGTAATTCTACATGTAGGTAATTCATATTAACTTCTTTGTAATTTCTATCAAGCTTAAAATATATATTCCTTGGTATCTGAAAAAAAAACTCGTCCTGAGCTCAGCTGAAATAAGAAGAAAAGAAGACTGTTTCTCTACTGTGCTGTGACGGTCTGCCTGTTGCCATATCCTGTTGTTTCTTTTGCTATGCTGAAATATTTTACTATAGATCTATACAATCAATTTCACATTTATAATCTAATTTTAAAGATATGATCGTATTTAACTTACGCAGTTCTCAATAATAATTGTTCAATCAGTCCATAGTATCTAAACTACCATTAAAGTTTAACTAATTACCATTATTTCTGCTCTTGATCCACGAAATATGGATTCACCCATGTCCGTTGAAAATTTTCTTGCCAGGTAGAACCCAATCGTTAGGAGTTTGTACTTGTTGACATCATCTAGATGACGACATAATTTCGGGTGAGCTTCTTCTTTCAACGTCTCAGGTTTCAGTATCTTCAGCCCCTGGGTGGGCCCCTACCAGATTTCTGCCTTCTATTCACCCTGAACAGGGCACTTCAAGCGACGTCTTGAAAACGGCTCTCACATGCAACAGAGCCCAAAAAGGATTAGCTAGCGGCTCTCGTATGCAACGGAGCCCAAAAAGGATTAGCTAGCGGTTCTCATATGCAACGGAGCCCAGAGATAGTCCGACTGCGTCAAAAAGACATGGCCCAATCGATGAATGAATGAAGTATTTAGCTGCTGTCCTGATTGTCCATGGACAATATTCTTTTTCTATAATGATTCAGTTGCAAGAGAGCTCAAAAACTTATTAACGTTGTCCACAGATCTTAGATAATATTTGATTTGATGAAACGAGTTGTCCGAATTCATCACCATTCTGTAAATTTTTTTTTTTTGGATTCTAGATGATTAAGTCTTAAACTTTTTGATTAACTTCTGCAAATTTGATTTGAGGCAAGGGCTAAACTTGATTGAGCTTTCGAAAAATTTTACTCACTTGAGACAACGACCAAACTGGATTGACCTTCAGAAAAATTCTTACTCACTTGAGACAACGCTGGCTTCTGAGTTCGCCCCAGGCGATCAAGGTTAAATTAAAGAAAATAACAGCTTCTTTGAAACATCTCCAGAAATATTGATGTTCAACAAGACACGATTGCAGGCATTTTCTCAAGGACGTGGCACGACTGACAGTCCTGTCTTTTCACGATGACTTGTGGCCGCGACAAACCATGAGCCGAATCCTGGTCAATGGCTCCATTAAGTACTCTTGTAACAGTACAGATCAACGATTAAGTCCTGAAGTGTTTCTTATAAACTGGTTTATTGGTTGATAACATTATACAGAGACCTTTCTAACATGATGTTCTCTTGTCTCCGTTCGGGTTGTAACTACCCAACTCCCAGCTACGTCACGACTTGAGCATCCTTCTCGCTATTCTATATTGATGCTCAAGCGTGCTGTAGACTTGCACACCTAGCTAATACTAATAATACCCTCATTCTGCTACACATGCTGGAAGTGAATCTGTTGTTTGCCTGCTGGGGAGCTCATGAACATACTGGAAGTGAATCTGTTGTTTGCCTGCTGGGGAGCTCATTAACATGCTGGAAGTGAATCTGTTGTTTGCCTGCTGGGGAGCTCATTAACATGCTGGAAGTGAATCTGTTGTTTGCCTGCTGGGGAGCTCATTAACATGCTGGAAGTGAATCTGTTGTTTGCCTGCTGGGGAGCTCATTAACATGCTGGAAGTGAATCTGTTGTTTGCCTGCTGGGGAGCTCATGAACATACTGGAAGTGAATCTGTTGTTTGCCTGCTGGGGAGCTCATGAACATACTGGAAGTGAATCTGTTGTTTGCCTGCTGGGGAGCTCATTAACATGCTGGAAGTGAATCTGTTGTTTGCCTGCTGGGGAGCTCATGAACATGCTGGAAGTGAATCTGTTGTTTGCCTGCTGGGGAGCTCATTAACATGCTGGAAGTGAATCTGTTGTTTGCCTGCTGAGGAGCTAGTGAACATGCTGGAAGTGAATCTGTTGTTTGCCTGCTGGGGAGCTCATGAACATACTGGAAGTGAATCTGTTGTTTGCCTGCTGGGGAGCTCATGAACATGCTGGAAGTGAATCTGTTGTTTGCCTGCTGGGGAGCTCATTAACATGCTGGAAGTGAATCTGTTGTTTGCCTGCTGGGGAGCTCATTAACATGCTGGAAGTGAATCTGTTGTTTGCCTGCTGGGGAGCTCATGAACATACTGGAAGTGAATCTGTTGTTTGCCTGCTGGGGAGCTCATGAACATACTGGAAGTGAATCTGTTGTTTGCCTGCTGGGGAGCTCATTAACATGCTGGAAGTGAATCTGTTGTTTGCCTGCTGGGGAGCTCATGAACATACTGGAAGTGAATCTGTTGTTTGCCTGCTGGGGAGCTCATTAACATGCTGGAAGTGAATCTGTTGTTTGCCTGCTGAGGAGCTAGTGAACATGCTGGAAGTGAATCTGTTGTTTGCCTGCTGGGGAGCTCATTAACATGCTGGAAGTGAATCTGTTTTTTGCCTGCTGGGGAGCTCATGAACATACTGGAAGTGAATCTGTTGTTTGCCTGCTGGGGAGCTCATTAACATGCTGGAAGTGAATCTGTTGTTTGCCTGCTGGGGAGCTCATTAACATGCTGGAAGTGAATCTGTTGTTTGCCTGCTTGGGAGCTCATTAACATGCTGGAAGTGAATCTGTTGTTTGCCTGCTGGGGAGCTCATTAACATGCTGGAAGTGAATCTGTTGTTTGCCTGCTGGGGAGCTAATACTCAACTCTTCATGTTGTACTAGAGCGGCCAACTTGAAAGCCGAGAGTTCAGGCAACAAGATGACCTCTGTCTGTCTGTCTGTCTGTCTGTCTGTCTGTCTGTCTGTCTGCCTGCCTGCCTGCCTGCCTGCCTGCCTGCCTGTCTGTCTGTCTGTCTGTCTGTCTGTCTGTCTGTCTGTCTGTCTGTCTGTCTGTTTCTGTGTGTTTCTACCTGTCTCTCATTCTCTTTCTCTCTGTTTTTCTTTCTCTTGGTCCCTCTCACTAGTGTGTGCATGAGTCTGTGATTTTCTCTCATCAAACAGCAGGTTGATTGAGAACACAAATAGCCCAGTTGTCCGTGTTACAATATAATTATTTCTTTTCAGGTTTTCTTCACAAGAAATGGAAAAGTTGTTGGACATAAAGAAGTCTGTGTACCAAAAGGAGGGTTCTACCCAACTATTGGGATGCTTAGCTGCAATGAAAAGGTTCGAGTTGACTTGCGACCTTTAACAGGATAACTGTGAAATATAGACAACTGATGTGTGATTCTTCTTTCGGTTTTCCTATTAGTATGGCTGCCAAGTGCATAATGAACAACTTCATTACTGCACTTCACTGACAATAAACAACAGAGTTGTTTTATCTTGTGACTTTAATCATAGCAGGGGATTTCAAAAATGCTACCTACATTGTAAGATAAGGTTTATTTGGTGACAGTTGCAATGGTTTTATAGCATTATCATTTGTCAAATGTCTAATTGCTGTGTACATGACATCTGCTACTGTGTATGACAGCATCACAGTTTTGCAGAAATGAAATCATTTACACACAGCAACATGTTAGAACACACGTCATTGCTGCAAAAAATATTTTTTAAACATTTGTGGTGATAGGGAGAAAACTGAGGAGCACTGTTAGGTGATCGTTGTCTGCTCTCATCGAACACTTTTTAGGCGTTGTCTGTTTACTACTTCATTAGTAACTTTCATATTGCTACTATGCAGCAAATCTACCTCACATTAAAAACTTGTATTCAGTAATCTTTATGGTGCAGTGATTTGTCAGCTGAAACTCACATAAGCAGATTATCATGGTATTCTTTGTGATGAAATGATTTGTCAGCTGAAACTCACATATGAAGATTGTCATTAGTAATCTTTATGATAAAGTGATTTTTCATTTGACACTCACATATGAAGAGTGTCATGATAACCTTTGTGGTGAAGTGGTGTGACGGCGACACATTGAAGACATTGTATCCAGTAGTCTTTATAGTGAAGTGAATTGTCAGTTGACACTCACACTTATCAGTCATAATCAGTAATTTTTATGATAAAGTAATTTCTTCTTCTGCATTCATCCGGATTATATTTTGGATGTAATTGTGTTGTGCCTGTTTACAGCAGAGCTGCGATATTTGCACCTTTCAGCCGACACATCCGACTTCTGCAGGCATGTGTTGACCGGGTTAACCTTGAAGTAATTTGTCAGCTGACACATTGAAGGCCTTGTAACCAGTAGTCTTTATGATGAAGTGATTTACCAACTACCTGCACAAAACAAGTTACATTTGATAATTAGTATTAATCTGTATGTTTGAATGACAAGTTTGCTGCTGTATGTGGTCATAGAGATAGATAATGGCGACATCATCAACATACGGCACAGATTGTCACAGACTTATAAAAAATCATGAAAACTGACTGCTTCTTTGGATATTTGTTCTTGATATAGCAGTCTTCTTTGTGATTCATATTGCCTTTCTCTGCTGGGAGCAAGTTCCATGTCATTATGTCTTTTCCTTTGTATTCTGTAGTCCACATCTGCCAGTGTTTTGACTTGAAAATGAGTGACTTATCATACAAAAACATTGACTGTTGCAAGTGAAGGGCTGTTCTCAATCTTATCTTTTCATAGCTCTAGCACCAGTTGAGTAGATTACTATACTTTGTGAACAACATACCCTGGGATTGTGTTTTCTAGACATGTGAGAGTGTATTTTATGGACAACATACCTTGGGATTTTGTTTTCTAGACATGCGGGATTTTATTTTGTGAGCAACATACTGTAGGATCTTATCTGTAGTAAGAGTTCACATGCATTTCTGGTTAAATGCATTTTCTGAAGTTCCTATATAGAGTGAAATTATCATTTCTGGACATTTCAGATATAGAATGTGACTTAGTCTACCGCTATCATTGTTGTAGTGAATGTTACTGTTCTGTAGCACTACAAACGTGATGTGTGTCTAAACTGCAACCTTGAAATGTATTTCATTGAAAAGTGTCATTAGGTTTTGTGCTAGATCATGGGAAAATAACATGCTATTGTATCTGGTAGAAGATGACTGTATGTAAGACTGTGATTCTGTAGTTTAAACGTTGTAAATACACCAATCCTGACAGTATAGGACACTGATATCTCAGAATTTATAGCCATGTCTTTGTCTGGGCAGACAATCATTTGGACATGGACATGTATCCAAGTTTATAGTCATGTCTTTGACTGGGCAGACAGTTTGCATGTACTAGAATCCAATCAGAATCCGCCCATCTTACCAACTTGTTATGTGTATTCACTTGTGTACTGTCAGTTGTAATTAATTTAACCTTCTGCATTTTATTATGCAACTGTAAATTTGCATAATGGAACATCATGTTCGATGTGTTCATTTAAACTGTTTATTACTGAATGCTTGAGTACACGATGTCCTGATATGTGACTGGTATTGTGAGTGTGCTGTTGTATATATATACACAAATGACGCTGTGGTCTGTAGTGTGTGCTTATGTAGTGCCTTAGTGTATAATTGGTCACTGAGATGGGTTACACATTAAGGACACTGAATACTAGTGCAGAGAGCAATAATCAGATTTAAAACTGAGAAACATGACAAATCTAGGCATTTCATTCATATAAAGCAATGTTTCTCATGTTAATTTGAATAATGAAGTCACAATATGTTGCACAGTTGATTGCCTAGAATATGTTGCTGATCTCATCAGGTGCATACTACAGAAACAATTCAACATATATTCAAACAATGTAATGAATCCTTGTGGCTGACATACACAAAACACATCATCATATGTTTTACCACGGTTGTTTTGCAGGAACTACTATATCCTTTTGTTTATGTAATTGCTATTTATATGCATGCATATCAGACGCTGTGCAATTCTCAGCAGCATTTGGTTATGTGTGATGAACAGCATGCTGAAGGTCTTTTTTGTCTCCATAAGTCCAACTTCTAATAAGTGATGTGACATGGTAGAAGTCGGTTCCATTCAGTTGGTAGGCTTAGTCGGGTTGCCAGAATTTGCCATAGTATGTTTCCTGTTCCATTTGGGGATGTGTTCTGCTGTTCTATTTTCTAGCTAAGGTTCCTTTCTGCCTATGTAAATGGACTGATATTTACAATGAAATTTGATACAGCAATTAGATATTTGCTACAACAATCTGCAATGTAAATTAAATCAGAATTTCGGCATGAGCATTGTGGATTTATAAAAGATACATCCTGGGAACATTAACAGAGAGAACAATTGAAATGAACAGAGATTTATATTTGTGTTTTAATGACTACACTAAAGCATTTGAAAAAATAAAATATGAAGAAATTATTACAATGTTGGAAAAGTTAAACATTGATGGTAAAGATCTGAGAATAGTAAAAACAACATATTTTCCAACAAAATTCATCCATAAGGATTGACAACCAAACGGGAACATTAAACAAGGTGTTAGACGGGATTGTGTACTATTACCCTGTCTGTTTAGTTGTACAGAAAATAATTGTGAGGTCCGCACAAGACAAGAATTATTAATGAGTGGGCATAATTTAAATCAGTCTATGATATGCTGATTAATTGCTAAAAATAAAACACAGTTACAAGAAATGATACATATAATTGCAACAGAAAGTCAAAACAAAGGACTTGGTCTGAATAACAGAAGTAATGGTATTTACAAAGCAAAACTATCTGCCCAAATGTAGCATCATAGTGAATGAAACTAGTCTGAAACAACATGTTACAAGATTCCTCCTCCATTGATTCCTCCTCCATTGATTGCTCCTCCATTGATTCCTCCTCCATTGATTCCAGTTCTGTTTTCGACATGGCTACTTTTGGCAGATCTTAGGGCTGCTGTTATAATTCATGTTGCTCACTTTTACAGTTTTTTTTCCAAAAATTTATCAAGATTGGATTTTGCACAGTGGGACCAGGACAAAACAAGCATTACATCATCTGTGAACATAAATGAACTGATATTCAGTTTTTAACATCATCTGTGAACATACATGAACTGGTATTCAGTTCTTGGGTTTAACTGCAAACAGTACATTCTAGTCAGGTTTGTTTGTGACCAGTAGTACTGATTGTGTACATGTTGAGTTTTCTCATCTGTCCTGTCTCTAGTAGTTTAGTCAGATGTTAAACAACATTCTTGTTGAGTGGTGTATTAGCAATGGGGGGAGGGGTGGTGGTGCTTGAGCAGACTGCAGGTCATGTTGATTTTTTTTGTAATTATTTTAAAAGTAATCCTCCCTCCCTCCCTCCCTCCCTTCCTTCCTTCCTTCCTTCCTTCCTTCCTCCCTTCCTCCCTCCCTCCCTTCCTTCCTTCCTTCCTTCCTTCCTTCCTTCCTTCCTTCCTTCCTTCCTTCCTTCCTTCCTTCCTTCCTTCCTACCTTCCTACCTTTCTGCCTCTGGGTGTAGGGGAAAGCAAGATGTAGAAATTTTGTTTTGTGAACACACTTTCTCATGTCGCCAGTCATTGCCAGTGTTTTGCATGTAGTTTCATTATTATGTATAATAAAATCACTTTCTTGTTTGTTACTTACACGAATTTCTCACCGAATTAAGAACATGACTTCTCCACAAAATACTGCAGAAAACCGCTAAATGTATTGTGATATGTGGCTTTTGGAAAACATGCTGCTGTAGAATAACACATCTCATCCTTCTGCAATAGTGTTTTTTGTATGTGGATGTCTTGTGACATTATTGAAGTGTAAACTTGATAATCTCTTTTGCTCAGCAGTCATCTTGAGTGCTTTAATGCATCAGAAATAATTTCTGAAGTCCAGTGGAAATCTTGAATTCTGTAATTCAGTGGAAATTTTGAGTGCTGTAACCCAGTGGAAATCTTAAGTTCTGCAACCAAGTAGAAATCTTTAGTGCTGTAACCCAGCAGAAATGTTGAGGGCTTTAATTTAATAGAAATCTTGAGGGATGTAATTTAACAGAAATCTTGAGTGCTGTAATCATTATGTATATACTTACACATGACAAGGACAATTATTCCATCTTAAAACAACAAAACCTTCCAGTAGATTCCACGGTGTCATTAGATATACATTGTTTTTGTCTATAGATTGGCTGGAATTGGAAGATAAATGTGATGCACTTGATCATTACAAAATACCATCATTTATTATTTTAACATAGAAACATAAAACTGCAATTTTTTAAATGATTCATTTCAAACCATTCATATATCTTTCTGATTTTTACAGTGAGTTTGTTGCTAGGTTTTATATTCGTGTAGATTTAATTCTCTCGAATTTCAAATGTCACTAGTATTTGCAATTCAATTTTAGCCGAATGAAAGTGTATTCTTATCTGTTTCTAACAGGGTTAAATGGTTATCTTTGTTCTTCATGTGAATAATAATAGTCTGGCTTAGTTTGTGATACACAGAGATAGTCTATCTTAGTTTGTGATACACATAGATAGTCAGGCTTAGTTTGTGATACACAGAGATAGTCTGGCTTAGTTTGTGATACACATAGATAGTCTGGCTTAATGTGTGATACACAGAGATAGTCTGGCTTAGTTTGTGATACACAGAGATAGTGTGGCTTAGTTTATCTGACTTAATTTGTGATACACAGCAATAATATGGCTCAGTTTGTGATACACACATATAGTCTGGCCTAGTTTGTGATACACAGATAGTGTGGCTTAGTTTGTGATACACAGGGATAGTCTGGCTTAGTTTGTCTGGCTTAGTTTGTGATACACAGAGATAGTCTGGCTTAGTTTGTGATACACAGAGATAGTCTGGCTTAGTTTGTTATACACAGAGATAGTCTGGCTCAATTAGTCTGGCTTAGCTCTGTATTTTATAGACCAATAGGTACTCAATGGGTGATGTGTTTCTTGTTGTGTACAAGTGACACATACCTTTGCTTCCCTCCACCTCCCCCGCCTCTCATTTGTGTGTGTGTGTGTGTGTGTGTGTGTGTGAGAGAGAGAGAGAGAGAGATGTTAATCACACATGGATCCTTGTGCTGAACAAGAATCCAAATACAACAAATGGTCAATGCATGCTGTGAGCGGGACAGCTCTGCTGCACACAAGAGTTGGTGGCCATGAGGTTGAGGTGCCAATCTCATGTCTACAGATCCAGCAGACAATGCTGGTAAGACAAAGGTTTAGTATATATTCGAGGTAGAATAGGGTACCTAGCCTGCACACTGTCAGCAGGCAGCCTGGATTCCTTCCTGAGCCCTTCTTGTGATGGTTATCTGTAGTAGTCAGTGAGTATTGTAATGCTAGTTGTCTTCTGTTGTAGCACTGTAATGCTAGTTGTCTTCTGTTGTAGCACTGTAATGCTAGTTGTCTTCTGTTGTAGCACTGTAATGCTAGTTGTCTTCTGTTGTAGCACTGTAATGCTAGTTGTCTTCTGTTGTAGCACTGTAATGCTAGTTGTCTTCTGTTATAGCACTGTAATGCTAGTTGTCTTCTGTTGTAGCACTGTAATGCTAGTTGTCTTCTGTTGTAGCACTGTAATGCTAGTTGTCTTCTGTTGTAGCACTGTAATGCTAGTTGTCTTCTGTTGTAGCACTGTAATGCTAGTTGTCTTCTGTTGTAGCACTGTAATGCTAGTTGTCTTCTGTTGTAGCACTGTAATGCTAGTTGTCTTCTGTTGTAGCACTGTAATGCTAGTTGTCTTCTGTTGTAGCACTGTAATGCTAGTTGTCTTCTGTTGTAGCACTGTAATGCTAGTTGTCTTCTGTTGTAGCACTGTAATGCTAGTTGTCTTCTGTTGTAGCACTGTAATGCTAGTTGTCTTCTGTTGTAGCACTGTAATGCTAGTTGTCTTCTGTTGTAGCACTGTAATGCTAGTTGTCTTCTGTTGTAGCACTGTAATGCTAGTTGTCTTCTGTTATAGGACAGCTGTAATGCTAGTTGTCTTCTGTTATAGGACAGCTGTAATGCTAGTTGTCTTCTGTTGTAGCACTGTAATGCTAGTTGTCTTCTGTTATAGCACTGTAATGCTAGTTGTCTTCTGTTATAGCACTGTAATGCTAGTTGTCTTCTGTTATAGCACTGTAATGCTAGTTGTCTTCTGTTGTAGCACTGTAATGCTAGTTGTCTTCTGTTATAGCACTGTAATGCTAGTTGTCTTCTGTTGTAGCACTGTAATGCTAGTTGTCTTCTGTTGTAGCACTGTAATGCTAGTTGTCTTCTGTTGTAGCACTGTAATGCTAGTTGTCTTCTGTTGTAGCACTGTAATGCTAGTTGTCTTCTGTTGTAGCACTGTAATGCTAGTTGTCTTCTGTTGTAGCACTGTAATGCTAGTTGTCTTCTGTTGTAGCACTGTAATGCTAGTTGTCTTCTGTTGTAGCACTGTAATGCTAGTTGTCTTCTGTTGTAGCACTGTAATGCTAGTTGTCTTCTGTTGTAGCACTGTAATGCTAGTTGTCTTCTGTTGTAGCACTGTAATGCTAGTTGTCTTCTGTTGTAGCACTGTAATGCTAGTTGTCTTCTGTTGTAGCACTGTAATGCTAGTTGTCTTCTGTTGTAGCACTGTAATGCTAGTTGTCTTCTGTTGTAGCACTGTAATGCTAGTTGTCTTCTGTTGTAGCACTGTAATGCTAGTTGTCTTCTGTTATAGGACAGCTGTAATGCTAGTTGTCTTCTGTTATAGGACAGCTGTAATGCTAGTTGTCTTCTGTTGTAGCACTGTAATGCTAGTTGTCTTCTGTTATAGGACAGCTGTAATGCTAGTTGTCTTCTGTTGTAGCACTGTAATGCTAGTTGTCATCTGTTATAGCACAGCTGTGATCACAAATACACATGTATACACACTCGCATGTAGACATATAGACACTCCTTGGTGCTGTTGCATAAAGTCAGCAAATACCAGATACTTATTAGTTTTAGTGACCTGACTGTGCACCCTTCGACAGTGACCAGATGAGAACAGTAGAAAACAAGATGTTTACAAAACCAAACAATATGCTCTTCTACAAGAACAGTTAATATTTAATCAAGCAACTTCAAATCTCTGTGTATACACAATATAAATTTGAGCAACATAACTGTTGAAGGCATTGAGAATATTTGTGAATAAAACAACGTGGGCTGCAGTGAGCTTATAGACATATTGAGCATAGTTTCCAGTCTCATGTGAATTTGAGTGTTGCTGGGGCTCCTGATCTTGTACAGATGGTGTACATGTCAGGATTGTATATATTTCTCTGTTCATTGACTTGTTCATCACTTGTGTATGTTGGCTATTGTCTTTCATCATATTTATACACATCATGTTGAATCTAGCATACATGTTTTTCATATTTCATGTATAGGTAATGTGTCATATGCATTTTAAAAATATAGTTGTGCAAGTAGTGACTGTAAATTGATTAAATAGTTGAATGATTTTCATGTGTTGATATATAATTGAAAAGTGATTGCTTTTAATCGTAAAATTGACATTGTTTTACATGATACTAATCATTAAATGAATGAATTCCTGATAACATTGATTGTTGTTACCCCCTATATGGTGTTCATAAGTGAGAATGAAAGATCATCTCTGGGTAGTACCCAGTGTCATTCTGTGTACTATTATATTATATGTATAGTATGATGTTTTTAATTTTGCATACAGTCACTTCCGTAAAACAGAAAGGGGAACAATAGCATGGAGTGATTTTAGCTGTCTGTCTGAGACAGTTGTTTCTCTACAGCATCCGTCCCAGGAAGTTGTTTATCTTCAGCAATACAGGTCTGGGAGAAGGTTTGGAGTCTTGACAGTAATACATGTATTAGGGGCGTTCATTTGAAACCAGTTCTAATGGCTTTATTACAAAAGCATGAAAGAAGCATAACAGCTGTGGTAGAATTAAACAAAGCATTCATTTTGAATGAATTATGCACCATGGGTTGGACAGAAGAAGTCGCTGTAGGCATTCAGGCAAGTATCCCATTGCCGTCCACAAAAAAGGATTGTGGATGCTCACTGAACCAAGTGTTTACCACGTTCATTGTGTCTGCATCTGTGTGAAATCGTTGCCCCTTGAGAGCTTTTTTTAGAGGTCCGAACAAATGGAAATCAGATGGTGACAAATCAGGACTATAGGCTGGATGTTACAGAATTTCCCACTTCTTCCTTGCTAATGCTTCCTGCACAATCTTTGCGACATGCGGACGAGCATTATCGTGCAACAAAATCACACCGCGAGAAAATATGCCGGGTCGTTTATTCTTGATGGCTTTTTGCAGCTTGTCTAGTGTTTGCAAGTAGTGGGTAGAGTTGATGTTGACACCAGGTTCTTTAAAGTCAACCAACAATAGCCCTTCATGGTCTTCTTGACAGTAATACATGTCTAAGACAAGGTGAAGTCTGTGCTTGACAGTAATACATGTCTAAGACAAGGTGGAGTCTGTGCTTGACAGTAGTAATACATGTCTAAGACAAGGTGGAGTCTGTGCTTGACAGTAGTAATACATGTCTAAGACAAGGAGGAGTCTGTGCTTGACAGTGGTAATACATGTCTAAGAGAAGGTGGAGTCTGTGCTTGACAGTAGTAATACTTGTCTAAGACAAGGTGGAGTCTGTGCTTGACAGTAATACATGTCTAAGGCAATGAGGACTCTGTGCTTTACACAGCAGAGCCAAGGAAGCTCCCTATTTTATTTGTAACTTTAAAAAGGTTTAGCTAGTGAAATAATGGAAACTAGAGGTTGCCAGACACAGGCGATCTAGTAGAAAGAGAATGTGGTAATCAGTTGTCTAATGACCATGTGTAACGACTGTACACTGACATGTTGAAGCAAGGAGTCTGAAATGTGACATGCTACTGGTTGTTTTAGATGATAACTATCAAATATCACCTTTGTTGTTACATGTATGTATTCAAAGTGTCAGTATGCATGTCTCCCGTAGTTGTCCGTGAGTGTGTCAGGTGTGACATCATGGAGGCCACATATTAGTTTCATTTTTATACATTGTGTATCTTTATTGTGTTGTCATATTGCTAGTTTGTCCATCTACATATTTCGGAATTTCCAGTTGAGATAATTAAATGCAGTTTTATTAAGCAACACAAGATGATAAACACGCAACTGAATGTGTATTAAGGATTGGTAATTTTCTTTCTGAAAATCTTGTTCTAGAAATAATTCAAGAGACCTTATGTTACATAATCATTTCCTAATGAAGCATTTCAGTGTTGACTTTCTGAAGTATTTCTCATCAGTCTAGGCTATGGCAAGGTTGTATTCTATTTTCTATATTGTTTATAATCTACAGTACCCATATATGTATTAGCCACAACCATTGAAGACATATTACAGCTAGTGAACATTTTGCTGATGAGCAAAGCACTGATAAAAGCTTCGTAAGAAATTTTGTAACTTTCAGTTGACTATTTGAAGAGTTGCAAATAGAAATTACAGAATGTTACATATTTGAATAGTGCATGTGGACGTTATAGAATGTTAATATTTGAGCAATGCATGAAGACATTGTAGAATGGTAAATATATGAACAGTGTATGTAGAAATTACAGAATTTAAAGAAAACATAATTTGTGTTTAGTAAAAGGAGTCATAACTATTGCAAGAAAAGAAATAGCAACAACAATTATATTGGCAATCAACAACTAAGGTAAGAAAGACACTTCACATACCTAAGCAGCATAATATCATCAGATAGTAAAATCAGTGATAGGGCACATGATACAATGTTGCAGAAAAACATTGCGATACTAGAAATAAAAAGTTCCTTGTTCCAACACAACTTTCCTTCTCCATGCAATTAGCACCATATCTGGACATTAGCTACCCCCCCCAAAAAAAAACAAAAAAACTGTCAAACTAATTTTACAGCTGTAAGATTTCACAAATCCAATTACGCTATGAATCAACACGGATAATGTTAACATAGGAGCAACTTTACTCCGTGGAAGGATGTGCAATGTATTTTAAAACACCTATTCCAGCAGTAAAGTAACTTCATTAAAGTTAGTTGCATATCCTTTAGAGCAGGGATGTCAAACTCAATCACTCAACAGGCCAAAACTCAAATCACACTTAAGGTTGTGGGTCCATTTAATAATCCGAAAATTTAACCTTTTTTAAACATTAATATGATATCTGATAAAGTTGACGATTTATGTTACAATGCTCATTACATCTTCCATGTTGAGGACTTTACCACACAGTGATCCTTGGTGTATGATGCAGTGATATGCTATCAATTCACCAGTACAGTTGTCCTGCATCTTTCACTGCATCCTTCCAACTAGTCCACATTTTTCGCCACACATCGCCGGTGCTCCATCTGTTCTCAGTCCAACGAGTTTGTCCCAAGGCCGGTTCATGTTGGTTAAACTTTGACATACGTTGTCAAAAATGTCTTTTCCTGTTGCTGTCCCATGCATGGATTTCATGTCCAATATTTCTTCTGTAACATTCAAACTGGAGTCCACTCCACGATGAAGATGGCGAGCTGTGCAGAGTCAGTCGTGTCATTACTTTCATTGACAGCAAGGGAGAATGCAACAGAGTCTTTGCCTTTTTTTATTAGCTGTGTTTTCACATCAGTGGCCATCTCACAAAACTGATCAACAACTGTATTTCTGCGAAGGCTTACCTTTGCAAACATCTGCTTTTTGTCTGAACACAAGACATCACATACTTTCATTATGCAGCGCTTCAGAAACTCTCCTTCTGTAAATGGTTGGCCTGATTCTGTGATCTCCTCTGACACAATAAAACTTGCATTGACTGCAGCATCAGTTTGTGATTTTGCTTTGGTAAAGAAAATCTGCTGTGAGGTTAGATGCCTCTTCAATTCTTCTATTTTCATTCTGTACCTTCTGCTCTGCATTCAGGCTGTTTAACTTGTCTTGATGTTTAGTCTCGCAGTGACTTCTCAGATTATATTCTTTGATCACAGCCACATTATCTCCACAAATTAGACACACAGGTTTACCGCCAATATCAGAAAACATATAATCAGCCTCCCAGCCACTTTGAAAGGCTCTGTTTTCAGAATCAACTTTTCTCTTGGCCATTTTAAAGGCTAGCTTTGATTTTAAAAGATTGTGTATCTACCGACAGACGCTTAATTGATATCAGGTTAGCCGTAGCGGGAAAAGGTGATGTAATATTCGGGCATTACACTACTTTCATTTTTTAGGCGCCAATCCAAAGCGAGCATCTGAATGTTGCTAGGTAACTATAATGACGAACACTAACTCACTACACAACTTTTATTTTCGCTTATTCTGATCGAAGCGAGAATGCTCTCAGGTACCCTATCATTCGGAAGGCTGCTAATTAGGGAATGTGATTTGCACTTTATATCATGACCATAAAAAAATATTTTTGTCTAAAATTCTCTCTTGGGCCGAATATATTTGTACGTCGGTTGAGACCTCTCGGGCCTGATATGATTGTACGGTGGGCCGGATGTGGCATGTGGGCCTTTAGTTTGACACATGTGCTTTAGAGAATGTCACAGCATTTAACTTGTAGGGCCTAGCAAGTTTACCAACATTATTTATTGCCACCCTCTCAAACGGGGTGAATACCTCGTTATAGTGGCATTCCCCTTAACATTGCAGGACTTTACAAATCTTCAGGTATCCCGTCATCCCTGGCCAAAATTAATGGCAGACGATTCTGTGTCCACTAAATCCTGGTTTACAATAAATTAAATGATCCTGCATATACAATTCTCTATAGAACTCTATATTAATTGCTTTGAACAACTTTTCAAAACAGGATCTCAAAATCTGATCCTGTGGTAGTGCAGCTTTGATTTCCCTGGGATTGTCTAAATCTTCAGCAGAAATGGTGTTGATGACATTTTGAAACACTATCCACCTTAGATATAAGTAAAGTCATAATATTTAAACTTTCTGTTACTGGCTGGATTTCAGTAGCTGTTGCCATTAACTGCTCCTCATCATCATCATATGCCATGCCGGTAAGCGTGGGCAGTCATGTATTGCCACCTCACTCAATCACCAGAGTCATGGATCAGCTCAGTGTTCTTGTCTCGACCATACAACGACCATCCAGGTATTTACTTTTCTGCCCTTATCTTGTTCTCTTCCCCTTGATCTTGCCAGTTGTCACCAAGTTTTCCAGTTTATTTCTTCTCATAACGTGACCAAAAAATGGTGACTGTCTATGTCTAATTTCTCTAATCAGTTTATAGTTTTAATTTGTTTCTTGTAGGAATTGGTCCTTGGTTATTCTGTCTTTCCATGGTATTCTTTGCATTTTCCTCAGAAACAACATTTCACAGCCATAAGATGTTTTTCAGCTAGGCTGCTTATTGTCCATGCATCACATCCATACAAAAGCACAGGTTCTATGTAGCACCTCAACACTCTTTTTCTTGTTGCAAATGACATCTTTTTATTGGTCAGTGTGTTTTTCATCTTGCTAAAGGCTACTTTTGCCATGGCGATTCTTGTTCTAATCTCTTCAAAGCATCTCCCATCAGATGTTATGACTGTTCCGAGATAATTGTACCGATTCACTTGTTTAATAATATTCCCAATTACTTGTATATTACATTGTGGTATCCTTCTTCTTAGTGTCGACCATAATCTGTGTCTTCTTACAATTCTAACCCTAATTGCTCACTGTGTACAACAATCACACCTACTAAATGTTGCAGATCCTCCTCATTGTCTGCAGTCAAGACTGTATCATCTGCATTTCTAATGTTATTGATGTTATGTCCCCCAATGATGATTTCTTTCATATAGTCAAAATTTCTGAAAATACTTTCACTGTACAAGGAAAAAAGATCTAGAGACAATACACATCCCTGTCTGACACCTTTCTTAATAGGCTGATATTGACCAACTTCATTATCAATCTTTACAGCAGCTTGTTGTTTCCAATCTTTGTTTTTTATGAGTCTAAGATCTTTCCCATCAATTTGTAGATCTGCAAACATCTCCATCATGTTGACATGTCTTACTTTATCAAAAGCCTTTGTGTAGTCAATAAAGCAAAGATGCAAGTCTTTGTTTACTTCTATAGAACATTCAGTTAATGTTCTCAGCATATACACAGCATTTACTGTACCCTTGCCTTCTACAAACCCACATTCTCTTCTCCTATTTCGGGTTTTATTTCTTCCTAACTCTTTACATGATAATTCTTAGCAAAATCTTTGTGATGTGGCTCATTATACTAATTGTTCGATATTGATCACATTCCAAGGCTCCTGATTTCTTTGGGATTGCAATAAATATAGAATTAGATAATTCAGGAGGTATATCTCCACAATCATATATTGTGTTCAGCAGTCTGGTGACTTGATCTATTCCATATTCTTTTAGGGCAGTGATAATTTCTGTTGAGATGTTGTCAGGACCCGGGGTCTTGCCAGATTTCGTGTGGTTAAGAGCATTCTGAACTTCTATCTTCAAAATTGATGGTCCTTCATTATTACTCCGAATATCATAGTGTTCTTTTCTTGTACCATCATAAAGGTTTTTCACATAATCTGACCGTGTGTGTAAAATCTCATGTATTATTATGATTTTTCCATCTTTTGTTTTCAGGCAGCCTGTTGATGTACATGTTCTTTTATTAATCAGCTCCTGAATTCTTTTGTGCATTAATTTGGTATTTTAACTGTTGTATTGTTTTTCCATTTCTATACAATTATTTTCAAGCCATGCTTCTTTACATAATTTTCTAACTTTCCTGTGAATCTCTTCATATTTGTCAGAATTATTTTTCTTGTGTCTTCTTGTTTCCATTAGTCTTAAAATGTCTTCCGTCATCCATTTCTTACGACCTACTTTCTTTAATTTTGCGATAGTTGTTTCTGCACAAAATTGATTGAATTCTTCAACATTTCCCATTGATCATCCACATCTTGAAATAAGATCTCCACATCAGACAATACATCAAATCTGTTCTTTACTTCTATGTTAAAATTGTTTCGTATTTCCTTTTATTTGTTTAATCCACACAAATTATATTTAGTGTTTCCTGGTGTATAATTGACTTTCTTAAACGTTATCTTCAATGTGCCTATAATCAATCTGTGATCACTGTAACAGTCTGCATCTGCATTTGGAACTGTTTTTGCAACTGTTAACACATTTTGAAACACATTAATCAGGTTGTTATCAATCTGGTTTCTAATCCTGCTGTCAGGACTATTCCATGTCCATAATCTTCTGTGATGTTGCTTAAACCAGGTGGTTCACATAATCAATTCATGTTCTTTTGCCCATTCTACAAGTATGTATCCTCTCTCAGTTCATTCTCCCAAACCGTGTTTACCTACTGTGCATCCATCACCTTGATTTCCTACTTTTGCATTGAAGTCACCCATTATGATGTTTATTTTGCGATTTGTTACATTTCTTCAAAACATTCTCCATGTAATTATAAAACTCCTCTGCACAATCTTCACTGCTTTCTCCCTTTGGGGCATATATTTGAAAGACGTTTATGTTTTCAGATTCAAGATAATTGCTACACCTCTTTGCTTTTCCTCTCCTCCAGAATATATAATCTTAAAATCCTCCCCTGTCTTAATCCCTGTCCCTTTCCATCTCATCTCACACAATCCTAATATGTTAATATTCTCTCTTCCAATTTTCTTGTTTGATGTTATCCAGTTTTCCATCTGCACTCATTGTTCTAACATTCCAAGTTCCTACTTTCAATGATAGTAATATTTTGCACTCAGTAGCCTGCTGACGGTCTGGAGTCACCTAGTGCATCTTGTTGTGGACAAATTCACCTATCTTGGCAGCACTGTGTTACAAGCTGCCACAATTGATGACGAAGTGAATGCTAGAATCTCCAAGGCCAGCGCGGCCTTTGGCAGACTACAAGAATGTGTGGAACAGAAATGGAATAAGTCACAATAAGCCTGCAAACAAAGCTGAAAGTCTACAAAGCAGTTGTAATATCCACACTGCTATATGCTTGTGAAACCAGGACTGTTTATCAGCGACACGCTAGGAAATTAAACCACTTCCACAGTCTGCCTTAGGAAGCTATTTAAGATTAAATGGCAAGACAAGATCCCAGACACTGAAGTCCTAGAAAGAGCTTCCATGCCCAGTATTCACACTCTACTAATGAAGAATCAGATTCGCTGGGCTGGTCATTTAACTTGCATGCCAGGTCACAGGCTCCCTAAACACATTTTTTACGGTGAGCTGCGTTGTGGTAAACGCTCCCAAGGTGGCCATATGAAACGCTTTAAAGATACTTTGAAAATCTCACTGAAAGCTTTTGGAATTCATCATGACACCCCGGAGACTGCTGCCAAAGATAGAAATTTGTTGCATACATCATTACGTAAGGATGCAGTCACTTGTGAAGCAACCAAGACTGCAAGAGCTGTAAAGAAAAGGCTGGACAGAAAAACCACCGCAGAGGATCCTCATGGAACGTCAAGCATTCTTTGCCCATATTGTCAAAGAACATTTTGAGCCAAAATAGGCCTTATCAGCCATCTTACAACTCATGGCTCTATACTTTCAACCCCACTGGATGAAATGAATGAGCATCATCATTCTTGATGGACAAACAACTACTTGGTGCACATAACTATCCTTACTGGGTGAGGCTGCTCCTAAGCAATTTTTTTCCGATTATTAATTATATTGAAAACATAATTTTATTGGCATCTGTAAAGAAGGTGGTATACCATTGCTTTCCTTCTTAGCAGTGACCATACTGGTCAGTGATCTTAGCTATTGTCTCCCCAAAAAAAAGTTCTTAGTGCCATAGTGTAAATTCAGTGCTTACCGTCGTGAAAATGGAGACCATAACCTACAACTATTTGTCGGCTGCTCATCAACCTCATCCACCACCGGCACCCATGGCTTCACGTAACCTAGATCGGGAGGCTAAACGGGTATTCCACCTTGCCCAAGGGTGTCCCATAGGCTAGCGAAGGGAAGGAGGCACCTTACTTCTCCTTTAGTTTGTTGTTTAGTTTAGTTTAGTCGGATCAACATCACGGCACGCGGGTGTAACCCATAAGTGCTCAACTCTACTCCGAAAGGGCCGAATGTAAGACGGGCCTGCGTGCCTAATTTGTTACCCTTTGAAAATAAAGTCTGTTCGTTCCTAATTCAAACCTGAGTCCAGAGAATCTCAGCTCAGTGCATGAACTCCATAGCACTGGTGAGGATCCTGATATACTTTGGGTAGATTTTTAACTTGGAATTTTGTCCAGGCAATGCCTTTAGGCTACTTTTTTTCAATTTCCAACTGCGAAGGGATGTTTTACGTGCACGACAATACACATGGGCATCCGATCTCACTTCCCAGAGACCAGGCGAAATATGTTACTAGAAGTCCATGTGAAAAAATCCTGGCCCTCACCAGGGCTTGAACCTGGGACCTCCAGCACTTGAGGAGGACACCATACCTCAAGACCACTCAGCCCCCCCCCCCCCTTCTCCTTTAATAAGGGATACCTCTAACCCGCTACCCATACTACATATTCTGATTATATCTTACTATAAGTATACTAGATATCCTGATTATATCTATTAGTCTACTATATATCCCTATTTCATCTAACTACCAGTCTACTACATATCCCGATTCTATCTATCAGCCTACCACATATCCTGATTCTATCATGCCGGCTTCGTGGCTTAGAGGTTATGACTTTTCTCTGTAATCTCGTATACTCTCGTCGGCAACGTGATGAAGGTTCAAATCAGTAGTGGTTCGAATCGCATAGGTAACTTACGGGGTATGTGAGCCGGCCGCTCAGAAAGCAATGGCAAACTACTGAGCGTAATTTTGCCAAGAGATCAACATACAGCTGAAATATGCTGGTGTTGACAGCTAAGTGTCAGTCAGGTCTTAGTCAGATATGACTGAGCTACCGTATAACAGTAGACGGTACTACCTGGTTTCTGTTAGCGCCGAACGTTGGGCGGCGCTTACCAAACCCGACACCCCACATTGTGCCAACGGCTTCGGGCGGAAGAGCGCAATTGGGAGGGTACAAGCCTTACCCTGGTGGGAGGAAATGCAAGCTAAAGACAAAATTGTCATGGCAGGGCAGACCAGGCCCTAAGCCTTGGTTGGCGACTGGTCTAGGATCGAAGCTCCGACAGGCGGACAGTTAGAGCATTGCTTTGCTGATCCGGCAGCTTCTGCAGCTTGTCTTGTTCCAGATGTAGGGGTGTTACCTTTCCTCTGGAGTGAACTAGGCAGGCCGAGAGAGGGATCATGCTGCATGGGCAACACATGATCTCTATATTTTAGCCCAGGCTTTGTGCTATGGAGAGGCAATAACTCCATCCCTGACCAATATTGACGATGTGAGAAAAACGGCTGTGATTGATGCAGAACTCAATCGTCTTAACATTGATATTGCTGGCCTGCAGGAGACTCGCCTCGCTGAGGAAGGGTCACTCAGGGAAAACAACTACACCTTTTTCTGGAAGGGTAAAGGGCAGGCAGAAAAAAGGCAACACGGTGTGGGCTTTGCAGTGAAGAATTCGCTACTGGGAATGATTGAAATTCCAGCAGGAGGAAATGAAAGACTATTATCCCTGCGCTTGGCAACCTCTTGTGGGTTTGCCACCATTATTACTGCATATGCACCGACACTCGATTCCTCTGATGATGTGAAGGATTTGTTCTATGAGGAGTTAGACTCTGTGATCAAGGCAGTTCCAAAATCCGACTACATTTATATGCTCGGTGATTTCAATGCTCGTGTGGGCAAGGACTCGAGTTCATGGCCAGTATGCCTTGGAAAATACAACATCGGTCGCATGAATGAAAATGGGCAAAGGCTGCTGGAGCATTGCACCAGTAATGACCTATGTATTACAAACTCTTTTTTTAAAACAAAAGAGATGCATAAGGTCACATGGAAACATCCAAGATCCGGCCATTGGCACCAGCTGGACTTCATCATCACACGGAGACAACATCTGAACCATATATCATTGACTCGTAGTTACCACAGTGCTGACTGTGATACGGATCATTCTTTGGTTGTTGCAAGGGTTAGACTGAGACCAAAGAGAATCTACACAGCTAAACACAAATCTAACCCCAGGATTAATATTATTAACACTCATGATCCTGAAAAGTGCTTTCAGTTTCAACAGCAACTTGAAGACGCTTTCACTGATACACCAGAAAATTGTACAGTAAATGATAAATGGAATAAACTTAAGGAAACTCTTTGTAAAACTGCCGTAAAGGTTTACGGCACTGTGGATCATAAGAGGCAAGACTGGTTTGCGGCCAACAGCGAGACTCTGCAGCCCTTGATTGATAAGAAGAAGAAAGCTCTCTTAAGAAACAAGGAAAGACCAACGCGTAACACTCTGAGTGAGCTAAGGCAAGCTAGGAAGGATGTGCAAAAGGCTGCCAGGCAGTGTGCAAATGATTATTGGATCAAGTTATGTGAGTCCATTCAAATCGCAAGTGATAAGGGAGACATAAGAAGCATGTATGAAGGAATAAAGAAAGCCTGTGGTCCAGTGATCAAAAGAAGTGCACCATTGAAAACCTTGACTGGAGAAGTCATCACTAATAAGAAACAGCAGATGGACAGATGGGTAGAGCACTATTTGGAGCTTTACTCAAGTGAGACCAAACTAGCGGATAATGCCCTCAACGCCATAGAGGCTCTACCAACTCTTGACCACCTGGACACACTTCCCACCATAACAGAAGTTAAGTGTGCTGTAAATGAACTTGCATCTGGCAAGGCTCCAGGTAAGGATGGGATTCCAATAGAGGTTATCAGGAGTGGGCAAGACACACTCACTATACAGATCCACCAGCTAATAGAGCTATGCTGGCGTGAAGGACAAGTCCCACAGGATTTCAAAGATTCAAGCATCATAACACTGTACAAGAACAAGGGCGATCGGAGCGACTGCAACAACTATAGGGGTATCTCACTTCTGTGTATTGTTGGAAAAGTATTTGCCAGAATTGTTCTGCGCAGACTTCAAGTCCTAGGAGATCAAGTCTACCCCGAATCACAGTGTGGCTTTCGACAGAACCGGTCTACCACTGATATGATATTCTCATTGCGACAAATGCAAGAGAAATGCCGTGAACAGAATCAACCACTGTTTATTGCCTTCATCGACCTCACAAAGGCATTTGATTTGGTCAGTCGTGAGGGTCTGTTCAAGGCACTAAAGAAGATTGGCTGCCCACCAACTCTTCTGTCCATTGTGGAATCGTTCCACACAGGCATGAAGGGTATAATCAAGTTTGATGGTGCAACTTCTGAAGAATTTGAAATCAAGAGTGGAGTTAAGCAAGGTTGTGTACTAGCTCCCACCCTCTTTGGAATATACTTTTCACTTCTACTGAAATATGCATTTCGTGATCAGGATGGTGGTATATACATTCACTCACGCTCAGATGGCGGCCTCTACAATGCTCAGAGATTGAAGGCTAAGACCAAAATTAGGAGGGTACTGATCAGAGAGTTGCTTTTTGCAGATGATGCTGCAGTTACGACCCACTCTGAGGAAGAATTGCAATGTCTACTATCTGCATTCTCCAATGCTTGTTCTGAATTTGGTTTAACAATTAGCAAAAAGAAGACACAGATTGTGTCACAAGGTGCACATGGGGTACCATCAATCTTTATTGACGACGCCGAACTAGAGATAGTAGACCATTTTACATATCTAGGATCGGTGGTAAATAGCAAATTATCCCTAGATCAGGAAATCAACATCCGGATTGGTAAGGCAGCAACAACAATGAACAGGTTAAGAAAAAGAGTCTGGGAGAACAGGAAGCTTACTGCCAAAACAAAAGTCCTTGTCTATCAAGCCTGTGTCCTTAGTACTCTTCTCTATGGCAGTGAAACCTGGACAACTTACTCACACCAAGAGAACAATTTAAACAGCTTTCATATGCGGTGTCTGCGAAGAATTCTTGGTATTAAGTGGCAAGACAAAATCACAAATACTGAAGTATTGGAAAGATCAGGTTGTGTGACAGTTTATTCCATGCTCAGTCTTCGTAGACTTAGATGGATAGGACATCTTAGGCGGATGGATGATGGTAGAATACCAAAGGATATCTTTTTTGGTGAATTACAGATGGGTAAGAGATCTCAGGGTCGGCCTCTACTACGATATAAAGATGTGTGTAAGCGGGACATGATTGATACAGGCTTTGATAATGCACATTGGGAGCAAGTCGCCGCTGAACGTGTTGCATGGAGGGCAAATATCAGAAATGGAATAAAGTCAAAGGAGAAAATTATTGCAGAAAAGTCACACACCAAGCGTTTGAGACGTAAGATGGTGCATGATGGTGGAAATGACCACGTGTTCACATGCACCCACTGTGAACGGACATTTACAGCGCAAATTGGCCTTATCAGTCACACTCGCTACCGCCATAGTTAAAAGTTATTATGCCTTTTTAAAGCACAAACTATCGTCTGTCAAGACGGCAAGGTGCCAATGTGTGTGTGTGTGTAATGACAGCTAAGTCCTGTAAAGGATATGCTAAAAAAAAAAAAAAAAAAAAATCTAACTTTCAGCCTACTACATATCCTGATTCTATCTAACTTTCAGCCTACTACATATCCTGATTCCATCCGACTATCAGTCTATCAATGTGTCCGCCCCCATTTACCAGTATGTTGTACTTGGTTTTTCATCATGAGCCAAACGTGTTGCCTGATCCTGATTTGAGTATGTGTTGTATATCATTGTTAATATCCATGTGCCTGATTCTTGGTCCTCCTGTAGCTCTACAGCCACAGTCTCTGAATGTGGGCACACATGAGTACATGACTGCGCTTCACTCTTATTTGTTGCCTCTATATATAATTCAGTGCATGTAGGTCAGCATGACCGAATGGATAAGAACAGGTATTTTTAAACATTCTGTGTGCTGATGCCGAGGTAAGGAGTTCAGCCCCTACACTGGACAGTTGGACTAAAATGTTGACCTATCGTCCTTGACATGGGAACTTTAATTACAAGTACCTCAGTTGTAGTGGGTTCGCCTGATGGCGAGGGACAATGTTAATAGGGAAAGCTAATCCACACGCAAAATTCAGTTCAGCGTTACTAGAAGCAGTGTGTATGGACTACGATTGAGTTCAAAGCGAGCAAGCGCACAAAAAAAAAAAAATAAAACTTCAGTGCATGGAGTGATAGCTATAATATTTCTAATATCTTCATTTCTAAATCTGTCTCTTCTTGTGAACCTGGCAGATTTTCCTCCATTTTATTTCACAAGCCATGCATTTATTTTTTGTTTTTCATTTAGATACTGTCCTTGTTTGGCACTGGTAGTAGAATGTTGGTAGAAATATGTTTATGGCTTGTCACTTCAGAACCAAATAGAATAAAGAAGAAAATGAAGCATGTCTGTTTTCCAGTCATTGCCAAATGGCCTTTGATTGAAAGAAGCCACAGTATTAATTGTAGTTCTCTGGAATTCTTCATTGATAATCCATTTAATGATTTGATACTTGACTTTTCACAACTGACGCCTGTCAGTGAATTTGTTCAGCACTGTTTGAAATGTCAGTATTTGGTCATTCAGTTTGTTGTTTGAATCCTCAGTAAGGTGATGGATTTGTTTCTGTCAGGGGCAAACAGAAAACCCTAATCTTCACAGTTTGCTCTAGCCAGGCGGCCCAGATCCATTTTCGCGTCACCTCAACACTGCAGTTATATGAGGAACAAGATAAGATGAGATGAGATGAGATACCAGATCCACAAATAACTCACCCAGACAAGAAGAAAAGAAGTAACTCAACTTCCTATGTTGTGTCATACTCTTCTTCTTCTTCTCCTGCTTCTTCCTCCTCTTCTTTATCTCCTCCTCCTTATTCTCCTCTTCTTTCTCCTTCTCCTCCTCCTCCTCATCCTCCTTCAGCATGTCATGTGCCATTGGAGCAAGGCCCTAGGCCAGCTCACACCCAGCCCCTTGTTGTTCATGACCGGTTGGATTTTTCAGCTACAGTTTTCTGTGGGATGAAGACCTCTGTCTCACACAAACCCTCCACATTCACCTCCTAAAGCATTCACCCTCACACAAACCCTCCACATTCACCTCCTAAAGCATTCACTCTCACACAAACCCTCAACATTCACCTCCTAAAGCATTCACTCTCACACAAACCCTCCACATTCACCCCCTACAGCAGTCACTCTCACACAAACCCTCCACATTCACCCCCTACAGCACTCAGTCTCACACTGTGACAGGTTGGCCCACCTCTCAGATCGTTTTGTTACTAGATGGAGATAGCCCTCAGTAAACCCCTCTATGTATCCTGTAGTAATTTTTATTTTTATCTATATTTTCAAATATTAGATAAAATCGTCTTTGGTTAGTGTATTTATATACATAAAACTATAGAGAGAGTTAAATACTATTTCTTCTTATAGTTAGAAGTAGATGTAGGGTAGAGTTCGTTTACAAGCCAAGAAATCAAGTCAGGCTGAATTTATATTCAGGTTTGGCTATGAAAAATAATTTGGCCACAGGAAGGGAACTCTCCTGGATGAGAAGTTAACTTCCGGTAGCACCCTAAGATCTGCCATTTTTTCTAGCAACCTGGAAGGAGCAGGAGCTATCACGTCAATTGGCTAAAATTGAACACCTGTCTGTGTTTAAACATATTTTATTGCTGGCTCTTGTTAAGCCGAAAAACCCTCTAAAACATAGAAAAGCCAATGATAGTCTCCACTCCCGATAGGCCAGTCAAAATCTAGTTGCAGGGTGAGTTAATAATAATTTTGTTAAACAATTTTCTGTGTGTCAAAATGCCGGCAAAATCTACCGGCCATGCCGATCGATAATAGATACTATTAATTAAAACTAGTGTTAGTTAACTAATATTAGAATTAGGACCATGTTTGTGCCATGTGGCTTGCCGACAAGGGTAAAACGAAAAGCTCGTCACATGTGGCATTAAAAACATGGATAAATTACATTACGTGATTCTCGAAATTAGGTATCTGCCTGCGGAAGGACACCTGAGTTAGTCAGTAGACGATTAGAGTTAAGATAATTTAATTATGTGCTTAAACTTCGGAACTAGCGGATTTCTCTAGATAATATACTTATTAGTTGAAGGAATTAGTTCAGAGAGTGAATAAGTTACCATTAATTATTCTTTATTAATCTCTATCTTGCCCATAGTCAGATTACTACCATGTGGTCCAAGATGGCCCACTTAACAAAGTTCAAACCTTGGGGGAATTCTCCAACCCTAATATTGTTCTTGTGTATAGTGAAAATAATCTTAAATCTAGCTAAGAAATCTTCTAGATAATTAATTATGTTTTAATTAATATAAGGAAGACTTGCTAGTAGTACAACTCACAACTCTTTAAGTGAACTTGGGGTGTTTCATTGATTTTAATGGTTCACTCGTGTACATCGTGAAGTTATAGTTGTTGTGTGTGATTTCATTTCATTCTATGGAATTCATCAATATGTGATGTTAATTCATCGTGTGGAGTGTAGTTTGTGTGTTTCCATACTTGAAAAATGATGTGTGGTGTTTCATCGATGTAATGGTTTGTTAATGTATATGTGATGGCGGAGTTGTGGCGTCTGAGTTTCAGTCCATTGAAGTCATCCTATATGTACTGTTAAGTCATTATGTGAATTGTGGTTCATGTTTCCATGAGTAATCATGACTTAGAATATATATTTGGAATGTGGTCTTTGAAGTAGAGCATTGTGATTGTACATGTTTGATCTAAATGTCAGCAGAGAGAATAGGATATCATTTGTGTGCTGTTTCCATGAGATCAGTGTGCTGTTGTAGATTTCAGATAAGGAATCAACCTGTAAATTTAAATAATACATGCTATGAAAATTTATGAGACAAGATGCCATGCAGGACATGGCCAGAAGAATTTACAAGGCTGTCTTGAAGGATTATTCACTCCTTCTCACTGTCATTCACAGAGCCTGCACCCTGATCATCTGTAGCCGTAGTCACGACCGGTGATTGAGCTACGAACCACTCACTTGATGCAGCAGAGAGTGGAGTCCATACCACGATCCAGTCAGCACTGCCAGCTTACCATCCAGGAGGCTAAGAATTATCAGATGAGTGGCTACCCACCCGTTTGCCACTGCACAGCAATCCTAATTTGTCCGCTATTGGCTAAGAGTCCATGATTATATCCTCTAGCTGAACATTATCATATAGAGATTTCAGGGATCTGCGTATCTCTTATGTGTCAGTGAGTTCCCAGTGGGGCTCACGTAGTGTTCTTTAGGATTAAACGTTATGTTATATTTGTACTTTTAACAACTGCGTCTGTCATTATAGAATTAGCATCATCAGATTGTGTGACGAGTGAAAGGACTACATCTATACGTATCATTCTGTCTTATCTCCTGTTGTGTGAGAATACATTAGGCAGTGGGGGCTCATTTTTTTCATCCAGGCACGTTAGCAGGAATCACTTGACATACTGTCTTCATTTGTTAGCACAGTTCGTCGTCATAACTTTCCGCCTGGCACTGTTTAGAAGTAGGGATCCATTCTGGGACTTTTGATAATCATTCTTCTAGAATTGCGAGCCATTTGATCGCTTCTTCAGCAGTGGTTAGATTCTCTATTCGTAGAAGTCTATTTAGTATCTACTTTGATCCAATTCCATCCTAGTAGCATACGTTACGCGACACTGGTGGCTCGGTCCGGCATGACAATCCTATAGATTGTTGGGTTCAGTCGAGTATCCAACTTCATAGATAGTTCTAACTTTCAGTCACTAAATAGAGATAGCTACTAATCATACTAGTTAATATATACATACTTATAATATAGGATAACATAAGTTAGGGCAAAGGTGAATTGCTGGCAAACGGGTAAGTGTTGTGTCAATGTGTAACATTTTTTATGCTTGTTATTGAAGATATTTGTGAATCTTTGCGACAAACACATTCTTGATTAAGTGAGTGAGTTATCCAGGTGTATCAACAGGTATCATATTATTACATAACTAACATGTCTTCTGAAAAGCCACCTACTAAGGAGGAACTGCGAGAACAAGGAACATTGTTAGGTTATGAGGGTGCAGAGTTGGACAAATATGTAATAGAAGAAGGAAGAACATGGCGCCGAGAACAAAGGGACATCATCAAAGAGAAGGACGAACGAGAGGAAAGAATTAAATTAAAAATCCAGATGGCGGAAATTGAATCCAGACAGAAGATGCGACAAGCTGAATTGGACAACCAGTTGAAACAGGCTGAATTGGACAACCAGTTGAAACAGGCTGAATTGGACAACCAGTTGAAACAGGCTGAATTGGACAACCAGTTGAAGCAAGCAGAACTGGACAAGGAGTTGAAATTAGCTGAGCAGTTAAGACAGCACGAGTTAGAACTGAGGAGATTAGAACTACAAAATCCTGATGCCTCCAGATTTAGCAGCGCCAGCTCTCCAACTGACAGCCAAGACATTTCCTCAGGACCACATATTACTCCAGGATCAATGAGTTTTCCACTGGCCCACTTCGACCCGAAGGAGGATCAGATGGATGAATATCTTGACAAATTTGTGTTAATGTGTGAAGCCTACAATCTGCCTAAGGATAAATTTAATATTAAACTCTCCCAAGCACTTCGCGGTCCAGCATATGACGTGTTTGCAAAACTCCCTCCAGGTCTTGAGAAGGACTTTGTCACACTCAAAAATGCTCTCTTGAAACGATATCAGTTAACTTCTAGTGCCTACAGGTTGAAGTTCCGTACAGCCAAATGGTCACAAGGAGAATCATTTCCTCAGTTCGCCTCACGGTTACACACTTATTTTAACAAGTGGGTAGAACTGAGTGATTTGGATGCTACTTATGACGGGCTGGCGGAACTAATACTTGTTGAGCAATTTAAAGATGTTCTTCCAAAACAGTTACAAACCTTTATTGCAGAGAATGGTGGTGCTCGGCTAGAGGAGGTTATCTCCCTAGCCGAACGATATTTAACTGCCCATGGCGAAGTAGCTACCACTAAATCTTGTAATTCTTCTACTGCTCAAAATACTCCTGCAACACAGAATAAGGGTTTTCAGCAGAACAACTCTTACGGTAAAGACACCAGAGGGCACACTGGGGGTCCGCACCAAAATCCTGGTTTTCAAAAACAAAAACCACCAGTGAACAATAGTGGATGGGGTAAACCTTACTGCAAGAACTGCAAAAGTAATGATCACCACACGAGCGTGTGCAGAAATAATCCCCCTACCCAGTATGTTGCATGTATGATTACGGGGGCAAGTACCCAACAGAGCATATGTTCTAGTAATGGAACTAGGCCACCCACGGTTGAAACTATTCTGGTTAATGGTAGTCCAGTACTATGTCTCTATGACAGTGGACTCCAGTGTGATGCAATAATAGCTAAGCAGTTAGTGAAACCATCACAGTTAACAAAACAAACAGTTGTGGTTAAAGGGGCTACCAGGAGCTCTCCAACTATAATAGCTAAGATAGCCAAAGTACATGTGACATCTAAGTATGTCACTGGACTCATTTCAGCTGCAGTGACCGATGATCCGGTATATCCTTTCATGCTTGGTCGTAAGTATGTATATCTAGGAGAACCATCATCACCAATGATAATGGCAGCAGTGGAGACCCGGAGTCAGGTTGCACAGTCACATGAACCTATACTCTCAATCAACCCTCTACCTCGGGAGATTAGGGCTGCACAAAATGAATGTCCGACTTTAGTATCTTGTTTTGGCAAACTGCCAAACGGTAGAAATCCTCCAGCAGCTGGAAATTTCTATTTAAAGGACAAGTTGTTGTACCATAGGGCAGGAACTATGGGTACCGAACACGGGCAACTTGTCGTGCCAAAACAATATCGTAATCAGATATTGCATATGGGACATACCATATCCTTCAGTGGACATATGACTGTAGGAGTTACTACCCAGCGTATTTCTTGTCATTATTTTTGGCCGGGAATGACTGCTGACATACGAAGATACGTCCAGTCTTGTCCGGAGTGTCAACATGGCTCCCCCAAGCAGTGGTCTACTCCTGTTTCCATAGGGGAAGGGTTAGTTTTGAACATTCCTTTTGAGCGAGTAGCTATAGACATTATTGGTCCACTGCAAACTTCTAAGAAGAAAAATACTTATATTTTAACTGTAGTAGATACAGGTACAATGTGGGCTGAAGCTACTGTACTGCCCTCCATCAATGCAACTAGGGTAGCAGAGGCTCTCCTAGAAATATTTACCAGAGTAGGATTCCCTATTCTTATTGTAAGTGATAATGGGTCATTATTGAATGAGAAGTTAAGGGGAGAAATCTCCGACATCTTCAGGAGGCACCATATCACCACAGGTTTTAGTCTCACAGAGAATAAGCGACTTGTGGTCAAATATACGGGGACTCTCAAATCGATCATGAACAAGTTAGTCCAGGAGAAACCAGATAGTTGGGACACGTACTTATCAGCAGCAATGTTTGCCTATCGAGAAGTACCACATGTCGCCACCGGTCTTCCACCTGCTACACTATTGTTCGGACGACCAATTAAAGGACCGCTGGAGGCTCTTTTGAGAACCTGGACTGATGAAGGAACAGATGAGAGTGTCGTCAAGTCTTCACAGTATGTAGAGGAACTGAAACAGAAACTGCACACGGGATGGAAATTAGCTAACTCCACTCTCCGTCGTGCCAGAAAACAACAGGCTTCCTTCTATAATAAATCTATTAGAAACCAGTCTCTAGAGGTAGGAGATAAAGTGCTCGTCTTATTAACCAAAGGGGATAATAAGTTAGAAATTGCTTGGCAAGGACCATTCATCATTAAAGAGAAGGTGTCCAGCAACAAGTACTCTGTTTCTATTCGCGGGAAAACTACCGTCTTCCACGTGAATTTACTCAAAAGACATTTTGAGAACAACACGAACCCACCAGTTCATATTATGACTCTGGCAGTGGTTGATAATGGATCCAAAGGGGATCAATCCAGATGGGAAGACAACCCCGACAGATGTGAGGAAGATGACGCGGCTGAACACGATCCCAACTTAGAGACGTCTAAAGGGAAAGTAAGGACGACGCGCATGAAGTATAGGGATCAAGACCAATTGGGTCGAAGGAGAGATGTTGGAATTGTAGGACCTTTATCAGTGACAGACGAAGGACACCCCGACCAACGAAAGCAAAGTCTCCAGAGAAGATTTCCATGGAAGCGACATCAAGCGAGGAGGTTTCTTAGAAGGTGTCTTAGAAACGAAGAGTCGGAGAATTGTGAATAGACATTGTGCTATTGATGAAGAGGGGGACCTGTCCAAATGACCCATAAACGTCAGAGTAAGGGCTGACAAAACTATATGAGAGTTCGGGCTGGAGAAAAAGTTGCTTCTCCAACTTTTTTTGAACGATGGGCATTTGTGACAGGTTGGCCCACCTCTCAGATCGTTTTGTTACTAGATGGAGATAGCCCTCAGTAAACCCCTCTATGTATCCTGTAGTAATTTTTATTTTTATCTATATTTTCAAATATTAGATAAAATCGTCTTTGGTTAGTGTATTTATATACATAAAACTATAGAGAGAGTTAAATACTATTTCTTCTTATAGTTAGAAGTAGATGTAGGGTAGAGTTCGTTTACAAGCCAAGAAATCAAGTCAGGCTGAATTTATATTCAGGTTTGGCTATGAAAAATAATTTGGCCACAGGAAGGGAACTCTCCTGGATGAGAAGTTAACTTCCGGTAGCACCCTAAGATCTGCCATTTTTTCTAGCAACCTGGAAGGAGCAGGAGCTATCACGTCAATTGGCTAAAATTGAACACCTGTCTGTGTTTAAACATATTTTATTGCTGGCTCTTGTTAAGCCGAAAAACCCTCTAAAACATAGAAAAGCCAATGATAGTCTCCACTCCCGATAGGCCAGTCAAAATCTAGTTGCAGGGTGAGTTAATAATAATTTTGTTAAACAATTTTCTGTGTGTCAAAATGCCGGCAAAATCTACCGGCCATGCCGATCGATAATAGATACTATTAATTAAAACTAGTGTTAGTTAACTAATATTAGAATTAGGACCATGTTTGTGCCATGTGGCTTGCCGACAAGGGTAAAACGAAAAGCTCGTCATATGTGGCATTAAAAACATGGATAAATTACATTACGTGATTCTCGAAATTAGGTATCTGCCTGCGGAAGGACACCTGAGTTAGTCAGTAGACGATTAGAGTTAAGATAATTTAATTATGTGCTTAAACTTCGGAACTAGCGGATTTCTCTAGATAATATACTTATTAGTTGAAGGAATTAGTTCAGAGAGTGAATAAGTTACCATTAATTATTCTTTATTAATCTCTATCTTGCCCATAGTCAGATTACTACCATGTGGTCCAAGATGGCCCACTTAACAAAGTTCAAACCTTGGGGGAATTCTCCAACCCTAATATTGTTCTTGTGTATAGTGAAAATAATCTTAAATCTAGCTAAGAAATCTTCTAGATAATTAATTATGTTTTAATTAATATAAGGAAGACTTGCTAGTAGTACAACTCATAACTCTTTAAGTGAACTTGGGGTGTTTCATTGATTTTAATGGTTCACTCGTGTACATCGTGAAGTTATAGTTGTTGTGTGTGATTTCATTTCATTCTATGGAATTCATCAATATGTGATGTTAATTCATCGTGTGGAGTGTAGTTTGTGTGTTTCCATACTTGAAAAATGATGTGTGGTGTTTCATCGATGTAATGGTTTGTTAATGTATATGTGATGTCGGAGTTGTGGCGTCTGAGTTTCAGTCCATTGAAGTCATCCTATATGTACTGTTAAGTCATTATGTGAATTGTGGTTCTTGTTTCCATGAGTAATCATGACTTAGAATATATATTTGGAATGTGGTCTTTGAAGTAGAGCATTGTGATTGTACATGTTTGATCTAAATGTCAGCAGAGAGAATAGGATATCATTTGTGTGCTGTTTCCATGAGATCAGTGTGCTGTTGTAGATTTCAGATAAGGAATCAACCTGTAAATTTAAATAATACATGCTATGAAAATTTATGAGACAAGATGCCATGCAGGACATGGCCAGAAGAATTTACAAGGCTGTCTTGAAGGATTATTCACTCCTTCTCACTGTCATTCACAGAGCCTGCACCCTGATCATCTGTAGCCGTAGTCACGACCGGTGATTGAGCTACGAACCACTCACTTGATGCAGCAGAGAGTGGAGTCCATACCACGATCCAGTCAGCACTGCCAGCTTACCATCCAGGAGGCTAAGAATTATCAGATGAGTGGCTACCCACCCGTTTGCCACTGCACAGCAATCCTAATTTGTCCGCTATTGGCTAAGAGTCCATGATTATATCCTCTAGCTGAACATTATCATATAGAGATTTCAGGGATCTGCGTATCTCTTATGTGTCAGTGAGTTCCCAGTGGGGCTCACGTAGTGTTCTTTAGGATTAAACGTTATGTTATATTTGTACTTTTAACAACTGCGTCTGTCATTATAGAATTAGCATCATCAGATTGTGTGACGAGTGAAAGGACTACATCTATACGTATCATTCTGTCTTATCTCCTGTTGTGTGAGAATACATTAGGCAGTGGGGGCTCATTTTTTTCATCCAGGCACGTTAGCAGGAATCACTTGACATACTGTCTTCATTTGTTAGCACAGTTCGTCGTCATAACTTTCCGCCAGGCACTGTTTAGAAGTAGTGATCCATTCTGGGACTTTTGATAATCATTCTTCTAGAATTGCGAGCCATTTGATCGCTTCTTCAGCAGTGGTTAGATTCTCTATTTGTAGAAGTCTATTTAGTATCTACTTTGATCCAATTCCATCCTAGTAGCATACGTTACGCGACACACACAAACCCTCCAGATTCACCCCCTACAGCAGTCACTCTCACACAAACCCTCCAGATTCACCCCCTACAGCACTCAGTCTCACACAAACCCTCCACATTCACCCCCTACAGCACTCAGTCTCACACAAACCCTCCAGATTCACCCCCTACAGCAGTCACTCTCACACAAACCCTCCACATTCACCCCCTACAGCACTCAGTCTCACACAAACCCTCCAGATTCACCTCCTACAGCAGTCACTCTCACACAAACCCTCCAAATTCACATCATACAGCACTCAGTCTCACACAAACCCTCCAGATTCACCTCCTACAGCAGTCACTCTCACACAAACCCTCCACATTCACCTCCTACAGCAGTCAGTCTCACACAAACCCTCCATATTCACCTCCTACAGCAGTCACTTTTACATAAACCTCCAGATTCACATCCTACAGCACTCATTCTCACACAAACCCTCCACATTCACATCATACAGTACTCATTCTCACACAAACCCTCCACATTCACCTCCTAAAGCATTCACTCTCACACAAACCCTCCACATTCACCCCCTACAGCACTCAGTCTCACACAAACCCTCCACATTCACCCCCTACAGCACTCAGTCTCACACAAACCCTCCACATTCACCCCCTACAGCACTCAGTCTCACACAAACCCTCCAGATTCACCCCCTACAGCAGTCACTCTCACACAAACCCTCCAGATTCACCCCCTACAGCACTCAGTCTCACACAAACCCTCCAGATTCACCCCCTACAGCAGTCACTCTCACACAAACCCTCCAGATTCACCCCCTTCAGCACTCAGTCTCACACAAACCCTCCACATTCACCCCCTACAGAACTCAGTCTCACAAAAACCCTCCAGATTCACCTCCTACAGCAGTCACTCTCACACAAACCCTCCAAATTCACATCATACAGCACTCAGTCTCACACAAACCCTCCACATTCACCTCCTACAGCAGTCAGTCTCACACAAACCCTCCACATTCACCTCCTACAGCAGTCACTTTTACACAAACCTCCAGATTCACATCCTACAGCACTCATTCTCACACAAACCCTCCACATTCACATCATACAGTACTCATTCTCACACAAATCCTCCACATTCACCTCCTAAAGCATTCACTCTCACACAAACCCTCCACATTCACCCCCTACAGCACTCATTCTCACACAAACCCTCCACATTCACCCCCTACAGCACCCAGTCTCACACAAACCCTCCACATTCACCCCCTACAGCACTCAGTCTCACACAAACCCTCCAGATTCACCCCCTACAGCAGTCACTCTCACACAAACCCTCCGGATTCACCCCCTACAGCATTCAGTCTCACACAAACCCTCCAGATTCACCCCCTACAGCAGTCACTCTCACACAAACCCTCCAGATTCACCCCCTACAGCACTCAGTCTCACACAAACCCTCCACATTCACCCCCTACAGAACTCAGTCTCACACAAACCCTCCAGATTCACCTCCTACAGCAGTCACTCTCACACAAACCCTCCAAATTCACATCATACAGCACTCAGTCTCACACAAACCCTCCAGATTCACCTCCTACAGCAGTCACTTTCACACAAACCTCCAGATTCACATCATACAGCACTCATTCTCACACAAACCCTCCACATTCACATCATACAGCACTCATTCTCACACAAACCCTCCACATTCACCTCCTAAAGCATTCACTCTCACACAAACCCACCACATTCACCCCCTACAGCACTCAGTCTCACACAAACCCTCCACATTCACCTCCTAAAGCATTCACTCTCACACAAACCCTCCACATTCACCCCCTACAGCACTCAGTCTCACACAAACCCTCCACATTCACTCCCTACAACACTCAGTCTCACACAAACCCTCCAGATTCACCCCCTACAGCAGTCACTCGCACACAAACCATCCACATTCACCCCCTACAGCACTCAGTCTCACACAAACCCTCCAGATTCACCCCCTACAGCAGTTACTCTCACACAAACCCTCCAGATTCACCCCCTACAGCACTCAGTCTCACACAAACCCTCCAGATTCACCTCCTACAGCAGTCACTCTCACACAAACCCTCCAGATTCACCCCCTACAGCACTCAGTCTCACACAAACCCTCCAGATTCACCCCCTACAGCATTCACTCTCACACAAACCCTCCACATTCACCCCCTACAGCACTCAGTCTCACACAAACCCTCCAGATTCACCCCCTACATCACTCAGTCTCACACAAACCCTCCACATTCACCCCCTACAGCACTCAGTCTCACACAAACCCTCCAGATTCACCTCCTACAGCAGTCACTTTCACACAAACCTCCAGATTCACATCATACAGCACCCATTCTCACACAAACCTCCAGATTCCCATCATACAGCACTCATTCTCACACAAACCTCCAGATTCCCATAATACAGCACTCATTCTCACACAAACCCTCCAGATTCCCATCATACAGCACTCATTCTCACACAAACCCTCCACATTAACCTCCTACAGCACTCATTCTCACACAAACCCTCCACATTCACCTCCTACAGCAGTCACTTTCATACAAACCTCCAGATTCACATCCTACAGCGCTCATTCTCACACAAACCCTCCAGATTCCCATCACACAGCACTCATTCTCACACAAACCCTCCACATTCACCTCCTACAGCACTCATTCTCACACAAACCTCCAGATTCACATCCTACAGCACTCATTCTCACACAAACCCTCCACATTCACATCATACAGCACTCATTCTCACACAAACCCTCCAGATTCCCATCATACAGCACTCATTCTCACACAAACCCTCCACATTCACCTCCTACAGCACTCATTCTCACACAAACCTCCACATTCACCTCCTACAGCACTCAGTCTCACACAAACCCTCCACATTCACCTCCTACAGCAGTCACTTTCACACAAACCTCCAGATTCACATCCTACAGCACTCATTCTCACACAAACCCTCCACATTCACATCATACAGCAATCATTCTCACACAAACCCTCCAGATTCCCATCATACAGCACTCATTCTCACACAAACCTCCACATTCACCTCCTACAGCACTCATTCTCACACAAACCCTCCACATTCACCTCCTACAGCACTCAGTCTCACACAAACCTCCACATTCACCTCCTACAGCACTCATTCTCACACAAACCCTCCACATTCACCTCCTACAGCACTCATTCTCACAGAAACCCTCCACATTCATCTCCTACAGCACTCATTCTCACACAAACCCTCCACATTCACCTCCTACAGCACTCATTCTCACACAAACCCTCCACATTCATCTCCTACAGCACTCATTCTCACACAAACCCTCCACATTCACCTCCTACAGCACTCATTCTCACACAAACCCTCCACATTCACCTCCTACAGCACTCATTCTCACACAAACCCTCCAGATTCCCATCATACAGCACTCATTCTCACACAAACCCTCCACATTCACCTCCTACAGCACTCATTCTCACAGAAACCCTCCACATTCACCTCCTACAGCACTCATTCTCACACAAACCCTCCACATTCACCTCCTACAGCAGTCACTTTCACACAAACCTCCAGATTCACATCCTACAGCACTCATTCTCACACAAACCCTCCACATTCACATCATACAGCACTCATTCTCACAGAAACCCTCCAGATTCCCATCATACAGCACTCATTCTCACACAAACCCTCCACATTCACATCATACAGTACTCATTCTCACACAAACCCTCCACATTCACCTCCTAAAGCATTCACTCTCACACAAACCCTCCACATTCACCCCCTACAGCACTCAGTCTCACACAAACCCTCCACATTCACCCCCTACATCACTCAGTCTCACACAAACCCTCCACATTCACCCCCTACAGCACTCAGTCTCACACAAACCCTCCAGATTCACCCCCTACAGCAGTCACTCTCACACAAACCCTCCAGATTCACCCCCTACAGCACTCAGTCTCACACAAACCCTCCAGATTCACCCCCTACAGCAGTCACTCTCACACAAACCCTCCAGATTCACCCCCTTCAGCACTCAGTCTCACACAAACCCTCCACATTCACCCCCTACAGAACTCAGTCTCACAAAAACCCTCCAGATTCACCTCCTACAGCAGTCACTCTCACACAAACCCTCCAAATTCACATCATACAGCACTCAGTCTCACACAAACCCTCCAGATTCACCTCCTACAGCAGTCACTCTCACACAAACCCTCCACATTCACCTCCTACAGCAGTCAGTCTCACACAAACCCTCCACATTCACCTCCTACAGCAGTCACTTTTACACAAACCTCCAGATTCACATCCTACAGCACTCATTCTCACACAAACCCTCCACATTCACATCATACAGTACTCATTCTCACACAAACCCTCCACATTCACCTCCTAAAGCATTCACTCTCACACAAACCCTCCACATTCACCCCCTACAGCACTCAGTCTCACACAAACCCTCCAGATTCACCCCCTACAGCAGTCACTCTCACACAAACCCTCCAGATTCACCCCCTACAGCACTCACTCTCACACAAACCCTCCACATTCACCCCCTACAGAACTCAGTCTCACAAAAACCCTCCAGATTCACCTCCTACAGCAGTCACTCTCACACAAACCCTCCACATTCACCCCCTACAGCACTCAGTCTCACACAAACCCTCCACATTCACTCCCTACAACACTCAGTCTCACACAAACCCTCCAGATTCACCCCCTACAGCAGTCACTCGCACACAAACCCTCCACATTCACCCCCTACAGCACTCAGTCTCACACAAACCCTCCAGATTCACCCCCTACAGCAGTTACTCTCACACAAACCCTCCAGATTCACCCCCTACAGCACTCAGTCTCACACAAACCCTCCAGATTCACCTCCTACAGCAGTCACTCTCACACAAACCCTCCAGATTCACCCCCTACAGCACTCAGTCTCACACAAACCCTCCAGATTCACCCCCTACAGCATTCACTCTCACACAAACCCTCCACATTCACCCCCTACAGCACTCAGTCTCACACAAACCCTCCAGATTCACCCCCTACATCACTCAGTCTCACACAAACCCTCCACATTCACCCCCTACAGCACTCAGTCTCACACAAACCCTCCAGATTCACCTCCTACAGCAGTCACTCTCACACAAACCCTCCACATTCACCTCCTACAGCAGTCACTTTCACACAAACCTCCAGATTCACATCATACAGCACCCATTCTCACACAAACCTCCAGATTCCCATCATACAGCACTCATTCTCACACAAACCTCCAGATTCCCATAATACAGAACTCATTCTCACACAAACCCTCCAGATTCCCATCATACAGCACTCATTCTCACACAAACCCTCCACATTCACCTCCTACAGCACTCATTCTCACACAAACCCTCCACATTCACCTCCTACAGCAGTCACTTTCATACAAACCTCCAGATTCACATCCTACAGCGCTCATTCTCACACAAACCCTCCAGATTCCCATCATACAGCACTCATTCTCACACAAACCCTCCACATTCACCTCCTACAGCACTCATTCTCACACAAACCTCCAGATTCACATCCTACAGCACTCATTCTCACACAAACCCTCCACATTCACATCATACAGCACTCATTCTCACACAAACCCTCCAGATTCCCATCATACAGCACTCATTCTCACACAAACCCTCCACATTCACCTCCTACAGCACTCATTCTCACACAAACCTCCACATTCACCTCCTACAGCACTCAGTCTCACACAAACCCTCCACATTCACCTCCTACAGCAGTCACTTTCACACAAACCTCCAGATTCACATCCTACAGCACTCATTCTCACACAAACCCTCCACATTCACATCATACAGCACTCATTCTCACACAAACCCTCCAGATTCCCATCATACAGCACTCATTCTCACACAAACCTCCACATTCACCTCCTACAGCACTCATTCTCACACAAACCCTCCACATTCACCTCCTACAGCACTCAGTCTCACACAAACCTCCACATTCACCTCCTACAGCACTCATTCTCACACAAACCCTCCACATTCACCTCCTACAGCACTCATTCTCACAGAAACCCTCCACATTCATCTCCTACAGCACTCATTCTCACACAAACCCTCCACATTCACCTCCTACAGCACTCATTCTCACACAAACCCTCCACATTCATCTCCTACAGCACTCATTCTCACACAAACCCTCCACATTCACCTCCTACAGCACTCATTCTCACACAAACCCTCCACATTCACCTCCTACAGCACTCATTCTCACACAAACCCTCCAGATTCCCATCATACAGCACCCATTCTCACACAAACCCTCCACATTCACCTCCTACAGCACTCATTCTCACAGAAACCCTCCACATTCACCTCCTACAGCACTCATTCTCACACAAACCCTCCACATTCACCTCCTACAGCAGTCACTTTCACACAAACCTCCAGATTCACATCCTACAGCACTCATTCTCACACAAACCCTCCACATTCACATCATACAGCACTCATTCTCACACAAACCCTCCAGATTCCCATCATACAGCACTCATTCTCACACAAACCCTCCACATTCACATCATACAGTACTCATTCTCACACAAACCCTCCACATTCACCTCCTAAAGCATTCACTCTCACACAAACCCTCCACATTCACCTCCTACAGCACTCAGTCTCACACAAACCCTCCAGATTCACCCCCTACAGAACTCAGTCTCACAAAAACCCTCCAGATTCACCTCCTACAGCAGTCACTCTCACACAAACCCTCCAAATTCACATCATACAGCACTCAGTCTCACACAAACCCTCCAGATTCACCTCCTACAGCAGTCACTCTCACACAAACCCTCCACATTCACCTCCTACAGCAGTCAGTCTCACACAAACCCTCCACATTCACCTCCTACAGCAGTCACTTTTACACAAACCTCCAGATTCACATCCTACAGCACTCATTCTCACACAAACCCTCCACATTCACATCATACAGTACTCATTCTCACACAAACCCTCCACATTCACCTCCTAAAGCATTCACTCTCACACAAACCCTCCACATTCACCCCCTACAGCACTCAGTCTCACACAAACCCTCCAGATTCACCCCCTACAGCAGTCACTCTCACACAAACCCTCCAGATTCACCCCCTACAGCACTCAGTCTCACACAAACCCTCCACATTCACCCCCTACAGAACTCAGTCTCACAAAAACCCTCCAGATTCACCTCCTACAGCAGTCACTCTCACACAAACCCTCCACATTCACCCCCTACAGCACTCAGTCTCACACAAACCCTCCACATTCACTCCCTACAACACTCAGTCTCACACAAACCCTCCAGATTCACCCCCTACAGCAGTCACTCGCACACAAACCCTCCACATTCACCCCCTACAGCACTCAGTCTCACACAAACCCTCCAGATTCACCCCCTACAGCAGTTACTCTCACACAAACCCTCCAGATTCACCCCCTACAGCACTCAGTCTCACACAAACCCTCCAGATTCACCTCCTACAGCAGTCACTCTCACACAAACCCTCCAGATTCACCCCCTACAGCACTCAGTCTCACACAAACCCTCCAGATTCACCCCCTACAGCATTCACTCTCACACAAACCCTCCACATTCACCCCCTACAGCACTCAGTCTCACACAAACCCTCCAGATTCACCCCCTACATCACTCAGTCTCACACAAACCCTCCACATTCACCCCCTACAGCACTCAGTCTCACACAAACCCTCCAGATTCACCTCCTACAGCAGTCACTCTCACACAAACCCTCCACATTCACCTCCTACAGCAGTCACTTTCACACAAACCTCCAGATTCACATCATACAGCACCCATTCTCACACAAACCTCCAGATTCCCATCATACAGCACTCATTCTCACACAAACCTCCAGATTCCCATAATACAGAACTCATTCTCACACAAACCCTCCAGATTCCCATCATACAGCACTCATTCTCACACAAACCCTCCACATTCACCTCCTACAGCACTCATTCTCACACAAACCCTCCACATTCACCTCCTACAGCAGTCACTTTCATACAAACCTCCAGATTCACATCCTACAGCGCTCATTCTCACACAAACCCTCCAGATTCCCATCATACAGCACTCATTCTCACACAAACCCTCCACATTCACCTCCTACAGCACTCATTCTCACACAAACCTCCAGATTCACATCCTACAGCACTCATTCTCACACAAACCCTCCACATTCACATCATACAGCACTCATTCTCACACAAACCCTCCAGATTCCCATCATACAGCACTCATTCTCACACAAACCCTCCACATTCACCTCCTACAGCACTCATTCTCACACAAACCTCCACATTCACCTCCTACAGCACTCAGTCTCACACAAACCCTCCACATTCACCTCCTACAGCAGTCACTTTCACACAAACCTCCAGATTCACATCCTACAGCACTCATTCTCACACAAACCCTCCACATTCACATCATACAGCACTCATTCTCACACAAACCCTCCAGATTCCCATCATACAGCACTCATTCTCACACAAACCTCCACATTCACCTCCTACAGCACTCATTCTCACACAAACCCTCCACATTCACCTCCTACAGCACTCAGTCTCACACAAACCTCCACATTCACCTCCTACAGCACTCATTCTCACACAAACCCTCCACATTCACCTCCTACAGCACTCATTCTCACAGAAACCCTCCACATTCATCTCCTACAGCACTCATTCTCACACAAACCCTCCACATTCACCTCCTACAGCACTCATTCTCACACAAACCCTCCACATTCATCTCCTACAGCACTCATTCTCACACAAACCCTCCACATTCACCTCCTACAGCACTCATTCTCACACAAACCCTCCACATTCACCTCCTACAGCACTCATTCTCACACAAACCCTCCAGATTCCCATCATACAGCACCCATTCTCACACAAACCCTCCACATTCACCTCCTACAGCACTCATTCTCACAGAAACCCTCCACATTCACCTCCTACAGCACTCATTCTCACACAAACCCTCCACATTCACCTCCTACAGCAGTCACTTTCACACAAACCTCCAGATTCACATCCTACAGCACTCATTCTCACACAAACCCTCCACATTCACATCATACAGCACTCATTCTCACACAAACCCTCCAGATTCCCATCATACAGCACTCATTCTCACACAAACCCTCCACATTCACATCATACAGTACTCATTCTCACACAAACCCTCCACATTCACCTCCTAAAGCATTCACTCTCACACAAACCCTCCACATTCACCTCCTACAGCACTCAGTCTCACACAAACCCTCCAGATTCACCCCCTACAGCAGTCACTCTCACACAAACCCTCCAGATTCACCCCCTTCAGCACTCAGTCTCACACAAACCCTCCACATTCACCCCCTACAGAACTCAGTCTCACAAAAACCCTCCAGATTCACCTCCTACAGCAGTCACTCTCACACAAACCCTCCAAATTCACATCATACAGCACTCAGTCTCACAAAAACCCTCCAGATTCACCTCCTACAGCAGTCACTCTCACACAAACCCTCCACATTCACTCCCTACAACACTCAGTCTCACACAAACCCTCCAGATTCACCCCCTACAGCAGTCACTCGCACACAAACCCTCCACATTCACCCCCTACAGCACTCAGTCTCACACAAACCCTCCAGATTCACCCCCTACAGCAGTTACTCTCACACAAACCCTCCAGATTCACCCCCTACAGCACTCAGTCTCACACAAACCCTCCAGATTCACCCCCTACAGCACTCAGTCTCACACAAACCCTCCAGATTCACCTCCTACAGCAGTCACTCTCACACAAACCCTCCAGATTCACCCCCTACAGCACTCAGTCTCACACAAACCCTCCAGATTCACCCCCTACAGCATTCACTCTCACACAAACCCTCCACATTCACCCCCTACAGCACTCAGTCTCACACAAACCCTCCAGATTCACCCCCTACATCACTCAGTCTCACACAAACCCTCCACATTCACCCCCTACAGCACTCAGTCTCACACAAACCCTCCAGATTCACCTCCTACAGCAGTCACTCTCACACAAACCCTCCACATTCACCTCCTACAGCAGTCACTTTCACACAAACCTCCAGATTCACATCATACAGCACCCATTCTCACACAAACCTCCAGATTCCCATCATACAGCACTCATTCTCACACAAACCTCCAGATTCCCATAATACAGAACTCATTCTCACACAAACCCTCCAGATTCCCATCATACAGCACTCATTCTCACACAAACCCTCCACATTCACCTCCTACAGCACTCATTCTCACACAAACCCTCCACATTCACCTCCTACAGCAGTCACTTTCATACAAACCTCCAGATTCACATCCTACAGCGCTCATTCTCACACAAACCCTCCAGATTCCCATCATACAGCACTCATTCTCACACAAACCCTCCACATTCACCTCCTACAGCACTCATTCTCACACAAACCTCCAGATTCACATCCTACAGCACTCATTCTCACACAAACCCTCCACATTCACATCATACAGCACTCATTCTCACACAAACCCTCCAGATTCCCATCATACAGCACTCATTCTCACACAAACCCTCCACATTCACCTCCTACAGCACTCATTCTCACACAAACCTCCACATTCACCTCCTACAGCACTCAGTCTCACACAAACCCTCCACATTCACCTCCTACAGCAGTCACTTTCACACAAACCTCCAGATTCACATCCTACAGCACTCATTCTCACACAAACCCTCCACATTCACATCATACAGCACTCATTCTCACACAAACCCTCCAGATTCCCATCATACAGCACTCATTCTCACACAAACCTCCACATTCACCTCCTACAGCACTCATTCTCACACAAACCCTCCACATTCACCTCCTACAGCACTCAGTCTCACACAAACCTCCACATTCACCTCCTACAGCACTCATTCTCACACAAACCCTCCACATTCACCTCCTACAGCACTCATTCTCACAGAAACCCTCCACATTCATCTCCTACAGCACTCATTCTCACACAAACCCTCCACATTCACCTCCTACAGCACTCATTCTCACACAAACCCTCCACATTCATCTCCTACAGCACTCATTCTCACACAAACCCTCCACATTCACCTCCTACAGCACTCATTCTCACACAAACCCTCCACATTCACCTCCTACAGCACTCATTCTCACACAAACCCTCCAGATTCCCATCATACAGCACCCATTCTCACACAAACCCTCCACATTCACCTCCTACAGCACTCATTCTCACAGAAACCCTCCACATTCACCTCCTACAGCACTCATTCTCACACAAACCCTCCACATTCACCTCCTACAGCAGTCACTTTCACACAAACCTCCAGATTCACATCCTACAGCACTCATTCTCACACAAACCCTCCACATTCACATCATACAGCACTCATTCTCACACAAACCCTCCAGATTCCCATCATACAGCACTCATTCTCACACAAACCCTCCACATTCACATCATACAGTACTCATTCTCACACAAACCCTCCACATTCACCTCCTAAAGCATTCACTCTCACACAAACCCTCCACATTCACCCCCTACAGCACTCAGTCTCACACAAACCCTCCAGATTCACCCCCTACAGCAGTCACTCTCACACAAACCCTCCAGATTCACCCCCTTCAGCACTCAGTCTCACACAAACCCTCCACATTCACCCCCTACAGAACTCAGTCTCACAAAAACCCTCCAGATTCACCTCCTACAGCAGTCACTCTCACACAAACCCTCCAAATTCACATCATACAGCACTCAGTCTCACAAAAACCCTCCAGATTCACCTCCTACAGCAGTCACTCTCACACAAACCCTCCACATTCACTCCCTACAACACTCAGTCTCACACAAACCCTCCAGATTCACCCCCTACAGCAGTCACTCGCACACAAACCCTCCACATTCACCCCCTACAGCACTCAGTCTCACACAAACCCTCCAGATTCACCCCCTACAGCAGTTACTCTCACACAAACCCTCCAGATTCACCCCCTACAGCACTCAGTCTCACACAAACCCTCCAGATTCACCTCCTACAGCAGTCACTCTCACACAAACCCTCCAGATTCACCCCCTACAGCACTCAGTCTCACACAAACCCTCCAGATTCACCCCCTACAGCATTCACTCTCACACAAACCCTCCACATTCACCCCCTACAGCACTCAGTCTCACACAAACCCTCCAGATTCACCCCCTACAGCAGTTACTCTCACACAAACCCTCCAGATTCACCCCCTACAGCACTCAGTCTCACACAAACCCTCCAGATTCACCTCCTACAGCAGTCACTCTCACACAAACCCTCCAGATTCACCCCCTACAGCACTCAGTCTCACACAAACCCTCCACATTCACCCCCTACAGCACTCAGTCTCACACAAACCCTCCAGATTCACCTCCTACAGCAGTCACTCTCACACAAACCCTCCACATTCACCTCCTACAGCAGTCACTTTCACACAAACCTCCAGATTCACATCATACAGCACCCATTCTCACACAAACCTCCAGATTCCCATCATACAGCACTCATTCTCACACAAACCTCCAGATTCCCATAATACAGCACTCATTCTCACACAAACCCTCCAGATTCCCATCATACAGCACTCATTCTCACACAAACCCTCCACATTCACCTCCTACAGCACTCATTCTCACACAAACCCTCCACATTCACCTCCTACAGCAGTCACTTTCATACAAACCTCCAGATTCACATCCTACAGCGCTCATTCTCACACAAACCCTCCAGATTCCCATCATACAGCACTCATTCTCACACAAACCCTCCACATTCACCTCCTACAGCACTCATTCTCACACAAACCTCCAGATTCACATCCTACAGCACTCATTCTCACACAAACCCTCCACATTCACATCATACAGCACTCATTCTCACACAAACCCTCCAGATTCCCATCATACAGCACTCATTCTCACACAAACCCTCCACATTCACCTCCTACAGCACTCATTCTCACACAAACCTCCACATTCACCTCCTACAGCACTCAGTCTCACACAAACCCTCCACATTCACCTCCTACAGCAGTCACTTTCACACAAACCTCCAGATTCACATCCTACAGCACTCATTCTCACACAAACCCTCCACATTCACATCATACAGCAATCATTCTCACACAAACCCTCCAGATTCCCATCATACAGCACTCATTCTCACACAAACCTCCACATTCACCTCCTACAGCACTCATTCTCACACAAACCCTCCACATTCACCTCCTACAGCACTCAGTCTCACACAAACCTCCACATTCACCTCCTACAGCACTCATTCTCACACAAACCCTCCACATTCACCTCCTACAGCACTCATTCTCACAGAAACCCTCCACATTCATCTCCTACAGCACTCATTCTCACACAAACCCTCCACATTCACCTCCTACAGCACTCATTCTCACACAAACACTCCACATTCATCTCCTACAGCACTCATTCTCACACAAACCCTCCACATTCACCTCCTACAGCACTCATTCTCACACAAACCCTCCACATTCACCTCCTACAGCACTCATTCTCACACAAACCCTCCAGATTCCCATCATACAGCACTCATTCTCACACAAACCCTCCACATTCACCTCCTACAGCACTCATTCTCACAGAAACCCTCCACATTCACCTCCTACAGCACTCATTCTCACACAAACCCTCCACATTCACCTCCTACAGCAGTCACTTTCACACAAACCTCCAGATTCACATCCTACAGCACTCATTCTCACACAAACCCTCCACATTCACATCATACAGCACTCATTCTCACACAAACCCTCCAGATTCCCATCATACAGCACTCATTCTCACACAAACCCTCCACATTCACATCATACAGTACTCATTCTCACACAAACCCTCCACATTCACCTCCTAAAGCATTCACTCTCACACAAACCCTCCACATTCACCCCCTACAGCACTCAGTCTCACACAAACCCTCCACATTCACCCCCTACAGCACTCAGTCTCACACAAACCCTCCACATTCACCCCCTACAGCACTCAGTCTCACACAAACCCTCCAGATTCACCCCCTACAGCAGTCACTCTCACACAAACCCTCCAGATTCACCCCCTACAGCACTCAGTCTCACACAAACCCTCCAGATTCACCCCCTACAGCAGTCACTCTCACACAAACCCTCCAGATTCACCCCCTTCAGCACTCAGTCTCACACAAACCCTCCACATTCACCCCCTACAGAACTCAGTCTCACAAAAACCCTCCAGATTCACCTCCTACAGCAGTCACTCTCACACAAACCCTCCAAATTCACATCATACAGCACTCAGTCTCACACAAACCCTCCAGATTCACCTCCTACAGCAGTCACTCTCACACAAACCCTCCACATTCACCTCCTACAGCAGTCAGTCTCACACAAACCCTCCACATTCACCTCCTACAGCAGTCACTTTTACACAAACCTCCAGATTCACATCCTACAGCACTCATTCTCACACAAACCCTCCACATTCACATCATACAGTACTCATTCTCACACAAACCCTCCACATTCACCTCCTAAAGCATTCACTCTCACACAAACCCTCCACATTCACCCCCTACAGCACTCAGTCTCACACAAACCCTCCAGATTCACCCCCTACAGCAGTCACTCTCACACAAACCCTCCAGATTCACCCCCTTCAGCACTCAGTCTCACACAAACCCTCCACATTCACCCCCTACAGAACTCAGTCTCACAAAAACCCTCCAGATTCACCTCCTACAGCAGTCACTCTCACACAAACCCTCCACATTCACCCCCTACAGCACTCAGTCTCACACAAACCCTCCACATTCACTCCCTACAACACTCAGTCTCACACAAACCCTCCAGATTCACCCCCTACAGCAGTCACTCGCACACAAACCCTCCACATTCACCCCCTACAGCACTCAGTCTCACACAAACCCTCCAGATTCACCCCCTACAGCAGTTACTCTCACACAAACCCTCCAGATTCACCCCCTACAGCACTCAGTCTCACACAAACCCTCCAGATTCACCTCCTACAGCAGTCACTCTCACACAAACCCTCCAGATTCACCCCCTACAGCACTCAGTCTCACACAAACCCTCCAGATTCACCCCCTACAGCATTCACTCTCACACAAACCCTCCACATTCACCCCCTACAGCACTCAGTCTCACACAAACCCTCCAGATTCATCCCCTACATCACTCAGTCTCACACAAACCCTCCACATTCACCCCCTACAGCACTCAGTCTCACACAAACCCTCCAGATTCACCTCCTACAGCAGTCACTCTCACACAAACCCTCCACATTCACCTCCTACAGCAGTCACTTTCACACAAACCTCCAGATTCACATCATACAGCACCCATTCTCACACAAACCTCCAGATTCCCATCATACAGCACTCATTCTCACACAAACCTCCAGATTCCCATAATACAGCACTCATTCTCACACAAACCCTCCAGATTCCCATCATACAGCACTCATTCTCACACAAACCCTCCACATTCACCTCCTACAGCACTCATTCTCACACAAACCCTCCACATTCACCTCCTACAGCAGTCACTTTCATACAAACCTCCAGATTCACATCCTACAGCGCTCATTCTCACACAAACCCTCCAGATTCCCATCATACAGCACTCATTCTCACACAAACCCTCCACATTCACCTCCTACAGCACTCATTCTCACACAAACCTCCAGATTCACATCCTACAGCACTCATTCTCACACAAACCCTCCACATTCACATCATACAGCACTCATTCTCACACAAACCCTCCAGATTCCCATTATACAGCACTCATTCTCACACAAACCCTCCACATTCACCTCCTACAGCAGTCACTTTCACACAAACCTCCAGATTCACATCCTACAGCACTCATTCTCACACAAACCCTCCACATTCACATCATACAGCACTCATTCTCACACAAACCCTCCAGATTCCCATCATACAGCACTCATTCTCACACAAACCTCCACATTCACCTCCTACAGCACTCATTCTCACACAAACCTCCACATTCACCTCCTACAGCACTCAGTCTCACACAAACCCTCCACATTCACCTCCTACAGCAGTCACTTTCACACAAACCTCCAGATTCACATCCTACAGCACTCATTCTTACACAAACCCTCCACATTCACATCATACAGCACTCATTCTCACACAAACCCTCCAGATTCCCATCATACAGCACTCATTCTCACACAAACCTCCACATTCACCTCCTACAGCACTCATTCTCACACAAACCCTCCACATTCACCTCCTACAGCACTCAGTCTCACACAAACCTCCACATTCACCTCCTACAGCACTCATTCTCACACAAACCCTCCACATTCACCTCCTACAGCACTCATTCTCACAGAAACCCTCCACATTCATCTCCTACAGCACTCATTCTCACACAAACCCTCCACATTCACCTCCTACAGCACTCATTCTCACACAAACCCTCCACATTCATCTCCTACAGCACTCATTCTCACACAAACCCTCCACATTCACCTCCTACAGCACTCATTCTCACACAAACCCTCCACATTCACCTCCTACAGCACTCATTCTCACACAAACCCTCCAGATTCCCATCATACAGCACTCATTCTCACACAAACCCTCCACATTCACCTCCTACAGCACTCATTCTCACAGAAACCCTCCACATTCACCTCCTACAGCACTCATTCTCACACAAACCCTCCACATTCACCTCCTACAGCAGTCACTTTCACACAAACCTCCAGATTCACATCCTACAGCACTCATTCTCACACAAACCCTCCACATTCACATCATACAGCAGTCACTCTCACACAAACCCTCCAGATTCACCCCCTACAGCACTCAGTCTCACACAAACCCTCCAGATTCACCCCCTACAGCATTCACTCTCACACAAACCCTCCACATTCACCCCCTACAGCACTCAGTCTCACACAAACCCTCCAGATTCACCCCCTACATCACTCAGTCTCACACAAACCCTCCACATTCACCCCCTACAGCACTCAGTCTCACACAAACCCTCCAGATTCACCTCCTACAGCAGTCACTCTCACACAAACCCTCCACATTCACCTCCTACAGCAGTCACTTTCACACAAACCTCCAGATTCACATCATACAGCACCCATTCTCACACAAACCTCCAGATTCCCATCATACAGCACTCATTCTCACACAAACCTCCAGATTCCCATAATACAGCACTCATTCTCACACAAACCCTCCAGATTCCCATCATACAGCACTCATTCTCACACAAACCCTCCACATTCACCTCCTACAGCACTCATTCTCACACAAACCCTCCACATTCACCTCCTACAGCAGTCACTTTCATACAAACCTCCAGATTCACATCCTACAGCGCTCATTCTCACACAAACCCTCCAGATTCCCATCATACAGCACTCATTCTTACACAAACCCTCCACATTCACCTCCTACAGCACTCATTCTCACACAAACCTCCAGATTCACATCCTACAGCACTCATTCTCACACAAACCCTCCACATTCACATCATACAGCACTCATTCTCACACAAACCCTCCAGATTCCCATCATACAGCACTCATTCTCACACAAACCCTCCACATTCACCTCCTACAGCACTCATTCTCACACAAACCTCCACATTCACCTCCTACAGCACTCAGTCTCACACAAACCCTCCACATTCACCTCCTACAGCAGTCACTTTCACACAAACCTCCAGATTCACATCCTACAGCACTCATTCTCACACAAACCCTCCACATTCACATCATACAGCAATCATTCTCACACAAACCCTCCAGATTCCCATCATACAGCACTCATTCTCACACAAACCTCCACATTCACCTCCTACAGCACTCATTCTCACACAAACCCTCCACATTCACCTCCTACAGCACTCAGTCTCACACAAACCTCCACATTCACCTCCTACAGCACTCATTCTCACACAAACCCTCCACATTCACCTCCTACAGCACTCATTCTCACAGAAACCCTCCACATTCATCTCCTACAGCACTCATTCTCACACAAACCCTCCACATTCACCTCCTACAGCACTCATTCTCACACAAACCCTCCACATTCATCTCCTACAGCACTCATTCTCACACAAACCCTCCACATTCACCTCCTACAGCACTCATTCTCACACAAACCCTCCACATTCACCTCCTACAGCACTCATTCTCACACAAACCCTCCAGATTCCCATCATACAGCACTCATTCTCACACAAACCCTCCACATTCACCTCCTACAGCACTCATTCTCACAGAAACCCTCCACATTCACCTCCTACAGCACTCATTCTCACACAAACCCTCCACATTCACCTCCTACAGCAGTCACTTTCACACAAACCTCCAGATTCACATCCTACAGCACTCATTCTCACACAAACCCTCCACATTCACATCATACAGCACTCATTCTCACACAAACCCTCCAGATTCCCATCATACAGCACTCATTCTCACACAAACCCTCCACATTCACATCATACAGTACTCATTCTCACACAAACCCTCCACATTCACCTCCTAAAGCATTCACTCTCACACAAACCCTCCACATTCACCCCCTACAGCACTCAGTCTCACACAAACCCTCCACATTCACCCCCTACAGCACTCAGTCTCACACAAACCCTCCACATTCACCCCCTACAGCACTCAGTCTCACACAAACCCTCCAGATTCACCCCCTACAGCAGTCACTCTCACACAAACCCTCCAGATTCACCCCCTACAGCACTCAGTCTCACACAAACCCTCCAGATTCACCCCCTACAGCAGTCACTCTCACACAAACCCTCCAGATTCACCCCCTTCAGCACTCAGTCTCACACAAACCCTCCACATTCACCCCCTACAGAACTCAGTCTCACAAAAACCCTCCAGATTCACCTCCTACAGCAGTCACTCTCACACAAACCCTCCAAATTCACATCATACAGCACTCAGTCTCACACAAACCCTCCAGATTCACCTCCTACAGCAGTCACTCTCACACAAACCCTCCACATTCACCTCCTACAGCAGTCAGTCTCACACAAACCCTCCACATTCACCTCCTACAGCAGTCACTTTTACACAAACCTCCAGATTCACATCCTACAGCACTCATTCTCACACAAACCCTCCACATTCACATCATACAGTACTCATTCTCACACAAACCCTCCACATTCACCTCCTAAAGCATTCACTCTCACACAAACCCTCCACATTCACCCCCTACAGCACTCAGTCTCACACAAACCCTCCAGATTCACCCCCTACAGCAGTCACTCTCACACAAACCCTCCAGATTCACCCCCTTCAGCACTCAGTCTCACACAAACCCTCCACATTCACCCCCTACAGAACTCAGTCTCACAAAAACCCTCCAGATTCACCTCCTACAGCAGTCACTCTCACACAAACCCTCCACATTCACCCCCTACAGCACTCAGTCTCACACAAACCCTCCACATTCACTCCCTACAACACTCAGTCTCACACAAACCCTCCAGATTCACCCCCTACAGCAGTCACTCGCACACAAACCCTCCACATTCACCCCCTACAGCACTCAGTCTCACACAAACCCTCCAGATTCACCCCCTACAGCAGTTACTCTCACACAAACCCTCCAGATTCACCCCCTACAGCACTCAGTCTCACACAAACCCTCCAGATTCACCTCCTACAGCAGTCACTCTCACACAAACCCTCCAGATTCACCCCCTACAGCACTCAGTCTCACACAAACCCTCCAGATTCACCCCCTACAGCATTCACTCTCACACAAACCCTCCACATTCACCCCCTACAGCACTCAGTCTCACACAAACCCTCCAGATTCATCCCCTACATCACTCAGTCTCACACAAACCCTCCACATTCACCCCCTACAGCACTCAGTCTCACACAAACCCTCCAGATTCACCTCCTACAGCAGTCACTCTCACACAAACCCTCCACATTCACCTCCTACAGCAGTCACTTTCACACAAACCTCCAGATTCACATCATACAGCACCCATTCTCACACAAACCTCCAGATTCCCATCATACAGCACTCATTCTCACACAAACCTCCAGATTCCCATAATACAGCACTCATTCTCACACAAACCCTCCAGATTCCCATCATACAGCACTCATTCTCACACAAACCCTCCACATTCACCTCCTACAGCACTCATTCTCACACAAACCCTCCACATTCACCTCCTACAGCAGTCACTTTCATACAAACCTCCAGATTCACATCCTACAGCGCTCATTCTCACACAAACCCTCCAGATTCCCATCATACAGCACTCATTCTCACACAAACCCTCCACATTCACCTCCTACAGCACTCATTCTCACACAAACCTCCAGATTCACATCCTACAGCACTCATTCTCACACAAACCCTCCACATTCACATCATACAGCACTCATTCTCACACAAACCCTCCAGATTCCCATTATACAGCACTCATTCTCACACAAACCCTCCACATTCACCTCCTACAGCACTCATTCTCACACAAACCTCCACATTCACCTCCTACAGCACTCAGTCTCACACAAACCCTCCACATTCACCTCCTACAGCAGTCACTTTCACACAAACCTCCAGATTCACATCCTACAGCACTCATTCTTACACAAACCCTCCACATTCACATCATACAGCACTCATTCTCACACAAACCCTCCAGATTCCCATCATACAGCACTCATTCTCACACAAACCTCCACATTCACCTCCTACAGCACTCATTCTCACACAAACCCTCCACATTCACCTCCTACAGCACTCAGTCTCACACAAACCTCCACATTCACCTCCTACAGCACTCATTCTCACACAAACCCTCCACATTCACCTCCTACAGCACTCATTCTCACAGAAACCCTCCACATTCATCTCCTACAGCACTCATTCTCACACAAACCCTCCACATTCACCTCCTACAGCACTCATTCTCACACAAACCCTCCACATTCATCTCCTACAGCACTCATTCTCACACAAACCCTCCACATTCACCTCCTACAGCACTCATTCTCACACAAACCCTCCACATTCACCTCCTACAGCACTCATTCTCACACAAACCCTCCAGATTCCCATCATACAGCACTCATTCTCACACAAACCCTCCACATTCACCTCCTACAGCACTCATTCTCACAGAAACCCTCCACATTCACCTCCTACAGCACTCATTCTCACACAAACCCTCCACATTCACCTCCTACAGCAGTCACTTTCACACAAACCTCCAGATTCACATCCTACAGCACTCATTCTCACACAAACCCTCCACATTCACATCATACAGCACTCATTCTCACACAAACCCTCCAGATTCCCATCATACAGCACTCATTCTCACACAAACCCTCTACATTCACATCATACAGTACTCATTCTCACACAAACCCTCCACATTCACCTCCTAAAGCATTCACTCTCACACAAACCCTCCACATTCACCCCCTACAGCACTCAGTCTCACACAAACCCTCCAGATTCATCCCCTACAGCAGTCACTCTCACACAAACCCTCCAGATTCACCCCCTTCAGCACTCAGTCTCACACAAACCCTCCACATTCACCCCCTACAGAACTCAGTCTCACAAAAACCCTCCAGATTCACCTCCTACAGCAGTCACTCTCACACAAACCCTCCAAATTCACATCATACAGCACTCAGTCTCACACAAACCCTCCAGATTCACCTCCTACAGCAGTCACTCTCACACAAACCCTCCACATTCACCTCCTACAGCAGTCAGTCTCACACAAACCCTCCACATTCACCTCCTACAGCAGTCACTTTTACACAAACCTCCAGATTCACATCCTACAGCACTCATTCTCACACAAACCCTCCACATTCACATCATACAGTACTCATTCTCACACAAACCCTCCACATTCACCCCCTACAGAACTCAGTCTCACAAAAACCCTCCAGATTCACCTCCTACAGCAGTCACTCTCACACAAACCCTCCACATTCACCCCCTACAGCACTCAGTCTCACACAAACCCTCCACATTCACTCCCTACAACACTCAGTCTCACACAAACCCTCCAGATTCACCCCCTACAGCAGTCACTCGCACACAAACCCTCCACATTCACCCCCTACAGCACTCAGTCTCACACAAACCCTCCAGATTCACCCCCTACAGCAGTTACTCTCACACAAACCCTCCAGATTCACCCCCTACAGCACTCAGTCTCACACAAACCCTCCAGATTCACCTCCTACAGCAGTCACTCTCACACAAACCCTCCAGATTCACCCCCTACAGCACTCAGTCTCACACAAACCCTCCAGATTCACCCCCTACAGCATTCACTCTCACACAAACCCTCCACATTCACCCCCTACAGCACTCAGTCTCACACAAACCCTCCAGATTCACCCCCTACATCACTCAGTCTCACACAAACCCTCCACATTCACCCCCTACAGCACTCAGTCTCACACAAACCCTCCAGATTCACCTCCTACAGCAGTCACTCTCACACAAACCCTCCACATTCACCTCCTACAGCAGTCACTTTCACACAAACCTCCAGATTCACATCATACAGCACCCATTCTCACACAAACCTCCAGATTCCCATCATACAGCACTCATTCTCACACAAACCTCCAGATTCCCATAATACAGCACTCATTCTCACACAAACCCTCCAGATTCCCATCATACAGCACTCATTCTCACACAAACCCTCCACATTCACCTCCTACAGCACTCATTCTCACACAAACCCTCCACATTCACCTCCTACAGCAGTCACTTTCATACAAACCTCCAGATTCACATCCTACAGCGCTCATTCTCACACAAACCCTCCAGATTCCCATCATACAGCACTCATTCTCACACAAACCCTCCACATTCACCTCCTACAGCACTCATTCTCACACAAACCTCCAGATTCACATCCTACAGCACTCATTCTCACACAAACCCTCCACATTCACATCATACAGCACTCATTCTCACACAAACCCTCCAGATTCCCATCATACAGCACTCATTCTCACACAAACCCTCCACATTCACCTCCTACAGCACTCATTCTCACACAAACCTCCACATTCACCTCCTACAGCACTCAGTCTCACACAAACCCTCCACATTCACCTCCTACAGCAGTCACTTTCACACAAACCTCCAGATTCACATCCTACAGCACTCATTCTCACACAAACCCTCCACATTCACATCATACAGCACTCATTCTCACACAAACCCTCCAGATTCCCATCATACAGCACTCATTCTCACACAAACCTCCACATTCACCTCCTACAGCACTCATTCTCACACAAACCCTCCACATTCACCTCCTACAGCACTCAGTCTCACACAAACCTCCACATTCACCTCCTACAGCACTCATTCTCACACAAACCCTCCACATTCACCCCCTACAGCACTCAGTCTCACACAAACCCTCCACATTCACTCCCTACAACACTCAGTCTCACACAAACCCTCCAGATTCACCCCCTACAGCAGTCACTCGCACACAAACCCTCCACATTCACCCCCTACAGCACTCAGTCTCACACAAACCCTCCAGATTCACCCCCTACAGCAGTTACTCTCACACAAACCCTCCAGATTCACCCCCTACAGCACTCAGTCTCACACAAACCCTCCAGATTCACCTCCTACAGCAGTCACTCTCACACAAACCCTCCAGATTCACCCCCTACAGCACTCAGTCTCACACAAACCCTCCAGATTCACCCCCTACAGCATTCACTCTCACACAAACCCTCCACATTCACCCCCTACAGCACTCAGTCTCACACAAACCCTCCAGATTCACCCCCTACATCACTCAGTCTCACACAAACCCTCCACATTCACCCCCTACAGCACTCAGTCTCACACAAACCCTCCAGATTCACCTCCTACAGCAGTCACTCTCACACAAACCCTCCACATTCACCTCCTACAGCAGTCACTTTCACACAAACCTCCAGATTCACATCATACAGCACCCATTCTCACACAAACCTCCAGATTCCCATCATACTGCACTCATTCTCACACAAACCTCCAGATTCCCATAATACAGCACTCATTCTCACACAAACCCTCCAGATTCCCATCATACAGCACTCATTCTCACACAAACCCTCCACATTCACCTCCTACAGCACTCATTCTCACACAAACCCTCCACATTCACCTCCTACAGCAGTCACTTTCATACAAACCTCCAGATTCACATCCTACAGCGCTCATTCTCACACAAACCCTCCAGATTCCCATCATACAGCACTCATTCTCACACAAACCCTCCACATTCACCTCCTACAGCACTCATTCTCACACAAACCTCCAGATTCACATCCTACAGCACTCATTCTCACACAAACCCTCCACATTCACATCATACAGCACTCATTCTCACACAAACCCTCCAGATTCCCATCATACAGCACTCATTCTCACACAAACCCTCCACATTCACCTCCTACAGCACTCATTCTCACACAAACCTCCACATTCACCTCCTACAGCACTCAGTCTCACACAAACCCTCCACATTCACCTCCTACAGCAGTCACTTTCACACAAACCTCCAGATTCACATCCTACAGCACTCATTCTCACACAAACCCTCCACATTCACATCATACAGCACTCATTCTCACACAAACCCTCCAGATTCCCATCATACAGCACTCATTCTCACACAAACCTCCACATTCACCTCCTACAGCACTCATTCTCACACAAACCCTCCACATTCACCTCCTACAGCACTCAGTCTCACACAAACCTCCACATTCACCTCCTACAGCACTCATTCTCACACAAACCCTCCACATTCACCTCCTACAGCACTCATTCTCACAGAAACCCTCCACATTCATCTCCTACAGCACTCATTCTCACACAAACCCTCCACATTCACCTCCTACAGCACTCATTCTCACACAAACCCTCCACATTCATCTCCTACAGCACTCATTCTCACACAAACCCTCCACATTCACCTCCTACAGCACTCATTCTCACACAAACCCTCCACATTCACCTCCTACAGCACTCATTCTCACACAAACCCTCCAGATTCCCATCATACAGCACTCATTCTCACACAAACCCTCCACATTCACCTCCTACAGCACTCATTCTCACAGAAACCCTCCACATTCACCTCCTACAGCACTCATTCTCACACAAACCCTCCACATTCACCTCCTACAGCAGTCACTTTCACACAAACCTCCAGAGTCACATCCTACAGCACTCATTCTCACACAAACCCTCCACATTCACATCATACAGCACTCATTCTCACACAAACCCTCCAGATTCCCATCATACAGCACTCATTCTCACACAAACCCTCCACATTAACATCATACAGTACTCATTCTCACACAAACCCTCCACATTCACCTCCTAAAGCATTCACTCTCACACAAACCCTCCACATTCACCCCCTACAGCACTCAGTCTCACACAAACCCTCCACATTCACCCCCTACAGCACTCAGTCTCACACAAACCCTCCACATTCACCCCCTACAGCACTCAGTCTCACACAAACCCTCCAGATTCACCCCCTACAGCAGTCACTCTCACACAAACCCTCCAGATTCACCCCCTACAGCACTCAGTCTCACACAAACCCTCCAGATTCACCCCCTACAGCAGTCACTCTCACACAAACCCTCCAGATTCACCCCCTTCAGCACTCAGTCTCACACAAACCCTCCACATTCACCCCCTACAGAACTCAGTCTCACAAAAACCCTCCAGATTCACCTCCTACAGCAGTCACTCTCACACAAACCCTCCAAATTCACATCATACAGCACTCAGTCTCACACAAACCCTCCAGATTCACCTCCTACAGCAGTCACTCTCACACAAACCCTCCACATTCACCTCCTACAGCAGTCAGTCTCACACAAACCCTCCACATTCACCTCCTACAGCAGTCACTTTTACACAAACCTCCAGATTCACATCCTACAGCACTCATTCTCACACAAACCCTCCACATTCACATCATACAGTACTCATTCTCACACAAACCCTCCACATTCACCTCCTAAAGCATTCACTCTCACACAAACCCTCCACATTCACCCCCTACAGCACTCAGTCTCACACAAACCCTCCAGATTCACCCCCTACAGCAGTCACTCTCACACAAACCCTCCAGATTCACCCCCTTCAGCACTCAGTCTCACACAAACCCTCCACATTCACCCCCTACAGAACTCAGTCTCACAAAAACCCTCCAGATTCACCTCCTACAGCAGTCACTCTCACACAAACCCTCCAAATTCACATCATACAGCACTCAGTCTCACACAAACCCTCCACATTAACCTCCTACAGCAGTCAGTCTCACACAAACCCTCCACATTCACCTCCTACAGCAGTCACTTTTACACAAACCTCCAGATTCACATCCTACAGCACTCATTCTCACACAAACCCTCCACATTCACATCATACAGTACTCATTCTCACACAAACCCTCCACATTCACCTCCTAAAGCATTCACTCTCACACAAACCCTCCACATTCACCCCCTACAGCACTCATTCTCACACAAACCCTCCACATTCACCCCCTACAGCACTCAGTCTCACACAAACCCTCCACATTCACCCCCTACAGCACTCAGTCTCACACAAACCCTCCAGATTCACCCCCTACAGCAGTCACTCTCACACAAACCCTCCAGATTCACCCCCTACAGCATTCAGTCTCACACAAACCCTCCAGATTCACCCCCTACAGCAGTCACTCTCACACAAACCCTCCAGATTCACCCCCTACAGCACTCAGTCTCACACAAACCCTCCACATTCACCCCCTACAGAACTCAATCTCACACAAACCCTCCAGATTCACCTCCTACAGCAGTCACTCTCACACAAACCCTCCAAATTCACATCATACAGCACTCAGTCTCACACAAACCCTCCAGATTCACCTCCTACAGCAGTCACTTTCACACAAACCTCCAGATTCACATCATACAGCACTCATTCTCACACAAACCCTCCACATTCACATCATACAGCACTCATTCTCACACAAACCCTCCACATTCACCTCCTAAAGCATTCACTCTCACACAAACCCACCACATTCACCCCCTACAGCACTCAGTCTCACACAAACCCTCCACATTCACCTCCTAAAGCATTCACTCTCACACAAACCCTCCACATTCACCCCCTACAGCACTCAGTCTCACACAAACCCTCCACATTCACTCCCTACAACACTCAGTCTCACACAAACCCTCCAGATTCACCCCCTACAGCAGTCACTCGCACACAAACCCTCCACATTCACCCCCTACAGCACTCAGTCTCACACAAACCCTCCAGATTCACCCCCTACAGCAGTTACTCTCACACAAACCCTCCAGATTCACCCCCTACAGCACTCAGTCTCACACAAACCCTCCAGATTCACCTCCTACAGCAGTCACTCTCACACAAACCCTCCAGATTCACCCCCTACAGCACTCAGTCTCACACAAACCCTCCAGATTCACCCCCTACAGCATTCACTCTCACACAAACCCTCCACATTCACCCCCTACAGCACTCAGTCTCACACAAACCCTCCAGATTCACCTCCTACAGCAGTCACTCTCACACAAACCCTCCACATTTACCTCCTACAGCAGTCACTTTCACACAAACCTCCAGATTCACATCATACAGCACCCATTCTCACACAAACCTCCAGATTCCCATCATACAGCACTCATTCTCACACAAACCTCCAGATTCCCATAATACAGCACTCATTCTCACACAAACCCTCCAGATTCCCATCATACAGCACTCATTCTCACACAAACCCTCCACATTCACCTCCTACAGCACTCATTCTCACACAAACCCTCCACATTCACCTCCTACAGCAGTCACTTTCATACAAACCTCCAGATTCACATCCTACAGCGCTCATTCTCACACAAACCCTCCAGATTCCCATCATACAGCACTCATTCTCACACAAACCCTCCACATTCACCTCCTACAGCACTCATTCTCACACAAACCTCCAGATTCACATCCTACAGCACTCATTCTCACACAAACCCTCCACATTCACATCATACAGCACTCATTCTCACACAAACCCTCCAGATTCCCATCATACAGCACTCATTCTCACACAAACCCTCCACATTCACCTCCTACAGCACTCATTCTCACACAAACCTCCACATTCACCTCCTGCAGCACTCATTCTCACACAAACCCTCCACATTCACCTCCTACAGCACTCATTCTCACAGAAACCCTCCACATTCATCTCCTACAGCACTCATTCTCACACAAACCCTCCACATTCACCTCCTACAGCACTCATTCTCACACAAACCCTCCACATTCGTCTCCTACAGCACTCATTCTCACACAAACCCTCCACATTCACCTCCTACAGCACTCATTCTCACACAAACCCTCCACATTCACCTCCTACAGCACTCATTCTCACACAAACCCTCCAGATTCCCATCATACAGCACTCATTCTCACACAAACCCTCCACATTCACCTCCTACAGCACTCATTCTCACAGAAACCCTCCACATTCACCCCCTACAGCACTCAGTCTCACACAAACCCTCCACATTCACCCCCTACAGCACTCAGTCTCACACAAACCCTCCACATTCACCCCCTACAGCACTCAGTCTCACACAAACCCTCCAGATTCACCCCCTACAGCAGTCACTCTCACACAAACCCTCCAGATTCACCCCCTACAGCACTCAGTCTCACACAAACCCTCCAGATTCACCCCCTACAGCAGTCACTCTCACACAAACCTTCCAGATTCACCCCCTTCAGCACTCAGTCTCACACAAACCCTCCACATTCACCCCCTACAGAACTCAGTCTCACAAAAACCCTCCAGATTCACCTCCTACAGCAGTCACTCTCACACAAACCCTCCAAATTCACATCATACAGCACTCAGTCTCACACAAACCCTCCAGATTCACCTCCTACAGCAGTCACTCTCACACAAACCCTCCACATTCACCTCCTACAGCAGTCAGTCTCACACAAACCCTCCACATTCACCTCCTACAGCAGTCACTTTTACACAAACCTCCAGATTCACATCCTACAGCACTCATTCTCACACAAACCCTCCACATTCACATCATACAGTACTCATTCTCACACAAACCCTCCACATTCACCTCCTAAAGCATTCACTCTCACACAAACCCTCCACATTCACCCCCTACAGCACTCAGTCTCACACAAACCCTCCACATTCACCCCCTACAGCACTCAGTCTCACACAAACCCTCCAGATTCACCCCCTACAGCAGTCACTCTCACACAAACCCTCCAGATTCACCCTCTACAGCACTCAGTCTCACACAAACCCTCCACATTCACCCCCTACAGAACTCAGTCTCACACAAACCCTCCAGATTCACCTCCTACAGCAGTCACTCTCACACAAACCCTCCAAATTCACATCATATAGCACTCAGTCTCACACAAACCCTCCAGATTCACCTCCTACAGCAGTCACTTTCACACAAACCTCTAGATTCACATCATACAGCACTCATTCTCACACAAACCCTCCACATTCACATCATACAGCACTCATTCTCACATAAACCCTCCACATTCACCTCCTAAAGCATTCACTCTCACACAAACCCACCACATTCACCCCCTACAGCACTCAGTCTCACACAAACCCTCCACATTCACCTCCTAAAGCATTCACTCTCACACAAACCCTCCACATTCACCCCCTACAGCACTCAGTCTCACACAAACCCTCCACATTCACCCCCTACAACACTCAGTCTCACACAAACCCTCCAGATTCACCCCCTACAGCAGTCACTCTCACACAAACCCTCCACATTCACCCCCTACAGCACTCAGTCTCACACAAACCCTCCAGATTCACCCCCTACAGCAGTTACTCTCACACAAACCCTCCACATTCACCCCCTACAGCACTCAGTCTCACACAAACCCTCCAGATTCACCCCCTACATCACTCAGTCTCACACAAACCCTCCACATTCACCCCCTACAGCACTCAGTCTCACACAAACCCTCCAGATTCACCTCCTACAGCAGTCACTCTCACACAAACCCTCCACATTCACCTCCTACAGCAGTCACTTTCACACAAACCTCCAGATTCACATCATACAGCACCCATTCTCACACAAACCTCCAGATTCCCATCATACAGCACTCATTCTCACACAAACCTCCAGATTCCCATAATACAGCACTCATTCTCACACAAACCCTCCACATTCACCTCCTACAGCACTCATTCTCACACAAACCCTCCACATTCACCTCCTACAGCAGTCACTTTCATACAAACCTCCAGATTCACATCCTACAGCGCTCATTCTCACACAAACCCTCCAGATTCCCATCATACAGCACTCATTCTCACACAAACCCTCCACATTCACCTCCTACAGCACTCATTCTCACACAAACCTCCAGATTCACATCCTACAGCACTCATTCTCACACAAACCCTCCACATTCACATCATACAGCACTCATTCTCACACAAACCCTCCAGATTCCCATCATACAGCACTCATTCTCACACAAACCTCCACATTCACCTCCTACAGCACTCAGTCTCACACAAACCCTCCACATTCACCTCCTACAGCAGTCACTTTCACACAAACCTCCACATTCACCTCCTACAGCACTCAGTCTCACACAAACCCTCCACATTCACCTCCTACAGCAGTCACTTTCACACAAACCTCCAGATTCACATCCTACAGCACTCATTCTCACACAAACCCTCCACATTCACATCATACAGCACTCATTCTCACACAAACCCTCCAGATTCCCATCATACAGCACTCATTCTCACACAAACCTCCACATTCACCTCCTACAGCACTCATTCTCACACAAACCCTCCACATTCACCTCCTACAGCACTCAGTCTCACACAAACCTCCACATTCACCTCCTACAGCACTCATTCTCACACAAACCCTCCACATTCACCTCCTACAGCACTCATTCTCACAGAAACCCTCCACATTCATCTCCTACAGCACTCATTCTCACACAAACCCTCCACATTCACCTCCTACAGCACTCATTCTCACACAAACCCTCCACATTCATCTCCTACAGCACTCATTCTCACACAAACCCTCCACATTCACCTCCTACAGCACTCATTCTCACACAAACCCTCCACATTCACCTCCTACAGCACTCATTCTCACACAAACCCTCCAGATTCCCATCATACAGCACTCATTCTCACAGAAACCCTCCACATTCACCTCCTACAGCACTCATTCTCACAGAAACCCTCCACATTCACCTCCTACAGCACTCATTCTCACACAAACCCTCCACATTCAACTCCTACAGCAGTCACTTTCACACAAACCTCCAGATTCACATCCTACAGCACTCATTCTCACACAAACCCTCCAGATTTCCATCATACAGCACTCATTCTCACACAAACCATCCACATTCACCTCCTACAGCACTCATTCTCACACAAACCCTCCACATTCACCTCCTACAGCACTCATTCTCACACAAACCTCCACATTCACCTCCTACAGCACTCATTCTCACACAAACCCTCGACATTCACCTCCTACAGCACTCATTCTCACACAAACCTCCAGATTCACATCCTACAGCACTCATTCTCACACAAACCCTTCAGATTCCCATCATACAGCACTCATTCTCACACAAACCCTCCAGATTCCCATCATAGAGCACTCATTCTCACACAAACCCTCCACATTCACCTCCTACAGCACTCATTCTCACACAAACCCTCCACATTCACCTCCTACAGCACTCATTCTCACACAAACCCTCCACATTCATCTCCTACAGCACTCATTCTCACACAAACCCTCCAGATTCCCATCATACAGCACTCATTCTCACACAAACCCTCCACATTCACCTCCTACAGCACTCATTCTCACACAAACCTCCAGATTCACATCCTACAGCACTCATTCTCACACAAACCCTCCACATTCACATCATACAGCACTCATTCTCACACAAACCCTCCAGATTTCCATCATACAGCACTCATTCTCACACAAACCATCCACATTCACCTCCTACAGCACTCATTCTCACACAAACCCTCCACATTCACCTCCTACAGCACTCATTCTCACACAAACCCTCCACATTCACCTCCTACAGCACTCATTCTTACAGAAACCCTCCACATTCATCTCCTACAGCACTCAGTCTCACACAAACCCTCCACATTCACCTCCTACAGCACTCATTCTCACACAAACCTCCAGATTCACCTCCTACAGCACTCATTCTCACATAAACCCTTCAGATTCCCATCATACAGCACTCATTCTCACAGAAACCCTCCACATTCACCTCCTACAGCACTCATTCTCACACAAACCTCCACATTCACCTCCTACAGCACTCATTCTCACACAAACCCTCCACATTCACCTCCTACAGCACTCATTCTCACACAAACCCTCCACATTCACCTCCTACAGCACTCATTCTCACACAAACCTCCAGATTCACATCCTACAGCACTCATTCTCACACAAACCCTCCACATTCACCTCCTACAGCACTCATTCTCACAGAAACCCTCCACATTCACCTCCTACAGCACTCATTCTCACACAAACCCTACACATTCACCTCCTACAGCACTCATTCTCACACAAACCCTCCACATTCACATCATACAGCACTCATTCTCACACAAACCCTCCAGATTCCCATCATACAGCACTCATTCTCACACAAACCCTCCACATTCACCTCCTACAGCACTCATTCTCACACAAACCCTCCAGATTCCCATCATACAGCACTCATTCTCACACAAATCCTCCACATTCACCTCCTACAGCACTCATTCTCACACAAACCCTCCACATTCACCTCCTACAGCACTCATTCTCACACAAACCCTCCACATTCACATCATACAGCACTCATTCTCACACAAACCCTCCACATTCACCTCCTACAGCACTCATTCTCACACAAACCCTCCACATTCACATCATACAGCACTCATTCTCACACAAACCCTCCAGATTCCCATCATACAGCACTCATTCTCACACAAACCCTCCACATTCACCTCCTACAGCACTCATTCTCACACAAACCCTCCACATTCATCTCCTACAGCACTCATTCTCACACAAACCCTCCAGATTCACATCATACAGCACTCATTCTCACACAAACCCTCCAGATTCCCATCATACAGCACTCATTCTCACACAAACCCTCCACATTCACCTCCTACAGCACTCATTCTCACACAAACCCTGCACATTCATCTCCTACAGCACTCATTCTCACAAACCCTCCACATTCACATCATACAGCACTCATTCTCACACAAACCCTCCACATTCACCTCCTACAGCACTCATTCTCACACAAACCCTCCACATTCACATCATACAGCACTCATTCTCACACAAACCCTCCAGATTCCCATCATAGAGCACTCATTCTCACACAAACCCTCCACATTCACATCATACAGCACTCATTCTCACACAAACCCTCCAGATTCCCATCATACAGCACTCATTCTCACACAAACCGTCCACATTCACCTCCTACAGCACTCATTCTCACACAAACCCTCCACATTCATCTCCTACAGCACTCATTCTCACACAAACCCTCCACATTCCCATCATACAGCACTCATTCTCACACAAACCCTCCAGATTCCCATCATACAACACTCATTCTCACACAAACCCTCCACATTCACCTCCTACAGCAGGCATAGTCAGTTGCTGTGTGACTATACTTGGTTTCCAGGATGGGCCCTGGTCACACACAGGCCACTTTGTGTCATACTATATATCTGACAGTCAGTTCTTTGTTATATCCCTTGTTTCAGTAACTAGTCGTTTCTTGAGTTGTAGAACTGGATGTTATAGAGTCATTTCCCTTGAATGTTTACTGTTTACTGACATTTACTGTCTATTAAAGAGTGTTATTCATGACTTAATATCTTGTCAATGTCTTATATTAAGACATATTGATTTCATATATAAAGACATGAAGAATTGTATGAGTGGAATAATGTTTTTTTAATGGTTTGATTTATAAAAATTAAGAGAATTATTTGAATGGAGTAGTGTTTTATTTAATGATATTTAAGCCCTAGCTAATACAGATACGAAAGTTCATAGGAAATGTGGAAACATAACTGACACAAAATAACAGTTATAGTGATGAGTTTGCTCAGCTGCAGGCTGTAGTGCCATTGAAAACATGCACTTTAGGATCAGATTTGGTTGATTGACTATCCATGATGTCTCTCCTCTATGATTGTTTCAGTTGCTTGTGACATAATGTTGAAATGTTTGATCTGTCTCACCTCTTCTATACATTATGCATTTACAGTGTATATGTTTGTGTCATGGTGTTTGTTTTCTGTGAATATAGCCACCATGCTATGTCACTTAACGCAAAATGTACAGATATGGCTTGTGACAGAGTGTCTCTTTTCCTGTTCAAACCCTCATAGAAGCTTACTAATATTCTTAAGCAAGGATAAATCATTCTGGCCCTTCACCCATGTATATGATTTTAGTCTGTGTCGAAACAGCTTATAGAAATGACTGTTTCATTTTGTTTTTCACGTTTTGTTACTGTCAATATAATATAAACAATATAATGTCTGTGCTTGGGACGCAGAGGTGTTTCCATGGCACCAGGGCCGGGTTATATACTGGCCAAGACCTATTGACGCGTCCTCGTCGAGCGTCCTGGGCAACAGGTCCCTTCGGGGTCCTGGCTAAAGTCAGTAGGATCGCCGATTCTTCCGAAGTCGGAGAGTGTCTGCCTGTACGGCGAGGAACCAATAAGCCAGACATGGGACAACGGATACTCATGCAAACCTCAGGTCCTGTATGACATCACACTGATGTTGGACAACAGGATGCCTTCATCCGACATACAGGACTTCGACGTTGCAGCTCAAGCCAACGAACACAAGCAAGCAAGCAAGCATGCATGTCTGTGCTTGACCATAGGTAGTGATGAGTCACTGTCTGGTTGTCTGTAGTCATCATTGGCAGTGGTGAATCAGTGGTGTCTGTAGTCAGTACAGCATGCACAGTGATAAAACATTTGTGTCTGTAGTCAGTACACTATGCACAGTGATGAATCATTGGTGTCTGTAGTAAGTACACCATGCACAGTGATAAATCTGTGGTGTCTGTAGTCAGTATACCATGCACAGTGGTAAATCAGTGGTGTCTGTAGTCAGTAAACCATGCACAGTGATGAACCATTGGTGTCTGTAGTCAGTACACCATGCACAGTGATAAATCAGTGGTGTCTGTAGTCAGTACACCATGAACAGTGATGAATCAGTGTTTAAACATCATGTCTGTAATCAGTACACCATGGACAGTGGTGAATCAGTGATGAAACATCATGTCTGTAGTCAGTACACCATGGACAGTGGTGAATCAGTGTTGAAACATCATGTCTGTAGTCAGTACACCATGGACAGTGGTGAATTAGTGATGAAACATCATGTCTGTAGTCAGTACACCATGGACAGTGGTGAATCAGTGTTGAAACATCATGTCTGTAGTCAGTACACCATGGACAGTGGTGAATCAGTGTTGAAACATCTTATCTGTAGTGTCAGTAAAATCAGTACACCATTGACAGGGTCAAACATCATGTCTGTAGCATTAGTCATCAGATACAACATTATATGAGACGTGGTCTGTAGCATGTCACCACTAATCACTGCCATGATAAACAAGCCCACTAATACTGCCATGATAAACAAGCCCACTAATACTGTCATGATAAACAAGCCCACTAATACTGCATGATAAACAAGCCCACTAATACTGCATGTTAAACAAGCCCACCAATACTGTCATGATAAACATGCCCACTAATACTGCATGATAAACAAGCCCACTAATACTGTCATGATAAACAAGCCCACTAATATTGTCATGATAAACAAGCCCATTAATACTGTAATGGTAAACAAGAATACTAATCACTGCCATGCTAAACAAGCCCACTAATACTGTCATGGTAAACAAGAATACTTATCACTGCCATGCTAAACAAGCCCACTAATACTGTCATGGTAAACAAGCCCACTAATACTGTCATGGTAAACAAGACCACTAATACTGTCATGATAAACAAGCCCACTAATACTGTAATGGTAAACTAAACAAGAATACTAATCACTGCCATGCTAAACAAGCCCACTAATACTGTCATGGTAAACAAGCCCACTAATACTGTCATGGTAAACAAGCCCACTAATATTGTCATGGTAAACAAGCCCACTAATACTGTCATGGTAAACAATAATACTAATCACTGCCATGATAAACAAGCCCACTAATACTGTAATGGTAAACAAGAATACTAATCACTGCCATGATAAACAAGCCCACTAATACTGTCATGGTAAACAAGCCCACTAATACTGCCATGGTAAACAAGAATACTAATCACTGCCATGATAAACAAGCCCACTAATACTGTCATGGTAAACAAGAATACATATCACTGCCATGCTAAACAAGCCCACTAATACTGTCATGGTAAACAAGCCCACTAATACTGCCATGATAAACACGCCCACTAATACTGTAATGGTAAACAAGAATACTAATCACTGCCATGCTAAACAAGCCCACTAATACTGTCATGGTAAACAAGCCCACTAATACTGTCATGGTAAACAAGAATACTAATCACTGCCATGGTAAACAAGCCCACTAATACTGTCACGGTAAACAAGAATACTAATCACTGCCATGGTAAACAAGCCCACTAATACTGTCACGGTAAACAAGCCCACTAATACTGTCATGGTAAACAAGCCCACTAATACTGTAATGGTAAACAAGAATACTAATCACTGCCATGCTAAAGAAGCCCACTAATACTGTCATGGTAAACAAGCCCACTAATACTGTCATGATAAACAAGCCCACTAATACTGTAATGGTAAACAAGAATACTAATCACTGCCATGATAAACAAGCCCACTAATACTGTCATGGTAAACAAGCCCACTAATACTGTCATGGTAAACAAGCCCACTAATACTGCCATGCTAAACAAGCCCACTAATACTGTCATGGTAAACAAGCCCACTAAAACTGTCATGGTAAACAAGCCCATTAATACTGCCATGATAAACAAGCCCACTAATACTGTAATGGTAAACAAGAATACTAATCACTGCCATGCTAAACAAGCCCACTAATACTGTCATGGTAAACAAGCCCACTAATACTGTCATGGTAAACAAGACCACTAATACTGTCATGGTAAACAAGCCCACTAATACTGTCATGGTAAACAAGAATACTAATCACTGCCATGATAAACAAGCCCACTAATACTGTCATGATAAACAAGCCCACTAATACTGTCATGGTAAACAAGAATACTAATCACTGCCATGATAAACAAGCTCACTAATACTGTCATGGTAAACAAGAATACTAATCACTGCCACGCTAAACAAGCCCACTAATACTGTCATGGTAAACAAGCCCACCAATACTGTCATGGTAAACAAGAATACTAATCACTGCCATGATAAACAAGCCCACTAATACTGTCATGCTAAACAAGAATACTAATCACTGCCATGATAAACAAGCCCACTAATACTGTCATGGTAAACAAGAATACTAATCACTGCCATGATAAACAAGCCCACTAATACTGTCATGGTAAACAAGCCCACTAATACTGCCATGATAAACAAGCCCACTAATACTGTCATGGTAAACAAGAATACTAATCACTGCCATGATAAACAAGCCCACTAATACTGTCATGGTAAACAAGAATAATAATCACTGCCATGATAAAAAAGCCCACTAATACTGTCATGATAAACAAGCTCACTAATACTGTCATGGTAAACAAGAATACTAATCACTGCCATGATAAACAAGCCCACTAATACTGTCATGGTAAACAAGAATACTAATCACTGCCATGCTAAACAAGCCCACTAATACTGTCATGGTAAACAAGCCCACTAATACTGTCATGGTAAACAAGCCCACTAATACTGTCATGATAAACAAGCCCACTAATACTGTCATGGTAAACAAGAATACCAATCACTGCCATGATAAACAAGCCCACTAATACTGTCATGATAAACAAGCCCACTAATACTGTCATGATAAACAAGCCCACTAATACTGTCATGGTAAACAAGATTATTAATTACCGTCATGGTAAAGAAACCCACTAATCACTGTCACGGTAAACTAGCCCACTAATACTGTAATAGTAAACAAGCCCAAATCAGTGTACGGTAAATATACCAACTAATATCTTGGTCAGCAAGCCCACGAATATCTAGGTAAGCAAGCCCCTAATATCTTGATAAACACACCCACTAACTAGTACCGTAGTAAACACACCCACTAACTAATATCCAGATAAACACACCCACTAACTAATATCTTGATAAACACACCCACTAACTAATATCTTGATCAGCAAGCCCACTAAATAATACCTTGATAACACACCCACTAATTAATATTTTGATAAACACATCCACTAACTAATATCTTGATAAGCACACTCACTAATGTCTTAATAATTATACCTACTGATTAATATCTTGATAAACAGACCCACAACTAATATCTTGTTAAACAGAACCACTAACTAATATCTTGATAATTACACCCACTGATTAATATCTTGATAATTACACCTGCTGATTAATATCTTGATAAACAGACCCGCTAACTAATATCTTGATAAACAGACCCGCTAACTAATATAATACCTTGATAAACAGACCCACTAACTAATATCTTGATAAACACCTACCAACTAATATCTTGATAAACACATTCGCTAATATCATGATAAACACACCCAATAACTAATATCTTGATAAACACACCCACTAACTAATATCTTGATAAACACACCGATTAACGAACGAACGAACGAAAATCTTTATTTTCAAAGGGTTAAGAATTGGGCACGCAGGCCCGTCTGACATTCTGCCCTTCTTCTCTATTTCCTCTCATACATTCTTTAATTCAACATCTCTTATGAAGCAATTCTTTGATAACAAAAGAACAACATGCATTAAAACGCATGAAAAATAATCAATAATACGTGACTCGTTGAGGCAATGTTTAACATGGGCATCATGAATACCCAAACTGGGTGTAACGTGCCATACATATGGGAATGTGTGTGTGTGTGTGTTTTTTTTTTTTGGTTAGTTGTCGTTCGAGATAATTTACCATAATTTAATTTCTTTGTTGCTGATTTTTTTAAAAGGGGCATGTAGTCTTTCCTGAGATAGTGTTCAAACAGGTTGCGACAGTATGTATCATAATTGGCGGTGTCTTTGATTTCTTGTGGAAGATTGTTCCACAACTGAGTGGCAGATTATGCTAAGCTTGTTTTATATAAGTCTATCCTAGGTTTTGGGACATGAAGTATATTTAGTCGTTCGCTATGTTTTGCGTTATATTTAAACAATGGCCAAAGGTAACTTGGGGCATTTTGAAATAGGATTTTGTGAATTAGTTTAGCCTTATTAAAAAGTAGGTGTTTGTGGAGTGGCAGTAACTGAAGACGTTCATGTAGGTTAGAATTGTCTGTAAACTTATCACCATTGATTAGACGCACTGCCCTTTTCTGGAGTGAATAAAGGCGTTTTGTTATTGATTTGGAACATCCATCCCAGATTGTGGAGCAATAATCAATATGTGTTTGTATGTGGGTAGTATAGAATATCTTTCTTGTGTTTTCGTCGAGGAAATTTTTAATTTTGGCAAGTTGGTATACTTTTTCGGCTATTTGTTTAACTAGAGCATGAACATGGGAATTAAAGGATAGATTCTGATCTATGATAAGACCCAGTGCTTTGTGCTCGGTTACACTTTCTATAGGCGTGCTCCCAATGTGCAGCTGAAGAGTTCTCTGCGAGTTTAGAGTGTGAAGTCTTTGCCTGGTCCCTATTAACATAGATTTTGTTTTAGAAATGTTAATTTGCCCTCACAGAATGATGATAATAAAGATATGTCTTGAGGCACATCTGGTATTACAGCCTTCAGATGTGCCTCATGACATATCTTTATTATCATCATTCTGTGAGATTAACTAATAATAACTAATAACATTAACTAATATCTTGGCCAGCAAACCCACGAATATCGTATTTAACAAGCCCACTAATGTCTTGGTCAGCAAGTTCACTAATATCTTGTTAAATAAGCCTACTAATATCCTGATTACCAAGACCACTAATGTCTTGGTAAAAAGCCCACGAATAATTGGTAAACAAGCCCAATAATATCTTAGTAAACAAGTCCAATAATATTTTTGTAAGTAAGCCCACTAATATATTGGTCAGCAAAACCACGAATATCTTAGATAGCAAGTTCACTAACATCTTGTTAAATATGCCTACTAATATCTTGGCAACCAAGTCCACTAATATCTTGGCAACCAAGTTCACTAATATCTTGTTAAATATGCCTACTAATATCTTGGCAACCAAGTCCACTAATATCTTGGCAACCAAGTCCACTAATATCTTGTTAAATATGCCTACTAATATCTTGGCAACCAAGTCCACTAATATCTTGGCAACCAAGTTCACTAATATCTTGTTAAATATGCCTACTAATATCTTGGCAACCAAGTCCACTAATATCTTGTTAAATATGCCTGCTAATATCTTGGCAACCAAGTCCACTAATATCTTGTTAAATATGCCTGCTAATATCTTGGCAACCAAGTCCACTAATATCTTGTTAAATATGCCTACTAATATCTTGGCAACCAAAACCAAGTCCACTAATATCTTGTTAAATATGCCTACTAATATCTTGGCAACCAAGTCCACTAATATCTTGTTAAATATGCCTGCTAATATCTTGGCAACCAAGTCCACTAATATCTTGTTAAATATGCCTACTAATATCTTGGCAACCAAGTCCACTAATATCTTGTTAAATATGCCTACTAATATCTTGACAACCAAGTCCACTAATATCTTGACAACCAAGTCCACTAATATCTTGTTAAATATGCCTACTAATATCTTGGCAACCAAGTTCACTAATATCTTGTTAAATATGCCTACTAATATCTTGGCAACCAAGTCCACTAATATCTTGTTAAATATGCCTACTAATATCTTGGCAACCAAGTCCACTAATATCTTGTTAAATATGCCTACTAATATCTTGGCAACCAAGTCCACTAATATCTTGCTAAATATGCCTACTAATATCTTGGCAACCAAGTCCACTAATATCTTGGCAACCAAGTCCACTAATATCTTGTTAAATATGCCTACTAATATCTTGGCAACCAATTCCACTATTATATTGTTAAATATGCCTGCTAATATCTTGGCAACCAAGTCCACTAATATCTTGGCAACCAAGTCCACTAATATCTTGTTAAATATGCCTACTAATATCTTGGCAACCAAGTCCACTAATATCTTGTTAAATATGCCTACTAATATCTTGGCAACCAAGTCCACTAATATCTTGGCAACCAAGTCCACTAATATCTTGTTAAATATGCCTACTAATATCTTGGCAACCAAGTCCACTAATATCTTGTTAAATATGCCTACTAATATCTTGGCAACCAAGTCCACTAATATCTTGGCAAGCAAGTCCACTAATATCTTGTTAAATATGCCTGCTAATATATTGGCAACCAAGTCCACTAATATCTTGTTAAATACGCCTACTAATATCTTGGCAACCAAGTCCACTAATATCTTGGCAACCAAGTCCACTAATATCTTGTTAAATATGCCTACTAATATCTTGGCAACCAAGTCCACTAATATCTTGTTAAATATGCCTACTAATATCTTGGCAACCAAGTCCACTAATATCTTGTTAAATATGCCTACTAATATCTTGGCAACCAAGTCCACTAATATCTTGTTAAATATGCCTACTAATATCTTGGCAACCAAGTCCACTAATATCTTGGCAACCAAGTCCACTAATATCTTGTTAAATATGCCTACTAATATCTTGGCAACCAAGTCCACTAATATCTTGTTAAATATGCCTACTAATATCTTGGCAACCAAGTCCACTAATATCTTGTTAAATATGCCTACTAATATCTTGGCAACCAAGTCCACTAATATCTTGGCAACCAAGTCCACTAATATCTTGTTAAATATGCCTACTAATATCTTGGCAACCAAGTCCACTAATATCTTGTTAAATATGCCTACTAATATCTTGGCAACCAAGTCCACTAATATCTTGTTAAATATGCCTGCTAATATCTTGGCAACCAAGTCCACTAATATCTTGGCAACCAAGTCCACTAATATCTTGGCAACCAAGTCCACTAATATCTTGTTAAATATGCCTGCTAATATCTTGGCAACCAAGTCCACTAATATCTTGTTAAATATGCCTGCTAATATCTTGGCAACCAAGTCCACTAATATCTTGTTAAATATGCCTACTAATATCTTGGCAACCAAGTCCACTAATATCTTGGCAACCAAGTCCACTAATATCTTGTTAAATATGCCTACTATTATCTTGGCAACCAAGTCCACTAATATCTTGTTAAATATGCCTACTAATATCTTGGCAACCAAGTCCACTAATATCTTGGCAACCAAGTCCACTAATATCTTGTTAAATATGCCTACTAATATCTTGGCAACCAAGTCCACTAATATCTTGTTAAATATGCATGCTAATATCTTGGCAACCAAGTCCACTAATATCTTGTTAAATATGCCTACTAATATCTTGGCAACCAAGTCCACTAATATCTTGTTAAATATGCCTGCTAATATCTTGGCAACCAAGTCCACTAATATCTTGTTAAATATGCCTACTAATATCTTGGCAACCAAGTCCACTAATATCTTGTTAAATATGCCTACTAATATCTTGACAACCAAGTCCACTAATATCTTGTTAAATATGCCTACTAATATCTTGGCAACCAAGTCCACTAATATCTTGGCAACCAAGTCCACTAATATCTTGTTCAATATGCCTACTAATATCTTGGCAACCAAGTCCACTAATATCTTGGCAACCAAGTCCACTAATATCTTGTTAAATATGCCGACTAATATCTTGGCAACCAAGTCCACTAATATCTTGTTAAATATGCCTACTAATATCTTGGCAACCAAGTCCACTAATATCTTGGCAACCAAGTCCACTAATATCTTGTTAAATATGCCTGCTAATATCTTGGCAACCAAGTCCACTAATATCTTGTTAAATATGCCTACTAATATCTTGGCAACCAAGTCCACTAATATCTTGCCAACCAAGTCCACTAATATCTTGTTAAATATGCCTACTAATATCTTGGCAACCAAGTCCACTAATATCTTGTTAAATATGCCTACTAATATCTTGGCAACCAAGTCCACTAATATCTTGTTAAATATGCCTACTAATATCTTGGCAACCAAGTCCACTAATATCTTGTTAAATATGCCTACTAATATCTTGGCAACCAAGTCCACTAATATCTTGTTAAATATGCCTACTAATATCTTGGCAACCAAGTCCACTAATATCTTGGCAACCAAGTCCACTAATATCTTGTTAAATATGCCTACTAATATCTTGGCAACCAAGTCCACTAATATCTTGTTAAATATGCCTACTAATATCTTGGCAACCAAGTCCACTAATATCTTGGCAACCAAGTCCACTAATATCTTGTTAAATATGCCTGCTAATATCTTGGCAACCAAGTCCACTAATATCTTGTTAAATATGCCTACTAATATCTTGGCAACCAAGTCCACTAATATCTTGCCAACCAAGTCCACTAATATCTTGTTAAATATGCCTACTAATATCTTGGCAACCAAGTCCACTAATATCTTGTTAAATATGCCTTCTAATATCTTGGCAACCAAGTCCACTAATATCTTGTTAAATATGCCTACTAATATCTTGGCAACCAAGTCCACTAATATCTTGTTAAATATGCCTACTAATATCTTGGCAACCAAGTCCACTAATATCTTGGCAACCAAGTCCACTAATATCTTGTTAAATATGCCTACTAGTATCTTGGCAACCAAGTCCACTAATATCTTGTTAAATATGCCTACTAATATCTTGGTAACCAAGTCCACTAATATCTTGGCAACCAAGTCCACTAATATCTTGTTAAATATGCCTACTAATATCTTGGCAACCAAGTCCACTAATATCTTGTTAAATATGCCTACTAATATCTTGGCAACCAAGTCCACTAATATCTTGGCAACCAAGTCCACTAATATCTTGTTAAATATGCCTACTAATATCTTGGCAACCAAGTCCACTAATATCTTGTTAAATATGCCTACTAATATCTTGGCAACCAAGTCCACTAATATCTTGGCAACCAAGTCCACTAATATCTTGTTAAATATGCCTACTAATATCTTGGCAACCAAGTCCACTAATATCTTGTTAAATATGCCTACTAATATCTTGGCAACCAAGTCCACTAATATCTTGTTAAATATGCCTGCTAATATCTTGGCAACCAAGTCCACTAATATCTTGTTAAATATGCCTGCTAATATCTTGGCAACCAAGTCCACTAATATCTTGGCAACCAAGTCCACTAATATCTTGGCAACTAAGTCCACTAATATCTTGTTAAATATGCCTGCTAATATCTTGGCAACCAAGTCCACTAATATCTTGTTAAATATGCCTGCTAATATCTTGGCAACCAAGTCCACTAATATCTTGTTAAATATGCCTACTAATATCTTGGCAACCAAGTCCACTAATATCTTGGCAACCAAGTCCACTAATATCTTGTTAAATATGCCTACTATTATCTTGGCAACCAAGTCCACTAATATCTTGTTAAATATGCCTACTAATATCTTGGCAACCAAGTCCACTAATATCTTGGCAACCAAGTCCACTAATATCTTGTTAAATATGCCTACTAATATCTTGGCAACCAAGTCCACTAATATCTTGTTAAATATGCATGCTAATATCTTGGCAACCAAGTCCACTAATATCTTGTTAAATATGCCTACTAATATCTTGGCAACCAAGTCCACTAATATCTTGGCAACCAAGTCCACTAATATCTTGTTAAATATGCCTACTAATATCTTGGCAACCAAGTCCATCAATATCTTGTTAAATATGCCTACTAATATCTTGGCAACCAAGTCCACTAATATCTTGTTAAATATGCCTACTAATATCTTGGCAACCAAGTCCACTAATATCTTGTTAAATATGCCTACTAATATCTTGGCAACCAAGTCCACTAATATCTTGTTAAATATGCCTACTAATATCTTGGCAACCAAGTCCACTAATATCTTGTTAAATATGCCTGCTAATATCTTGGCAACCAAGTCCACTAATATCTTGGTCAACAAGCCCACTAATATATTGGTATGCAGACCCACTAATATCTTGTCCAGCAATCCCACTATTATCTTGGTCAGCAAGCCCACTAATATCTTGATCAACAAGCCCACTAATATCTTGTCAGCAAGCCCACTAATATCTTGGTCAGCAACCCCAATAATATCTTGGTCAACAAACCCATTAATCTCTGGGTCAGCAGACCCACTAATAATGTCTTGGTAAACAAGCCCACTAGTATCTTGGTCAACAAGTCCACTAATATGTTGGTCAGCAAGCCCACTAAAGTCTTGGTCAGCAAACCCACTAATATCTTCGTCAACATCATTATCATCTTCCACTTCTGCCGTCAAGCGTCGTGGGGAGGAATAATTTCTTTGATGTCGTCAATCCATTTTCTTCTTAGACGTCCTGTTGGTATCGTCGCAGATGATCTTTGATGTAGAGCCAGTGATGGTAGTTGCTGGTGTTGCATTCTAACGACATGGCCAAACCACTTGATCTTCTGTCTTTCAATAAATGTGGCACAAGGTGTTGATCCCACTGTCTGTTTGATAACAGCATTTCTTACTCGGTCTCGGATTGTTAAGTTGGCAGCTCTCCTCAAGCATCTCATCTCGCAGGTGTTGATTTTGCGAAAGTGTTATTTGGATAAAGTCCAAGTTTGAGATTAGTAGCATATAGTTGGTGTGAATAAGCTGTTTATTATCTGTCGTTTTGCGGACATGGGTATATTTGGATGCTTCAGTAAGGGTGATAATTGATATGTAAGTTCACTAGCTTTTTGACATCTGATTTCGATTTCTCTGTCTAATCTGCCATCTTCTGTGATCATACTTCCAAGATATTTGAATTCTTTAACTTGTTTCAGAGTTGTGCTAAATATCTGTATATTTAGTGGACCAGGTGATCTGCTAACTTGCATTACTTCGGTTTTGGCTGTGTTTATACTCATATTGCATCTACTGCATGTTAACTCAGATTATTAATATAATTTTGTAGTCTGCCCTCAACGCTGTAAAACAGGCACTGATCGTCTGTAAACAGAAGTTCATTTATTTCCTGTGAATCAGCTTTTTAATCTGGAGTAAAGAGTTCTACATTTTCTGGATCTGTTCTGTCCATGTAGATATTAAATTGGGAGTCTCCGTAGCGAAGTGGTCAAGCCGTCTGACTCAGACTCCGAAGGTTGTGGGTTCGATTCCGGCCGCGTCGTTCATGAATGAATTTTTTCGGAGACTCCTGAGGGTCGTCGCTGGAGCTACGGGGTTCGTGCTTTGTGCGACACTTTCGGCATTTCGCTGTGGAAAGAGACTGAGCCATATGGGATTTTAAAAAAAACCCGGTCCAATGAACTTGACCCTGTCGACTTTTAAGCGACTTTTTAAAGATATTAAATAGCAGAGGGGAGAGCACAAGCTCATTAATATCTTTTTCAACATCTTGATAAACACACCCACTAACTATTATCGTGGTCAGCAAACGAATATCTTTAATAGCAAGCCCACTAATATCTTGGTCAGCAAGTTCATTAATACCTTGCTAAATAAGCCTACTAATATCTTGGCAACCAAGACCACTAATATCTTGGTAAAAAGCCCACGAATAATTGGTAAACACGCCCACTAATATACTGGTCAGCATGCCCACTAATATCTTGGTCAACAAGCCCACAATATCTTGGTAAAAAAAAGCCCACAATGTCTTGGTAAACAAGCCGACTAATATCTTGGTCAACAAACCCACCAATATCTTGGTCAACAAGTCCACTAATATATTGGTCAGCAAGCTCACTAATAATGTGGTCAGCAAATCCACTAATATCTTAGTCAACAAGCCCACTAATACCTTGGTCAGCAAACCCACTAATATCTTTGTCTGCAAGCCCACTAATATCTTGGTCAGCAAACCCAATAATATCTTGGTCATCAAGCCCACTACTATCTTGGTCAACAAGCCCACTAATATCTGGGTAATCAAGTCTAAAAATCACTGTTGTGTTACACAAGCCCACTAACGTCTATGCAGCAATGTCTCCGGCTTGAAATCTGTATGTTTGTATCGTATGAAAAGAAGCCAATGAGAATAATCAGCGAAAGGGATAACCAGATACAAATATCTTGTTTGAATGAGCATCATCACCAAGTGTCTTGCCAGCTGACATAGGCGTTCATGTCTCTCCACAGATTTCTGTCTTTGGTCTTCTGGATCAACTCTGCTGCTGATATTCCTCCTTGCCACCGTCTTAATCCATCCAGTATCATTTCGCTTGGTCTGCCTCTGCCTCTCTTTCCCTTGATCTTTCCGGTCGTCACGATATTCTCCAATGCCTCTCTTCTCATCACATGGCCAAAGAAAGCTGTCTGTCTCATTCTTATTGTTGAATATAATGTTCTAGTTTCAACATCCTCTTTCAAGCAGTCATTGAATGATACAATTAAAAACAAACAAGCATATAATTCTGAATTGAAAGCAGTTAACTTATAGAAGTATTGCTAGGATCTCTGGGAACACAAGTCCAGCACAAATGTTTACGTTGAAGACAATGATACATGGCAAATGTAGAGTAATGATATAATAGTTATGTTTGTTAACAACACAGAATGAATGTTGCATCTTCCCATCGCAGAATAACAAACTGTACAACAAGTTAGAGAATGATCAAATTCCATTTATTTGCAAGAATGTTTAGTTAATATAAGTACGTTTACAGTACACAATATGTTGGAATGTCAATTTTATCAATGAAATTATAATTACCAAAGAAAGATGAGTTAACATATATTGAAATAGGCCCTGGCTGACTCAGTCATGCTGAAACCATGTACATTGGACCTCTCTCCTCGCCTCTTCTGTTCTGTGTCCAGGATTCAATGACAAACGTTAGTACTATGGGAAAGAACCCTACATAACAAGTTAAAAAAAAGGATGATGGTGGTGATAATGATGATGATGATGATGATGATGATGAGAGAGACAGACAGACAGAGAGAGAGAGAGAGAGAGAGAGAGAGAGAGTTAAATCTCCCGATTAAACATTAATGTGAGAGAAGAAAAAAACTTGATTGTTCTTTGGATGATGATGATGATGACAGAGAGAGAGAGAGAAAGAGAGAGAGAGAGGGAGGAGAGAGAGAGAGAGAGAGAGAGAGAGAGAGAGAGAGAGAGAGAGAGAGAGAGAGAGAGAAGAGTTAAATCTCCCGACTAAACATTAATGTGAAAGAAGAAGAAAACAACTTAATTGGTGTTCATGCCTTTGATGATTTATAACAAAATAGTTCCCACATCAGAGTGGGCAGCCATACAATAACTGAGATGCAAGTTAGAGTGGGCAGAGACACACATTAGAGTAGACAGAGACACATTAGAGTGGAAAGAAATATATGTTAGAGTGGGCAGAGATACACATTAGAGTGAACAGAGATACACATTATAGTGGACAGAGATACACATTATAGTGAACAGAGATACACATTATAGTGAACAGAGATACACATTATAGTGAACAGAGATACACATTATAGTGGACAGAGATACACATTATAGTGAACAGAGATACACATTATAGTGGACAGAGATACAAATTATAGTGGACAGAGATACACATCAGAGTGTACAGAGATACACATTAGAGTGGGCAGAGATATACATTAGAGTGGAAAGAAATATATGTTAGAGTGGGCAGAGATACACATTAGAGTGAGCAGAGATACACATTATAGTGGACAGAGATACACATCAGAGTGGACAGAGATAAGTGTTAGAGTGGACAGAGATGCAAGTTAGAGTGAACATATATACACATTAGAGTGGACAGAGATACACATTACAGCGGACATAGATATATATTACTGGTGATATTTCTGAGGTTACGGTGAGAATGTGTATGAGACGTGGATATTTGAGTTAAAGATTGCAGCAAGAATACACACAGCACTTTCTATACTCAAGCCAGTAACACTTGATGAAAAGAGACACCCGAGAGGTGTGTAGCATGGAAACCCAGATTGCGCAGGTTATAAGATCCGTGAAATTAAAAAAAAAATTCAGTAAAATCTACTCAGACATATCAGTGACTTGACAGTCAGGAAACTAAGATTAAACACGCGATGTTTGAAATCAAAGACATGAAATGTAGCAACGGAAGAAGATCTGTGATAAAAAATATGGGATGCATAAGAGAGTTATATATAATAGAAAACAAGCAGAATTAATAGAAAAAGTAATTTAGAAGGACACCGTACACTAAATGAAGAGTTTACTGATGCTGTCAAACATATAAAGACAAGAAAAATGGCTGGGCCGCATGAAATCACAGTAGTAGAGGAATTAGAAGTAATGGCTGTCGTGTTCTGCATCTCCTCTTGTGACTCCAACGAAGCCCATTTCATCAGCAAATTAAGCGTCGGGAACAGCAGCATATGGCAAGGATTCATGTCGGGGGAGTAGGGAGCCTACAGAACAGAGGGATACTGTTTGGCCAATGAAGTCTAAATTATATGCAAAGAATGCGAATGATTGAGCCCGTCGCTAGCGGGAACTTGGCAACCCCACCATGACCACGCACCCATGCAGTCTGTTTGTTCGCATCTGATCAGACTTTCTTGGCCAAACACAATATTTCTCTGCTTATTTTACTGACTTTCTGATTTGCTGAAATACATTTGGATGGAAGGAAAATTCAGATGAATCACTTTGGTATAAACATGAAGAGATAACAGCTCAATCGCTAGGTTAAACAAATGCACCCAAAGTGATGATTTATCAGTGTTTATGTTTTACAAAGTGACAATATACCATACTATTTTCGAAGTTAAATTTGACTGATGTTTGATTCCCACTGATGTTTGCAACAACAACCTCAACCTCTACATACCTCTGTGTTCACTTAGCACTGACCGCATTGGGAAAGCATTACACAACTCTTTCGACAATAGACTTTGTTTTCGTCTGAATCCTCTCTTTCAGTGAATGACAGCCAAATCAACATTCTGTTCTCCATTTATGCAAAAACCCAAGCCCTACCTCACACACAGATTCTCCCGAATCCTACCCATAATACCCGCATCACCTGTTTCGGTACGCAAGTATCCAGTAAGTAGCAGATACAGTGAATTTTGTACATACAGAGTCTGACCTAATGAGGTCACAGATAATATAACTTCGAGAAAATAATAACAGGATAAGTTTCCTCTCATTTTGTTGCAAATAAAAATATATTGTTTGTATGGATTTTAATTACTTTATATATAAGATATAAAAAGCGTGGGCGGTCATGACTCGCCATTTCACTCGATCACCAGAGTCGTGGATAAGCTCAGTGTTCTTGTCTCGACCACACAATGTGGCCAAGCCATCCAGGTATTTACTTGTCTGTCTTCCCCTTGGTCTGTTCCATTCAATCTTGCAAGCTGTCACTAAGTTTTCCAGTTCATTTCTTCTGATAACATGCCCACAAAATTTTGACTGTCTACGTTTTATTTCTATAATCAATTTACGATTTTCGCCCGCTGCCTGGCCGAGGGGTTAGCAGGTTTTTCCGTTAACCCCGAATACTCTCGTGGTCGACGTGAGCGCACGAGAATTAGAAGTGGTTCGAGTCGCGCCAGTGACTTATGAGAGTATGGAGCCGGTCGCTCAGAAAGTCGTGGCGTGCTGATGAGCGTAATCTAGCCTAGGAATCAACATACAGCTGAAAGATGCTGGTGTTGACCGCAATATCCTGAAACAGGATGGAAACGCGAAAAAAAAAATTTACGATTTTCATTTGCTTCTTGTAGGACTCCGTCATTGGTTTTCCTTCCTGTCCATGGTATTCTTTGCATTCTCCTCAGAAACCACATTTCCACAGCCATAAGATATTTTTCAGCTTGACTGCTCATTGTCCAAGCTTCACACGCATACAAAAGTACAGGCTCTTTATAGCACCTCAACACTCTTTTTCTCGTTTCAATTCACATCTTTTTATTGGTCAGTATGTTTTTCATCTTGCTAAAGGGTACTTTCGCTATGGCGTTTCTTGTTCTAATCTCTTCAAGGCATCTCCCATCAGATGTTATGACTGTTTCGAGATAATTGTACCGATTCACTTGTTGAAGAATATTCTCATTTACTGTATATTACATTGTGGTATTTCTTTCTTCCCAGTGACGACCATAATCTGTGTCTGTTACAATTTAATTCTAACCCTAGTTGTTCACTGTGAGCAACAACTGTATCTGCTAATAAATTATATAATATATAATATAAAATGTCCACTTCTGTTTTACTGAAACATGTCACAATACCAAACTGACAAGGAGTAATTTGTCTCTTCGTTAATGCTAATGTACTTTGTTTGCCAGTAATTAGTGGTAAGTAGTGGTGTAGAGACTTGAATGAGGCACTGCTGCATTACAATTTTCAAGTTCTATCCACTCCACATATTCTATTAATAAATATTAATTTAACAACATTAAAATTGTTGAGGGGGGGGGGGGGATTAAAACACTTATTTAAGACTGTCCAAACAACACAATGGTTTCGTCGTATCTGTTTCTCTAAACAGACACAATGAATAAGATACACACAATATACTATTTTGTTAGCAGTAAGATAGTGTTATGACTGTCAACATTCAGGAATGAGGATTTAGTAAGATTGTATGTTGCAAACGTGTACATTTGTAATAAAATTACAGTAATTAATTATACGACATGAATTAGCAGGCTGAAATTGAAAGATATAATTGACACATGTATCTTGGTGCCGTCAACAGTTAACATAATGGTCCCCAGAGAAAGTCACACAACTCATTGAAGACGTCTTCCCTTGTGAATGTCACATTTAACACATAACAGGATGATCACATATGAATTTATAGGGAAAGAATCCTGGTGTTTCTATTGGCCACAGTTATCACGACATCAGGCTCCATGATAACGACCTTGACCACCACACCACTAGCGCCATTAGTGGAGTCTTGTTGGAAACAATCCAGCTGGCCCCATCTGCAAGAAAAACCAGAAAAGTGTGATATAGTATCCTGCAATAGTAGTGGGTGTTGGTGCGGGTGGGGATACTATTGTCTCTGTACTCATGAGTTTAAACCCCCTTTGAGGTGAGGTTTTTAAAAATCGATCGCAAGGCTCTGGGTTTAACCCAGTGACCCAGCCTAATAAAAATGGGTAGCGTACAATGTTCTGGAACGCTCAAGACAGCTAGCATGATAATGACCACCAATAATCGAGTGCCGAATGGTCTACAAATATTGCCCTAGCAAGGTTTTCTTCTGCCAGGATTGTCTACAATTGACCTGGGCTACTAGGATGACCCAGCCTTATATCATCATCATCATGTTTTATGCTGATAAGCGTGGGCGGTCATGTTTCGCCATCTCACACGACCACTAGAGTCGTGGATCAGTTCTGCGTTCTTGTCCCGTAGAAGCCATCCATATATTTACTTCTCTGCCTTCCCCTTGTTCTCTCTCCCCCACCCCCAATCTTGCCAGTTGTCACCAAGTTCTCCAGTTTATTTCTTCTCATCGCGTGCCTAAAAATATTGACTGTCTACGTCTAATTTCTCTAATCAGATTGGGGCTTTCATTTGCCTCTTCTACGACCTGCTCATGTTTTCGCCTTGTTTGTCCATTGCCTTCTTTGCATTTTCTTCAGAAGTCACATTTCTACTGCCAGTAGATGGTTTTCAGCTTGTCTGCTCATCGTCCACGTTTCAGATCCATACAAAAGTACAGGCTCTATGTAGTAAGCATCTCAACATTCTTTTTCTCCTTGCAAGTGACATCTTTTTATTGGTCAGTTTGTTTTCCATATTGCAAAAGGCTACCAATGCCATGGCGATCTTGTTCTAATCTCTTTAAGGCACTTCCCTTCCACGTTATGACTGTTCCGAGATAGTTGTACCGATTCACTTGTTTAAGAAGATTCCCATTTATCCTTATATTACATTGTGGTATTTCTTTCTTCTTGGAGACGACCATACTCTGTCTTCTTACAATTTCAGTCTAACTCCAGTTATTCTCTGGTGCAATGGCTGTATCTAATAAATGTTGCTAATCTTGTTCATTGTCTGCAATTAATACGGTTGCATCTAATGTAATTTATGTTATGCCCCAAAACGGCGATTCCTCTCATATCTTCTAACTTTCAGTAAATATTTTTAATGTATAGGGAAACAAGATCTGGAGACATTACGCATCCATGTCGTACTCCTCTCTTAATAGGCTGATATTGACCTACTTCATTATCAATATTTATGGCAGCTTGTTTCCAATATATGTTTGTTTTACAAGTCTAAGGTCTTTTCCATCAATTTGTAGATCTGTAAGCATCTAATGGGTAACGGGGTAGGGGTATCCCAATTCAAAAGAGAAGTAAGGTGCCCCCTTCCCTCCGCCAGCCTACAGAACACCCTTGGGTAAGGTGGAGTACACATTTAGCCATCCGATGAGGGTTACATGAAGCCATTGAGCAGGTGGTGGATGAAGTTGAGTTGAAGAGCAGCTGACAGATAGTTGTATGTTATGGTCTCCAATTTCATAACGATAGGCGATCTCTTTTTTTTAGGGGGGGGGGATAATAGTACAGTATGGTCATGGAACAGTATGGTCACTGCTAAGAAGGTAATTTGCTATGGCAAATTACTTTCATTACAGATGCCAAGAAAATAATATATTGCAATTTCATCGAAAATCAGAGAGACGACGTAAATGGGTGTTCCATAGGAGCAACCTCGCCGGATAGGGGTAGTCATGTGCACCAGCTGACTCCAGACCGTCAGCAAGCGACTGAGTGCAAAATATTACCATCATTGAACTTGGAATGTTAGAACTATGAGTTGGGGTGGAAAACTTATAACATTAAGAACGAAATGAGAAGACTGAATACAGTGGTACCTGGGGTTACGAAAGCCGCCGGTCACGAACAATTCAGGTTACGAACACCAATTTCGAAAATGCTATGTCTCGGGTAACGAACAGTGCCTCGGGTTACGAACCAAGGCTAGAGAGAGAGAGAGAGAGAGAGAGAGAGAGAGAGAGAGAGAGAGAGAGAGAGAGAGAGAGAGAGAGAGAGAGAGCAAGGTGTAACGTTGGAGACAAACGATCGCACAGATGAGCTTGTGGATCTTCAGAATGAACAGCTAAAGACATTAAAGGAAGAGCAGTCGTCCGATGATGAGGAGTCAGTAACCGTTTCAACTGCCAGGATTAAAGAAATTTGCAGCAATTGGGCAAACGTCGAAGACTTCATTGTGAACCATCATCCAAACAAACTTGTGGCTAACAAGCCCTTTGCCCCTATATGTGATGAATGATAACACGATGGCCCACTTCAGAAAGATTCTCCAGCAAAGGAAGCGACAAATTTCTCTTGATAGTTTCTTGGTGCAGAAAGATTCTCAGTCGGCTGCCAAGAAACAGCGACAAGATACTCCTGAAACTAATGATTCAGAATAACAAAGAAAGTGACAATTTTCCCATGGTCGTTTTCTTGGTAATAACGATAGACGAAATCTCTTTTTATTTTACATTTAATTCATTTGGTTCTCTTTCTCTTTATTTAAAACGTGAAGTACGTGCATTCTTTGCGTTTTGTCAGATAAACGACAGGAGGTTAATAAAAAATAAACATTCTTTCATCTTGAAACGGATTGTCTTTATTTCATTGATTTCAATGTTTCGGGTTACGAATGTTTCGGGTTACGAACCGAGTTCTGGAACGAATTAAGTTCGTAACCCGAGGTACCACTGTATTAACATGTTAGGTATATGTGAGACCCGATGGAAAGGAATTGGCATTATAACATCCGAGGAATATAGCATAATTCATTCTGGTGGAGAGAAAACACAGCGAGTGGTAAAAATTATAATGATATAGAGAGATCAAAATCGACCAACGGGTATTGGACTGTCAGACAGAATATTACTAGTAAAGTTGAGTGGAAGACCTTTCGATATCAACGTCATACAAGTGTTTGCACCAACAATAGACAGCAGTCATGATAGCATCGATGAATTTTATAATGATTTGGAGAATGCCTTCAAGAAATGCAAGCATTCAGAATTGAATATCATAATGGGTGACTTTAATGCTAAAGCTTGATATCAGCAGGACGGATGTATAGTAGGCAAGTATGGACTAGGGGAACAGAATGAAAGAGGTTGCAGACTTGTACTGTGTGCAAAAGAGCATGAGATGATTATTGGAGACACCTGGTATCAACACGAGTCAGATTTCTGGGCCTGTCTGTCGGTGACATATATACTGTGTACAGTGTTTGAGTCAGATTTCTGGAGCTGTCTGTCGGTGACATATATACTGTGTCCAGTGTTTGAGTCAGATTTCTGGAGCTGCCTATCGGTCATAGTGAATGCAGGTTGTTAATAAATCATGGTCACTGTTGTTGTTTCGATGAGATCTGTGTTTCCTATCTGAAATATTTTGATAATATCTTCTCGAGTCCTTGAGAGTGTGAGAAACGTCACCATGGTCTCAGCTCGATGAAGGACAACTCTCAACCGCACCTCCTAGTGGTAGAGGAAAAGCAACACACAGCAGTCCAGCAGATGCTTGGTCCTAGTGGTAGAGGAAAAGCAACACACAGCAGTCCAGCAGATGCTTGGTCCTAGTGGTAGAGGAAAAGCAACACACAGCAGTCCAGCAGATGTCAGATCCTGGTGGAGGACGAACAACACACAGGGGTCTAGTAAATACCAGGTCCTAGAATCAAGAGTTCATGGAATAAGTCAGCATCCCAGTATCATAGCAGATCTTCTACGCACTAACGTATCCTAAACGCCAGAAATTGCTACCAAAGGTGGAGGTCACAAACCACTCATATGAATGTGGAAGTCAAGAGAAAAGATTCAGTAGGGTTACCTTTCCAAAAGAGAGATTTAGAACATGTTATAAGCGTAGAAGAAGAGAATGATATGTTTTGACAATCTGGACTGAAAATAATGAAACAAAAAATCTGTTTAGATCACGAGAATACAGAATAAAAACAAACACATATACATACTTGACAGTACATGTAAACATAATAATTAACGTGGGTGGAACATGATGAAAATAATGTAATAATATTGTAAAAACTAATATAAATATCAATAAAATAAGTATGAATAAAATACAACACAACTATCCAACATTTTGATAGTCACTACATTTGCCAAGAACAAAACAAACATGTATATATAAGACAATAAATATGAAATTACAACAAAACGAATGTACATTAAACATAATAGGAATATTTACAAAGGTGAAGGTGAAGGACGAATACATGACTTCAGTGGATATCAATAATGCGAAGTAAAATAAATTAAGTAAAGTAAGTGTGAAATGGGAATAATAAAACTTAACATGTGCAATGTCAGACTGATGAAGAAGTTACAGATTAACAGGCATGACAAACGAAAGGAAGGTGGCCAAAGGTAATAGGAAACAAGAGGGCCTAGATTAAACATGGCATCCATACTAGCATTGATTCCCCCTGAATGGACACACCCCGAAGTGGAAATTAAGTACCTCTCCATTTTCATTCTGATAGAAGTGTCTGGGTAACATGGTCTTACAGCAACGACACGCACATGATCGACCCCTTGTGATCATGGGAATTAAAATGAATAAATGAATAGACACCGGCTTGTACACGTCTTTTGTGATGTCCCTAAGATGTTCCCTAAAAAATCGGTCCACTAAACGTCTGCCAGAGTGTCCAATATACTTCATGTCATATCTCTTAAAAATAATTCTGCATTGCTAGGTGCACAGGAAAACGAGTTTTATAAATAACGATAAAAACGAGTTTTATAAATAACGATAATAAATAATAATAATAAATGTTTTGCGTATCCTTTTACAGGACTTAGCTGTCAACAGCAGCATCTTTCAGCTGTCTGTTGATCTCTTGGCAAGATTACGCTCAGTAGTTTGCCATTGCTTTCTGAGCGGCCGGCTCAGTATCCGCAAGTCACGAGCGGGGGTCGAACCACCTCAGTTCTCGCTCCGCTGCGAGACTCTGCGTGATAAACGGGATTACAGAGAGAAAGTGTTGTAACCCCACAGCCAGAGAGACCGGCATAAATAACGATACATTTAGGAAATATCACCAACTGTGTCTGGAGACCATACTTGCCATTAAAACACAGTGTCCGATAACAATAACATTTGGATGCACCTACAACTGACTGATTACTCTGACATTACTGATTGAACCAGGAATGTTACTTTCACGTTAACTTACTATTTTCAAGACTTCCTATTTGTTCTTCCTCTATCCTGCAACCATATCCACATGGAATGTTTCCAGCCTCACTGCCGTTGTGTGGTGTGCCTGCCATGTACCCATTCGTGTCTGTAGACACAGCGGCATGAGTGGTGTGTATCCTGTCCTCGTCACCGTACTTGCCTGTTGAAGTCAAGATGGTAGATGCCTGGTCTGTCGAAGATGTTGTTAGCAGCTCAGCTTCATCCTGTATCCCTCTGTTGTGGATACTTTGCAGCTCAATGATCTGTTAATGGGGAAACAGTGTCAAATATATACCATAAACATACGGGGGTAAGTTAATAAGTAAGTCACAAATGGCTATAGAAAAATAACTAAATATGATAACTTGAAACCAGTTTATTTGTATACTTACATTGTCCCTTTATTTCTCAACATAATTTTCACCAACATTGATGCACTTATCCCACAGTTTTATCAGCTCTCCCAAACCGACTGCATAGAACTGCGTGCTCTGTTTTCTAAACCACGTTTTCACTTAACATTGAATTTCGCGAATTGTCTGCAGCCAAGGTGGGTTTTCAGTGGACTTCCAGTAAAGCGGGGCATAGTTGGGTAGAAAAAAAGTTACGAGGGCGAGTCAATAAGTAGGTCACACAGTTCTGTGGGATGGCGGGTAAATGAAAACAGGACACGCAGATCTATGCAGTCGGTTTGGGAGAACTGATAAAAATATGGGATAAATGCATTAATGTTGGTCGAAATTATGTTGAGAAACAAAGGGACAATGCATGTATACAAATAAACTGGTTTCAAGTTGTTATCATATTTAGTTACTTTTCTACAACCACTTGTGACTTACTTATTAACTTACCCTCGTAAGTAAGACATATACATACACACAAAGATCTGATAGTGGCTAAATAAGCAACCCAATATGGCAGAAATTAAGTGTTGAGAATACCTGAAGCAGAATGAAAGCAGCACAGCGTTATGCGTTTCTCAAATGATCTTGCGTGTCTCTGTGTGTTTCAGCACAGAGGTTAGGATAAAGGTCTCTCACATCACCAGACGTGGTTATAACATAACTGACGACAAAGGGTGTGTCTATGTCATGTTCTGTACCCTATATGGCCCTTTATAACACTACATGGCCACTGTTGGAACATATGGACTATCTACTACCTTAAACAGACAAGCACGTTGACAGACACCCGCGATGTCACTGACTGCAATGATTGTAGTTCTGTGAGTGTTCTCCTGCTGTTTACACCCTCTGATGTTCAAACAGCAGTGCAAATGACAAACATTTGTCACTCTTCCAACGAGTGGGAGTTTCTTCCGTTGTTGGTCATGTTGTCCCCGTTAGGTTTGCTTTGGTCTGTAAATGATCATTTCCATTGCAGACTCCGTGAGTACTTCAGTCGCCTCCCATACATGACACAGGAAGATTGAACAGTATGGAGGAGGAACCGTGAAGCTTTGGTGAGGGTCTAATCAATGTCACAACCATACATACATAATGTAAACCTTTGTCACAACCACCCACGATGTAAAAATGTTACAACCACCCATGCTGTAAACACTCCGCTGTTGACAGCATTTTATATTTTGTAAGGACATCAGCCTATTTGGCCTACTCTTTTCGACTTGGGTCAAGTTGGTAGGACATGTCTTCTTCTAACTTGACTAAAGACGGTTGATCTGTGGCTTGACAATCCACCATCATAAAACTCCCAACTGTTACAGAATCAGATTTCTGGCTCCAAATGTTTAACGCACAAACATAGAGAGCCACGACTTCTGCCCTATGCGCCGACTTAGGCACGAGAGGAAAGACAAGACAATGTCACAGGACTAGTAATGTGCACAGCGTGTTCATGGTTTTCCCCCCCCCCCCCCCTAGTTTTCGCCCTAATCTAACAAGGCAAGACGTCCGATCCACTACCTCGTGACCTGGGGGATGGGGGGGGGGGGGAGCCACCCGCCAATTCCATTATTTGGTAAAGTTCAATAACACATTGGTATCCGGTCGTCTCACGTTTGAGGCGGACGTCGTACCCCCTATGTATTTGTGATGTTCTGTCCTTGTTTTAACCTGTAAATAGAACACGTACGCAGCTACAATTAGCAGCTGCAGTGATTGTCCGCTCATTGCAGATACGCTGACTTAGTTTTGTTTGTGTCATTTCATCAGATATTTTATGACAACGTCGTAAAGAAAAAAAAAAACTGTAAAGTTTTCAAAATCCATTTATTGTGTTTTTCTATGAATTCATTTGTTTCAGATCACCGGAATATGTCATAAGAAATATTTGACCAGAGTTGCAGTGTAGGCGTCAATGTACAAAGATAGCATTGTATTTTGTTGAGATGAAAGATAGAACAGTTACGTAACTTGTTACATTCCTTATAAGTGTCTTGTCATAAATACAGTTGGTGCTTCATCCGGCTTCTCAGAAGGCTGTTTGCTGCCATAAGTCTCTAGCACTTTTCTCTATGCTGAGAATTGTTGTAAGTTGCATGCATCCAAAAGGACGCTGTATATTGTATGCTGTTGTTCAACTATTAGTCGTGTCTCGTGTCTTAACCTGTATGATGTTGTTGTTCAACATTTACTTACATATCACATAATATTATGTTGTTGTTCAAAAGCTACTCGTATGTTACATAATATTATGTTGTTGTTCAACAGCTACTCGTATGTTAAATAATATTATGTTGTTGTTCAACAGTTAGTCGTATGTTACATAATTTGATGTTGTTGTTCAACAGTAACTCATATGTTACATAATATTATGTTGTTGTTCAACAGTTACTCGTATGTTACATAATATTATGTTGTTTTTCAACAGCTACTCGTATGTTACATAATTTGATGTTGTTGTTCAACAGCTACTCGTATGTTACATATTTGATGTTGTTGTTCAACAGCTACTCGTATGTTACATAATTTGATGTTGTTGTTCAACAGTTACTCGTATGTTACATAATTTGATGTTGTTATATGTTACATAATTTGATGTTGTTGTTCAACAGTTACTCGTATGTTACATAATTTGATGTTGTTGTATGTTACATAATTTGATGTTGTTGTATGCTACATAATTTGATGTTGTTGTTCAACAGCTACTCGTATGTTACATAATTTGATGTTGTTGTTCAACAGTTACTCGTATGTTACATAATTTGATGTTGTTGTATGTTACATAATTTGATGTTGTTGTTCAACAGTTACTCGTATGTTACATAATTTGATGTTGTTGTATGTTACATAATTCGATGTGGTTGTATGCTACATAATTTGATGTTGTTGTTCAACAGTTACTCGTATGTTATATAATTTGATGTTGTTGTATGTTACATAATTTGATGGTGTTGTATGCTACATAATTTGATGTTGTTGTTCAACAGTTACTCGTATGTTACATAATATGATGTTGTTGTTCAACAACTACTCGTATGTTACATAATTTGATGTTTTTGTATGTTACATAATATGATGTTGTTGTTCAACAGCTACTAGTATGTTACATAATTTGATGTTGTTGTATGTTACATAATATGATGTTGTTGTTAAACAGTTACTCGTATGTTACATAATATGATGTTGTTGTTCAACATTCAGTTGTATGTTACATAATTTGATGTTGTTGTTCAATATGTCCAGATAATCTGGACGTCTTCAGATGACGGTACATGTTGCGTGCTATCACAAGAGCAGACCCCGCATGAGCTATTCTCATATACATGTATTCGTGTCTGTCCATTTTATGCTGTTATCCTACAGCAGAAGGAATAAGAACAACTCCACATTCCACCCATTCGCCTGTACACACCCTCACACAAATGTAGATGTACCTGTGCCACGAACATGTATCATGTCAAATAAGGCAGTCAGTAAAAGCCCTTTGTACACGCTTTCGGGCGCCTTGGGCATATGGTGCCTGCCCCATATATGCTAAAGACCTCAGATCAGCTCTCGGGGGGGGGGGGGGGGGTAATGTGGTCAGTGTCACGTCACCGCCTCTACTTTCCAAGACAGTTCTTGGTGCCCAGTTGAGGTGGGATCGACCTGGCAGCCATGTTAATTTCAAAGATTTGAACCCACCCCTATATGAATGAAACCCAAGACCATCTACGGAGTTCGTGCACTGAGCTGAGATTCTCCGGACTGAGGCTTGAGTTAGGAGTAGGACGGAGTACTTATGGGTTACACCCGTGTGCCGTGATGTTGATTCGTCGACTAAAACTAAACTAAACTAAACCCAAGACCGGCGGGCGGCAGTTGAGTGTCCAGCCAGTAGCTACCGCGGCTGCCATCATCTCACATGTTCACACACAACAACGAATCTCATCGACAAAAACACAACACAATCAGCACATCCGTTCGAGATAAAAAGATGACCCATGTAACTGACTCGTTATATGACACTCGTATCCCACTTGCTCAACAATGAGCTATGACCATTTGCTTGGCTTGGCCTAGCTTTGAATTGCACCTCGCTTGGTAGAGAATGAGAGATGACACATATAACTCACTTCTTCGACAATGAAAGATGGCAATTGCAGCTCTCGTACTAGAAAACACAAGATGTCCTATGTACTGACTAGCTCGAGGACAAAAGAAACCATATGTAACTCACTGGTTCTATAACGAAAGATGACCCGTCTAACTCATATACTTGAAACATCTACTCATGTCTTGGAGCGAGGATGACACGTGTAAGTTACTTGTCCGAGAACGAAAGATGATACACGTATTACACAGAAAGATGATACACGTATTACACAGAAAGATGATACACGTATTACACAGAAATCTCATCTGGAGAATCCTGTGAGACCACTAAAGACAGTTATTAAATAAACATACATGTATTGTCTGGCGTTCACAGAAGTAGAAGAAAGAAGTGGAGACACTCTAGCGGACACACAAGACAACTAACACATTGAAAGCTATAGTTACCGACCAGTGTTCGGACCTGTTACCTCCAAATGACGACAGCACCTCACTCCAGCAACAAGTGTACGTGGACAGGACATGCGTCGAGAGAACGAAAGATGACACATGTAACAGACTTGTCAGAAAACGAAAGATGACACATGTAACAGACTTGTCAGAGAACGAGACATGACACATGTAACATACTTGTCAGAGAACGAGAGATGACACATGTAACAGACTTGTCAGAGATAGACAGACGACACATGTAACTGACTTGTCAGAGATAGAAAGATGACACATGTAACAGACTTGTCAGAGATAGACAGACGACACATGTAACTGACTTGTCAGAGATAGAAAGATGACACATGTAACAGACTTGTCAGAGAACGAGAGATGACACATGTAACAGACTTGTCAGAGAACGAAAGATGACACATGTAACTGACGTGTCAGAGAACGAGAGATGACACATGTAACAGACTTGTCAGAGAACGAGAGATGACACATGTAACAGACTTGTCAGAGAACGAGAGATGACACATGTAACAGACTTGTCAGAGAACGAGAGATGACACATGTAACAGACTTGTCAGAGAACGAGAGATGACACATGTAACTGACGTGTCAGAGAACGAGAGATGACACATGTAACAGACTTGTCAGAGAACGAGAGATGACACATGTAACAGACTTGTCAGAGAACGAGAGATGACACATGTAACAGACTTGTCAGAGAACGAAAGATGACACATGTAACAGACTTGTCAGAGAACGAGAGATGACACATGTAACAGACTTATCAGAGAACGAGAGATGACACATATAACAGACTTGTCAGAGAACGAGAGATGACACATGTAACAGACTTGTCAGAGAACGAGAGATGACCCATGTAACAGACTTGTCAGAGAACGAGAGATGACACATGTAACTGACGTGTCAGAGAACGAGAGATGACACATGTAACAGACTTGTCAGAGAACGAGAGATGACACATGTAACAGACTTGTCAGAGAACGAGAGATGACACATGTAACAGACTTGTCAGAGAACGAGAGATGACACATGTAACAGACGTGTCAGAGATAGAAGAAAAATTACACATGTAACTGACTAGTCAGAGATGGAAGAAATATGGCACATGTAACTGACTTGTCAGAGATAGAAGAAAGATGGCACATGTAACTGACTTGTCAGAGAACGAGAAATAACACATGTAACTGACTTCTTAGAGATAGAAGAAAGATGACACATGTAACAGACTTGTCAGAGAACGAGAGATGACACATGTAACTGACGTGTCAGAGAACGAGAGATGACACATGTAACTGACTTGTCAGAGAACGAGAGATGACACATGTAACTGACGTGTCAGAGAACGAGAGATGACACATGTAACTGACGTGTCAGAGAACGAGAAATGACACGTGTAACTGACTTGTCAGAGATAGAAAGATGACACATGTAACTGACTTGTCAAATATAGAAAAATGACACATGTAACTGACTTGTCAGAGATAGACAGACGACACATGTAACTGACTTGTCAGAGATAGAAAGATGACACATGTAACTGACTTGTCAGAGATAGAAAGATGACACATGTAACTGAATTGTCAGAGAACGAAAAATGGCACATGTAACTGACGTGACAGAAGAACGAGTGATGACATATGTCACTGACGTGTCAGAGAACGAGAGATGACACATGTCACTGACGTATTCGAGAACGAAGCATACAACATATAACTGACCTGTTGCTCCGACAGCTCACACGAATACGGGGAATGGAAGTACGTGTTAAATATTGCAGCTTCGAAGTAATCATAGCAGCTTGGCAGGGAGGTGACGGCACATTTGAACATCACTGCCATTTTTCTGTGGATGCAGGCACAGTCTTGCCATTAGGAATATGTTCATACTCATATATCATAACAACAAAACGTGGCAGTATTACCACCGCAACATCATCTTGTTCACTGTAATCTCACATATCACAATGAATAAATGGGACGCAGAGGTGTTTCCAAGGCACCAGGGCCAGGTTCTATACTGGCCAAGACCTACTAACACGTCCTAGTCGTGCGTCCTGGGCAACAGGTCACTTCGGGGTCCTGGCTAACGTAGTAGGATCGCTGATTCTTCCGAAGTCGGAGAGTGTCTGCCTGCACGGCGAGGAACCACCAGTCTGCACACCAGTAAGCCAGACATGGGACAACAGTTACTCACGCAAACATCAGGTCCTGTATGATATCACACTGATGTTGGACAACAGGATGTCTTCATCCGACATACAGGACTTCACGCTGGAATTCACAGCCAACGAACACAAGCAAGCACAATGAATACATATAAGAAGCTATATGAAGTTAGTAAGTGTACCAACCATTACTATTTTTCTTTCTTGCATATCCGTTTTTACAGGACATCGCAGTCAACATCAGCATTTCTGCTGCTGTAATCTCTTGGCAAGTTTACGTTCAGTAGTTTGCCATTGCTTTCCGAACGACCGGCATCGATACCAACGCGAAACCAACGCAAGGCGGTCTGCTGCCAAATCTGTGTTTCGAACGCGGGTATACGGGATTACGAACCGCGTCCGTAAGTCCTTCGTCACGCAGACCGGCAACCACTACTATACAGAAACCATGTAGCAAGTCTAACCCAAAACATAAGGCTTCATTATTCATCCCGCTGGTGCTTGGGGATATTTCTTCGCCTAATATGGTCTAATGCAATGGCAAACCACTAAACGTTGACTTGCCGGGACATCAACGGCAGCAGTAAGGTGCTGGTGTTGACAGCCATGTCCTGTAGAAGGGGATGTGCTACAACAACAAAATGGTCGACTAAAAACCACGGCCTAGGAGATAATGCCACGTGTTAGCCATCTATTAGTTATGTATCACGGCATTTAGAACAGAATACCCCAGACAACTCTCTCGTCTTCTCGGCCCCTCACCCTGTTTTTCTCTCTCTCGTTCAGCTCTCTGACTCTCGCACACTCCTCATTCCCCATCATCTCTTTCCCTTGGGTCTGTGTCTTTCTCACGTTTTGCATTCATTGATATGAGCATATTGTCTCAAATTATCATGTCTTCATAACAGGCCTCTGATGAACCACCCAGTATTGTTCTGTTTTGTATGTAAATGCATATGTGTTTGTGTCTGTGTTATTTAAACTGTTTCACTGTCATTACACACTGTCTATCGCGTGGCAATGCATTTGGCTGTTAGTTTGAGACTGCGTCTATAATACTTTACGGTCTGCCAAATTTTTATCATTATAAGCAATCAACTCTTACTGCATGCAACCAGATACGGATCTTATCTGTGACCGCATGCCAAGGAGAGTGACTGCGTGTGCCCAGCAGAAGAATTATAATACTGATTACAAGCCTCATGCTCATCCTCCATCTTGTTACAGGCAAGCGCGCGCTGCAAACTTTACTTCCACTACAACTCAAATCCTCTAGATTGTCTGGAACTATATATTGTCTGGACCTCTAGATTGTCTGGACCTCTAGATTGTCTGGACCAGTAGATTGTCTGGACCTCTAGACTGTCTGGACCAGTAGATTGTCTGGACCTCTAGACTGTCTGGACCTCTAGATTGTCTGGACCTCTAGTTCTCAACCGGTGGGGAATTCCCCCCCAGGGGGGAATTTCAGGGTTTCCAGGGGGGGGAATGAAGACCATTTCAAGATCGTGTTAATACAAGAACCATTACTTGACATAGTTTTTCCCTTCATACTTTACAGTTATGTATGTCTCGTCCTTCTAAAATTCATTTTATAAAGTAAGTAGACCCACAAATCATGTTTTTTGTGGATGTCTAGACTTGTTTTAGTATATGCTATTACATTTGCCTTCCACTTTTACGTATACTGTATAGGGGTGAGGGGATTTTTAGATAGGAAATATGAGGGGGGGGGGGGGGGAATGACGTTCTGAAAAAACGGTGAAGGGGGGAACGGGCCAAATTTTAGATAGGAAGGGGGGAATGGCGTTCTGAAAATATGGTGAAGGGGGGAATGGGCCAAAAAAGGTTGAGAACCACTGCTCTAGACTGTCTGGACCAGTAGATTGTCTGGACCTCTAGACTGTCTGGACCTCTAGAATATCTGGACCTCTAGATTGTCTGGACCTCTAAATTTGTCCAACATGAAGGTGTCTGGATCTCTAGATTGTCTGGAGCTCTCTGTTGCAAGATCGAGAAGTAAAGAGGTATACTTTAGTAGACTGTAGCTAACAAGAGTCAAGCTTTATCATGATATTAGTCAAGTGTCAAATTGACACTAAAAGCACTAAAACACACGTGTTTACAAAAGCGAAACATACTTATGTGCATGCACATACGTTCTTGCTCTTGAAAATATGCAGACATTTGACCTGTTCGTAATCCCTTCCTCGCTTAACTTTATAAACAACTCGAGGTCACGTCAGCTAGCATTACAATCCAGACTGTAGGTAGAACCCGGGCTTTGCTTTAACCCAGGTGAGGGAACATCGATGTTAAACACAGGGGAACATGTGCTAGATCTTCGTTCGCACAATGAGACCGTATGCGCATTGTTCGCCAAATGTAACACACACGCACGCACGCACGCACGCACGCACGCACGCACACACACACACATCCCTGCGCGGGCACGCAGACGCACATATGCAGACAGACAGACAGACAGACGTACTCTGGTCCCCCAGTCGACTATGGAAAGACTGTCATCATCGGATGCCATCTTTACAACCGATTGTCTTACTTCACGCAGAACTAGTTAGCGTTATCTAGCAGGTTCTCTGACCGGGAAGAGTCTTGGTCCTGTGCCAGTCGCCTTACCTCATGCATGTTCATGGCCAGTGTGTTGTCAATGTCCGGTGTCTACCGTCATGCTGGTAGACCCCTGCCTCTTCCCCCGTTGTGTTCAACATGTACACCGTATTTCGGCTTCTGAGACGAGGTTCTGTTAATGAACACATGTTCTTCCATATTCAGACGTTGAAGTATGTCAGTATTTGTCTTCTGTGTGGTCCATGGTGTTCTACGATTTCTCCTGTAACATTTAAATTCAAACGCCCATTTTGTTTCTTCTCTGGTGACTGTGAGGAGGTGAACGACTCACACCCGTACGTTGCCACGGGAGAGATGCACGTTTAAGGAAATTGTACTAGCTTTGTGTGCTGGTTGTGTGCCTTATATATATTAACACTGTGTAACATCCGCACTTCCGTAACCAGTCTCCGTATGGTTTCTTCTAAACGGCAAGCTGGCTGCTGCTGATGGAGCCGCGATGGTCACAGTTGATGACACTTTCTTTGTCTTCATTGTTGGCTGCGATGTTTGGTTGACATATCGTTGATATATATCTTATGTACTAAATAACCGTCACTGAATACGTCAGAAATAAAGCACTGAAATGTTATATCAAACATGTTCTGCTGTATGACAAATATATCTTGGAATGTGAACGAGCAAATTATTAGGGGTATGAATGCAGCAGAGATATGGTTTCTCTGAGACGAATCTTGCCATTACCTTGGATTTTCTTCACTTTTTCTTGATAAACATTCTTACTGGACTCACCTTTTTTGACGTCTGTCATTATATTTTCAGTACAGATTTTGAACAAGCAAGGGTGATGGGGAGGTGGGGAAGGGGGGGGGGGGGGAGAGAGTCGTTGTGTTAAAAAAAAAATTTAAAACAAATTTAACAAGTGAAGATAGCGGTGACAAACATCAAGTTGAATCAAAGACTAGTTGGTGATATAACAAAAGTTACGACTGATTGTTCACTGGAACCGACGACACTGGACCCAGGACACTGCCACATGTTCCCGTCTCTTTCGGCATCCACCGATTAGAGTGCCTCTCTATCGGCATCCACCGATTAGAGTGCGTCTCTATCGGCATCCACCGATTAGAGTGCGTCTCTATCGACTGTTGTCAACCCTGCCGCTGCCCCAAGCCATGTCAAGTGGCGAAGGTCAGCAGACTGTCAACCTGTAGCAGCCAACCATCCGTGAAGCGCATTCTACACCGTCATTAGGCTGGTCCTTTACAGAACGTCGCTTTCATCACACACTGCGAAAAGCCTCTCTATCTGTGGCCATTTCTCCCGTCTCATGCTCCCTCATGCTCAGGTGTCTGCAATATCCCGTGTCCATCCTCGCAATTGTCAACCACTGCCTCATGCGCCCTCATGCTCAGGTGTCTGCAATGTATTGTGTCCACCCTCATGCCACAGTTGTCTGTAGTGTTCTGTGTCCACCCTCATGCCACAGGTGTCTGTAGTGTTTTGTGTCCACCCTCATGCCACAGTTGTTTGTAGTGTCCTGTGTCCACCCTCATGCCACAGTTGTTTGTAGTGTCCTGTGTCCACCCTCATGCCACAGTTGTTTGTAGTGTTCTGTGTCCACCCTCATGCCACAGATTTCTGTAGTGTTGTGTCCACCCTCATGCCACAGATGTCTGTAGTGTTCTGTGTCCACCCTCATGCCACAGATGTCTGTAGTGTTCTGTGTCCACCCTCATGCCAAGGTGTCTGTAGTGTTCTTCTGTGTCCACTCTCATGCCAAGGTGTTTGTAGTGTTCTGTGTCCACCCTCATGCCACAGATGTCTGTAGTGTTCTGTGTCCACCCTCATGCCAAGGTGTCTGTAGTGTTCTTCTGTGTCCACCCTCATGCCACAGTTGTCTGTAGCGTTCTGTGTCCACCCTCATGCCACAGTTGTCTGTGGTGTTCTGTGTCTACCCTCATGCCACAGATGTCTGTAGTGTTCTGTGTCCACCCTCATGCCAAGGTGTCTGTAGTGTTCTTCTGTGTCCACCCTCATGCCACAGTTGTCTGTAGCGTTCTGTGTCCACCCTCATGCCACAGTTGTCTGTAGCGTTCTGTGTCCACCCTCATGCCACAGTTGTTTGTAGTGTCCTGTGTCCACCCTCATGCCACAGTTGTTTGTAGTGTTCTGTGTCCACCCTCATGCCACAGATTTCTGTAGTGTTGTGTCCACCCTCATGCCACAGTTGTCTGTAGCGTTCTGTGTCCACCCTCATGCCACAGTTGTCTGTAGTGTTCTGTGTCCACCCTCATGCCACAGATGTCTGTAGTGTTCTGTGTCCACCCTCATGCCAAGGTGTCTGTAGTGTTCTTCTGTGTCCACCCTCATGCCACAGTTGTCTGTAGCGTTCTGTGTCCACCCTCATGCCACAGTTGTCTGTGGTGTTCTGTGTCCACCCTCATGCCACAGGTGTCTGTAGTGTTCTGTGTCCACCCTCATGCCAAGGTGTCTGTAGTGTTCTGTGTCCACCCTCTTGCCAAGGTGTCTGTAGTGTTCTGTGTCCACCCTCATGCCACAGTTGTCTGCAGTGTTCTGTGTCCACCCTCATGCCACAGGTGTCTGTAGTGTCCTGTGACCACCCTCATGTCAAGGTGTCTCCAACGTATTGTTTCTATCCTCGTGCTGGCTGAACTCGTATCTACTACTAAAAACCACGCCCTCAACCACTGTTATTTCCAAGTGGCTCGTGAGTTCAATATGGCTGAAGTATGTCAGTTCCCGAGACATGCTACTTTCTATGAGCTAGTTTTCTTCCACGTTCAGATCAGGAAGAATTTCAGTATTTTCCTCTTCTTGGTCCACGATATTCTAAGTACACATATGCATCCTTTATCCATCCTACTCGCCAAAACACTTGTTGCCATTGAGACAGTCTATATACTTCAGACCCTTGCATTGCCTGGGCTGAAGATTCATCTAAAGCTTGAAGAGATGCTATGTCAATTTAACCATCCACACCACAGTCACTCATGGAGAATCTTCAGGAACATGCAATATGAGTCAGACACAATTGTTATTCTCGTATCACGAGTTTCGGCTAACCAGTGCAATGACTGTTTACGTGCTGCATGTAGACATTACTTACACCTCACTGTGGTATAAACCGATCTGTCATAGATATGTAGCTGGGATTATCGATTGTTACTACTCGAAGCAATGGTCTAATATATATATATATATTGCATCACCAATAGGGGGAATTGCATCACCAATAGACAGGGAGAACATTTGGAGGACGCCCTAGCATCTGCTGCCCTAATCTGTCTGAATGATGGGAAGGTCACTAGAATGGCCACTCGACCAGGCGACTCTGACAGCATCATTGACTTGGCTCTGGTGTCGCCCACCATCGCACCAAGGTGCCGGTGGGGCACACTGGGATACCACGATAGTGACCACTACCCTTGTGTCATCCTGATCAAGAAAGACGGGGCTATGAGTCAAAGAAACAAGACCAATGCCTTCCCGTACGACACCACTGGTCAAGACGCCATAAGCAAGATCAGAAGAAGGAAACTAACTTCCTCCCGTAGGAGACAAGAAAGATGGCTGCAGCCACCATGGTGGAATGGAGAGGTCGAGAAGGTGTGGCTGGGAAAGAGGCAGGCTGTCAAAGACTGGCAAAAGGCCAGAAAGGCTAACATGCCACAGGTTGAGTTGGCGAACCTGAAGACTGAGGTCGTTAGGACGACGACTTTATTCAAATCCTGCGCCAAACAGGCCAAGGCCGACAAATGGGACGAGTTCTGCAGGAAGGTGTGCTCCGAGCAATCTCTTACGACATTCTGGCGCCTCCACAAGAGCATGAACGGTGCTGCACAACGTAGGGGTATTCCAGACTTTCAAGGCACAGACCTCGCATGGAAAAAGTCGGATGCGGATAAAGGTAAGGCCCTTCTTGCACGCTACATAGAACAGACTGACCAGAAAGACGAGCCCGCCAGACAGAGGACCACAACAACACTCTCTCAGTTGTGCGAGGGGGTTGGGACAGACGAAGAATGGACAATCACAGTTGAGATATTGCGTGCGATGCTCAAGAAATCACCTAACACCGCCCCAGGCCCAGACGGCATCCGATATGGTGACCTAATGGTGATATCAGATGATGACATGGAAGAACTGGCCAGAGAATTCAACACCAGTATCCAGAGGGGTCAGGTCAAAGAAGAATGGCTACACAGCTACTTGCTGCCGCTGCCAAAACCGAACAAAGACCACTCCAAGATAAGCGGCTACAGAATCATTACGATGCAGAATACTGTTGGCAAGCTACTGGAGAAAATTGTAGCACACAGACTTGCTTGGGACTTGGAACAGCTCGGCTGCTTCCCGCCCACACTTGGAGGATACAGACGCAACAAAGAGTCATGGCTGAATGCGGCGGTCTTTGCTCAAGATGTTTACGAAGGATTTCAGGTCAGAGAAGAGACATGTGCGGCCGCCATAGACTTAGAGGACGCATATAACAGAGTATCTTTCGAGCACTTGATGCAAACCCTCCTCAGACTGAAAGTGCACCCTCACCTTGTACGATGGATAGCTGCAGTTCTACTCCAAAGGAAGGTGGTGCTAAGATGCGGGAGTTGGTCTTCTGAGCCGATAACGATATGTCCAGGATTGCCGCAGGGTTCACCACTGTCACCAGTACTATTCAACGTGTATACGGTGCCGATCACTGAACAACAGTTGGATGGGAGGGGTAGGACTCTATCATTCGTTGACGACATCCTCGTGTATCGACAGGGTCGAGATAGACAGGCGGTTGCCAACTATATGCAGGGCGAACTAGATCGACTTTCCTCATGGTGTGCTGATGCCGATGCCCTTGTCAACCCTGCAAAGGCAACGGTTACATGGTTCTCACTAAACAACCATATTGTGAAAACAGACCTGCCGGCAGTAAGAATGGATGGGAGCATTCTGAGTAGAACCCAGTCAATGACATATCTTGGCGTGAGGCTTGATCGTAGCCTGTCCTTCAGAGATCATGTCGATTATGTCATAACGAAGGCTCGAAAAGGTTTGGCAGCAATGAGAGTCATGGCGACTGCCAATATCGAGCAAAGACTGCTATTACTTCTGTTCCAAGGACTTGTGCTTTCACGCATCGAGTATGCCCTGGCCATCCTCACTGTCAGCCCTACACAGATTGGAAGACTTGAAAAGGTACAAAACGAAGCCATGCGCATCATTTTGGGCTGCACGAGAGACACCAGCTGTGTAGCAATGAGATACCTCATTGACTTCCCGACAATGGAACACAGGATCAAGATCTGGAGAGCTCGTGCATACTTAAAAATAAGTGCAGATGAGCAGCACCCTCTGCATGACGCTGTATTCAGAGAAAAGGGTGACAGGCTAAAGAGGGGCAAATCATGGATGGGTCGGGCGGAAGATGTCGTCGGACAGGTCTGCAGTCTTACCAGTATCAACTCCGGCAAGGAATGGGTGCCGGTGCCTCCAGCTTTTAAGTGTACCTTCTCCTGCATTATCACACTCGACAGACGGTGCAGAGAGCAGAACCCTGCCGCTGTCAATGCAGAGGTTAACGCGCTCATCTATGATCACTCAGATAGCCCCGAAGTGCTCATCTATACAGATGGATCTGTTGTAAAGCAGCAGAGAAGTGCGTGGGCATTTACAGCCCGTTCAGCGGGCCGAACCGTTCAAGAATCCAGTGGTGCCCACTCTATGACCACGAGCAGCATGACGATGGAGGTGATGGCAGTTACACAGGCTTTCATTTGGCTGGAATCACAGCATTATACCAACGTGTGTGTACTAAGTGATTCAATGAGCATGATTCAGAAGGTCGAAGCTGGATCTGTACGTAGACAGTGGACTGAGTCGCTGCGGAAGTCCGTTGTCCGCAAAGTCACCTTCATCTTCGTCCCGGGACATGCGGGAGTCGAGGGAAATGAACGAGCTGATAAATTGGCTGGCTCTGCACCCCCTGTAGATGGCCAGCCCATGGATCGTGCCGATGTTATTAACGCCCTTAAAGATATGGCGAGAACAGGGGATTTTGACGCCAGTGATTCCACATCGCTTTCCAGGATGAAAGACCTGGGAGTAAGAATCGGCACAGCCAGACGCGAGAGGTACATCGGGAAAACAAAGCGCCTCGTCAACCAACACAGAACTGGCACTATTAGCCACCGGACGCTGATGCATATGCTGGGGGGAGGATCTGAGCACCTATGGACATGTCCGGAGTGCAACGAAGATACCCCAACTGATAACTAACTAACTAACTAACTAATATATATATATAATGACATCATTAGCTGTGAGGCCACTATATAATGACATCATTAGCAGTGAGGCCACTGCAAAAACGCTCACACCGCGTGGCTCCCAAACACCTGAGATGTACGGTCTACCCAAGCTTCACAAGCCCGGCTTCCCACTAAGACGGATCCTTTCCATGGTTAACTCGGCACAGCACCGAATGGCGAGATGGCTAGCTGAAATTTTATAGCCAGTACGACAGTCCTTCGATCCAATAACACTCAGAGATACATTCGAACTGGTGGAATTATTGAATACTATGGACATAAGCAACAAACACATGGCATGTTCGGATATTGCCTCTTTATTCACCAACGTTCCATTAGATGAGACCGTGAATATAATAAGCGAACGCATTAGAGACAAACAACTAAAACTAGGCATACTATCAGCTATTCTAGAGAGGCTATTAAAATTATGTACTGCCAACACACAATTAAACTTTCTAAACAAGTCATATCGCCAAATTGAAGGAGTGGCCATGGGGAGCCCACTTGGGCCTATTCTAGCGGACATCTTCATGGCACACTTAGAAGAAAAGAGATCCTCAGAAATCAATAACTTGGCCTTTTACCGTCGTTACGTGGACGATATACTAATTATCACCACAGACGAGCTACAAGCAACGTCGTTCCAGGCCACAATGAACGAGACACATATAAACATCTCTTTATCTATGGAACACGAACACAACGAAGCGTTGCCGTTTCTAGATATCCTAATGAGACGTAGAGCAGACGGCACAATTCAAAGATCGGTGTACCGCAAAGAAACATGGACTGGCCAATACTTAAATTTTCAGAGCTTCGCACCTGTCCAGTGCAAACGGGGCTTAGTACGGACCACTGTTTGACCGTGCTAGGAAGATATGCACCCAGGACACACTGACAGAGGAATTTGAAACTCTGAAGAATGCCTTAAACCTGAATGGGTACTCCACAGGATTTATAAAGCGCCACTGCCAACAGCCCAAACCGAAATCAGAAGTAACTACAGTACCTAAACTCAAGGTATTCATCCAGCTAACCTTCCGAGGAGATGACGAAATGCGGGACCGGCTCACCACAGCAGTTGAGCAAACATTCTGTGCTGCAGCTCTAGTCAGCAGGTACAGAAACACACCGATCCCAGTCCCAGCAGTAAAAGAACCTGTAGCTTTGTACGCCAAATCAAATTGTATTTACCAATTTACATGCAGATGCGAGGCCATCTACATAGGCAGAACTGAGCGACAGTTACATTGCAGGGTTTCGGAACACATTCCGAATTGGATGGACAAGATACTACACACAGAAGATGGTAGCCTAGGCAGGCCGACACACCGGAACAGTCCGGCTTCATCGGTCGGGAGACATGTGCTCGAGAGCGGTCACGTGGTTGAAAGAGACAGTGCCTTCCGTGTGTTTTTCAACACACAAAGTAGTCGATTGTTAAAGTTTGCTGAAGCTATAATAATCAACCTTCGTAAGCCGTCCTTGTGTAAACAGAAAGACATGTTAGTCAGTTTAAAATTACCGTGGTAGACAATCGACATTACTGTGCGAACATGTGTATATTTCAGTTTGAAGGATTTATCTAATTAATTCACGTAAGTTGTGTGATTTCTGCAGTATGTACCTGACGAGATGCAGCGAAATATGCCAGGCAATAAATCGTGCAATCTATTGTTTGTGTCTTCGTTATTCAAAGACATCATTAGCCCCAAAGTTGTCTACTAATTGAAGCAATTACATTTCCAGATCCTTAGAACAACCCACTGCATTTTCTAAGGGTCCGGTTGTTAGGTATGTCCTGGCTCACATTTTCCGACGAGACTAAAGGGAACAGTGCAGCATTTAGTTTCCTGGCTCACATTTCTTGACAAGAGTAAAGAAAACAGTGCTGTCTATATTCAGGAATTTCTGGACTTATATGAATGCACTCATGCATGTCTCAAGTCATTATTTACGTTTATATTTTTGAGAATAATTCTGGGACAAACTGTCTCTAGCTTTTCATGTACAAATTATGACATCACTTACTTCCAACGTATTTAAGTTTGAACCATTCGTCCTGAAACTAATTTTATTTTGTCAGGGAAGATCCCACTTGGCCGGGACGGGCTATTTGATGTACTGGAGCATGTGTTTATGTGAGACTGACAGCTGTAATCCAACACATCAACATAAAGCTATATAATTCAACACATCAATCTAAAGCTATAATCCAACACTGCAACAGAAAGCTATAATCCAACACTTCAACATAAAGCTATAATCCAACACTGCAACAGAAAGCTATAATCCAACACTTCAACATAAAGCTATAATCCAACACTTCAACATAAAGCTATAATCCAACACTGCAACAGAAAACTATAATCCAACAATGCAACAGAAAGCTATAATCCAACACTGCAACATAAAGCTATAATCCAACACTTCAACATAAAGCTAAAATCCAACACTTCAACATAAAGCGATAATCCAACACTTCAACATAAAGCTATAATCCAACACTGCAACAGAAAACTATAATCCAACACTGCAACAGAAAGCTATAATCCAACACTTCAACAGAAAACTATAATCCAACACTGCAACAGAAAGCTATAATCCAACACTTCAACATAAAGCTATAATCCAACACTTCAACAGAAAGCTATAATCCAACACTGCAACATAAAGCTATAATCCAACACTGCAACATAAAGCTATAATCCAACACTGCAACATAAAGCTATAATCCAACACTGCAACATAAAGCTATAATCCAACACTGCAACATAAAGCTATAATCCAACACTGCAACATAAAGCTATAATCCAACACTTCAACATAAAGCTATAATCCAACACTTCAACATAAAGCTATAATCCAACACTGCAACATAAAGCTATAATCCAACACTTCAACAGAAAGCTACAATCCAACACTTCAACATAAAGCTATAATCCAACACTGCAACAGAAAGCTATAATCCAACACTTCAACAGAAAACTATAATCCAACACTGCAACAGAAAGCTATAATCCAACACTTCAACATAAAGCTATAATCCAACACTGCAACAGAAAACTATAATCCAACACTGCAACAGAAAGCTATAATCCAACACTGCAACATAAAGCTATAATCCAACACTTCAACATAAAGCTATAATCCAACACTTCAACATAAAGCTATAATCCAACACTTCAACAGAAAACTATAATCCAACACTTCAACAGAAAGCTATAATCCAACACTTCAACATAAAGCTATAATCCAACACTGCAACATAAAGCTATAATCCAACACTTCAACATAAAGCTATAATCCAACACTGCAACAGAAAGCTATAATCCAACACTTCAACATAAAGCTATAATCCAACACTGCAACATAAAGCTATAATCCAACACTTCAACATAAAGCTATAATCCAACACTTCAACAGAAAACTATAATCCAACACTTCAACATAAAGCTATAATCCAACACTTCAACATAAAGCTATAATCCAACACTTCAACATAAAGCTATAATCCAACACTTCAACAGAAAACTATAATCAAACACTGCAACAGAAAGCTATAATCCAACACTTCAACAGAAAGCTATAATCCAACACTGCAACAGAAAGCTATAATTCAACACTGCAACAGAAAGCTATAATCCAACACTGCAACAGAAAGCTATAATCCAACACTGCAACAGAAAGCTATAATCCAACACTGCAACATAAAGCTATAATCCAACACTGCAACATAAAGCTATAATCCAACACTTCAACATAAAGCTATAATCCAACACTGCAACATAAAACTATAATCCAACACTGCAACATAAAGCTATAATCCAACACTTCAACAGAAAGCTACAATCCAACACTTCAACATAAATCTATAATCCAACACTGCAACAGAAAGCTATAATCCAACACTTCAACATAAAGCTATAATCCAACACTGCAACAGAAAACTATAATCCAACACTGCAACAGAAAGCTATAATCCAACACTGCAAAATAAAGCTATAATCCAACACTTCAACATAAAGCTATAATCCAACACTTCAACATAAAGCTATAATCCAACACTTCAACATAAAGCTATAATCCAACACTGCAACAGAAAACTATAATCCAACACTGCAACAGAAAGCTATAATCCAACACTGCAACCATCCATCCATCCATCATGTGCCATGCCGGTAAGCGTGGGCGGTCATGTTCTGCCATCTCACCCGATCACCAGAGTCGTGGATCAGCTCCGTGTTTCTGTCTCGACTATGCCACAAGGCCAAGCCATCCAGGTACTTGCTTCTAGGTCTTCCCCTTGGTCTGTTCCCCTCGATCTTACCAGTTGTCACCAAATTCTCCAATCCATTTCTTCTCATAACATGTCCAAAAAATTTTGACTGTCTACGTCTAATTTCTCTAATCAATTTACGATCTTCATTTGTTTCTTGAAGGACTTGTTCATTGGTCTTTCTGGCTGTCCATGGTATTCTTTGCATTTTCCTCAGAAACCACATCTCTACAGCCATCAGATGTTTTTCAGCCTGACTGCTCATTGTCCACGCTTCACATCCATACAAAAGTACAGGCTCAATGTAGCATCTCAACACTCTCTTTCTCGTTTCAATTGACATCTTTTTATTGGTCAATATGTTTTTCATCTTGCTAAAGGCTACTTTTGCCATGGCGATTCTTGTTCTAATCTCTTCAAGGCATCTCCCATCAGATGTTATTACTGTTCCGAGATAATTGTACCTGCTCACTTGTTGAAGAATATTCCCATTTACTTGTATATTACATTGTGGTATTTCGTCCTTCCTAGTGACGACCATAATCTGTGTCTTTTTACAATTTAATTCTAACCCTAGTTGTTCACTGTGTGTCACAATCGCATCTACTAAATTTTGCAGGTCCTGTTCATTGTCTGCAATCAAGACTGTATCATCTGCATATCTAATGTTATTGATGCATCGTCCCCCAATGTTGATTCCTTCCATATCTTCAATATTTCTGAAAATACTTTCACTGTATAGGGAAAACAGATCTGGAGACATTACACATCCCTGTCTCACACCCCTTTTAATAGGCTTTTAATAGGTTGATATTGGCTTACTTCATTATCAACTCTTATGGCAGCTTGTTGTTTCCAATATATGTTTTTTACAAGTCTAAGATCTTTTCCATCAATTTGTAGATCTTCAAGCATCCTTATCATGTTGAAATGTCTCACTTTATCAAAAGCCTTTGTGTAGTCAATAAAGCAAAGGTGTAGATCTTTGTTTACTTCTATAGAACGTTCGATTATGTTTCTCAGTATATACACTGCAACAGAAAGCTATAATCCAACACTTCAACATAAAGCTATAATCCAACACTGCAACAGAAAACTATAATCCAACACTGCAACAGAAAGCTATAATCCAACACTTCAACATAAAGCTATAATCCAACACTTCAACATAAAGCTATAATCCAACACTGCAACAGAAAGCTATAATCCAACACTTCAACATAAAGCTATAATCCAACACTTCAACATAAAGCTATAATCCAACACTGCAACAGAAAACTATAATCCAACACTTCAACATAAAGCTATAATCCAACACTTCAACATAAAGCTATAATCCAACACTTCAACATAAAGCTATAATCCAACACTTCAACATAAAGCTATAATCCAACACTTCAACATAAGCTATAATCCAACACTGCAACAGAAAGCTATAATCCAACACTTCAACATAAAGCTATAATCCAACACTTCAACATAAAGCTATAATCCAACACTGCAACAGAAAACTATAATCCAACACTGCAACAGAAAGCTATAATCCAACACTTCAACATAAAGCTATAATCCAACACTTCAACATAAAGCTATAATCCAACACTGCAACAGAAAACTATAATCCAACACTGCAACAGAAAGCTATAATCCAACACTTCAACATAAAGCTATAATCCAACACTGCAACAGAAAACTATAATCCAACACTGCAACAGAAAGCTATAATCCAACATTGCAACATAAAGCTATAATCCAACACTTCAACATACAGCTATAATCCAACACTTCAACATAAAGCTATAATCCAACACTTCAACATAAAGCTATAATCCAACACTGCAACAGAAAACTATAATCCAACACTGCAACAGAAAGCTATAATCCAACACTGCAACAGAAAGCTATAATCCAACACTTCAACATAAAGCTATAATCCAACACTTCAACATAAAGCTATAATCCAACACTGCAACAGAAAACTATAATCCAACACTGCAACAGAAAGCTATAATCCAACACTTCAACAGAAAGCTATAATCCAACACTTCAACATAAAGCTATAATCCAACACTGCAACAGAAAACTATAATCCAACACTGCAACAGAAAGCTATAATCCAACACTTCAACATAAAGCTATAATCCAACACTTCAACATAAAGCTATAATCCAACACTGCAACAGAAAACTATAATCCAACACTGCAACAGAAAGCTATAATCCAACACTTCAATATAAAGCTATAATCCAACACTGCAACAGAAAACTATAATCCAACACTGCAACAGAAAGCTATAATCCAACATTGCAACATAAAGCTATAATCCAACACTTCAACATAAAGCTATAATCGAACACTTCAACATAAAGCTATAATCCAACACTGCAACATAAAGCTATAATCCAACACTTCAACATAAGCTATAATCCAACACTTCAACATAAAGCTATAATCCAACACTTCAACAGAAAGCTATAATCCAACACTGCAACAGAAAGCTATAATCCAACACTGCAACAGAAAGCTATAATCCAACACTTCAACAGAAAGCTATAATCCAACACTTCAACATAAAGCTATAATCCAACACTGCAACAGAAAACTATAATCCAACACTGCAACAGAAAGCTATAATCCAACACTTCAACATAAAGCTATAATCCAACACTTCAACATAAAGCTATAATCCAACACTGCAACAGAAAGCTATAATCCAACACTTCAACATAAAGCTATAATCCAACACTTCAACATAAAGCTATAATCCAACACTGCAACAGAAAACTATAATCCAACACTTCAACATAAAGCTATAATCCAACACTTCAACATAAAGCTATAATCCAACACTTCAACATAAAGCTATAATCCAACACTTCAACATAAAGCTATAATCCAACACTTCAACATAAGCTATAATCCAACACTGCAACAGAAAGCTATAATCCAACACTTCAACATAAAGCTATAATCCAACACTTCAACATAAAGCTATAATCCAACACTGCAACAGAAAACTATAATCCAACACTGCAACATACAGCTATAATCCAACACTTCAACATAAAGCTATAATCCAACACTTCAACATAAAGCTATAATCCAACACTGCAACAGAAAACTATAATCCAACACTGCAACAGAAAGCTATAATCCAACACTTCAACATAAAGCTATAATCCAACACTGCAACAGAAAACTATAATCCAACACTGCAACAGAAAGCTATAATCCAACATTGCAACATAAAGCTATAATCCAACACTTCAACATAAAGCTATAATCCAACACTGCAACAGAAAACTATAATCCAACACTGCAACAGAAAGCTATAATCCAACACTTCAACAGAAAGCTATAATCCAACACTTCAACATAAAGCTATAATCCAACACTGCAACAGAAAACTATAATCCAACACTGCAACAGAAAGCTGTAATCCAACACTTCAACAGAAAGCTATAATCCAACACTGCAACAGAAAGCTATAATCCAACACTGCAACAGAAAGCTATAATCCAACACTGCAACAGAAAGCTATAATCCAACACTGCAACAGAAAGTTATAATCCAACACTGCAACAGAAAGCTATAATCCAACTCTTCAACAGAAAGCTATAATCCAACACTTCAACAGAAAGCTATAATCCAACACCGCAACAGAAAGCTATAATCCAACACTTCAACAGAAAGCTATAATCCAACACTTCAACAGAAAGCTATAATCCAACACTTTAACATAAAGCTATAATCCAACACTTCAACAGAAAGCTATAATCCAACACTTCAACATAAGCTATAATCCAACACTTCAACATAAAGCTATAATCCAACACTTCAACATAAAGCTATAATCCAACACTGCAACAGAAAGCTATAATCCAACACTTCAACATAAAGCTATAATCCAACACTGCAACAGAAAGCTATAATCCAACACTTCAACATAAAGCTATAATCCAACACTGCAACAGAAAGCTATAATCCAACACTGCAACAGAAAGCTATAATCCAACACTTCAACATAAAGCTATAATCCAACACTGCAACAGAAAGCTATAATCCAACACTGCAACAGAAAGCTATAATCCAACACTGCAACAGAAAGCTATAATCCAACACTGCAACAGAAAGCTATAATCCAACACTTCAACAGAAAGCTATAATCCAACACTTCAACAAAAAGCTATAATCCAACACTTCAACATAAAGCTATAATCCAACACTGCAACAGAAAGCTATAATCCAACACTTCAACATAAAGCTATAATCCAACACTTCAACAGAAAGCTATAATCCAACACTTCAACATAAAGCTATAATCCAACACTTCAACATAAAGCTATAATCCAACACTGCAACATAAAGCTATAATCCAACACTTCAACATAAAGCTATAATCCAACACTGCAACAGAAAGCTATAATCCAACACTTCAACATAAAGCTATAATCCAACACTTCAACATAAAGCTATAATCCAACACTTCAACATAAAGCTATAATCCAACACTGCAACAGAAAGCTATAATCCAACACTGCAACAGAAAGCTATAATCCAACACTGCAACAGAAAACTATAATCCAACACTTCAACAGAAAACTATAATCCAACACTTTAACAGAAAACTATAATCCAACACTGCAACATAAAGCTATAATCCAACACTGCAACAGAAAGCAGAAAGCTGCTGTTGGTGTACTTGGCAAGATTACGCTCAGTAGTTTGCCATTGCTTTCTGAGCGACCGGCTCACATACCCCAAAAGTTACCAACGCGGCGATAACCGCTACCGATTCTCGCGCAGGTTACGTTACTCACGAGAATATACGGGATTACGGAGAAAGACGTTAACTCCTAGGCCAGGGAGAAATAAAGCTACAGTCCAATATTTCAAAATAAATCTAAAATGCAACATTACAACATGAAGCTATAATTCGACACTTGTACATAAACCTGTAATTCAACATTACAACGTAAAGCTATTGCAACCCGAATCTTCGACATAAAGTTATAAGTCAACACTACAACATAAAGCTATACTTCAACACTTTAATATAAAGCTACAATGAAACACTACAACACGAAGAATTATAAGGGATTATAGACGGCATGCAGCTTCGAATCTTGCAACCTTTTCTTATGAAATGAGTTCATTCAACTTTCAGACACCGATTGTTGAGCAAATACTTATAAAGTTTCTGACTCACTTTTGATTTAGCCAACAAGCGTTGGTCATTCCAATATTCACATGCCAGCAAGAAAACATGAAAGGCTTGGTGAAGTAGAGGGTAACTGAATAACTATGGGTACCGTTGTTAGACATCCGGCAAAAAGAGGACATGTCCTCCTATTTAGCCTAATATTCTCCGCCCGGCAGGCAAAGCTATAAACCTTTAAAATGTCCGGCTTTTCTCACAAAGCACGATTTGAAGCATCTTACCCGTGAACACTTTTATGTATATGTGATTGCTAGCGAGGATCTTCTACGAAAAGTTGGCTCCTCCGAGAAATATGTTGTGTAATTAATAAAGATTATAAGGTTATTGTACAATCGGCTGTTTAAATACTGTTTTTTTAGCATTTTGAGAAAAGGCCTCCATTGAATTTATATTTACTTTTGTTTCTTGGACGATTCACTAAGAATAAGATACACTTATTAGCAGCTATTGTAATAAAATTGTACTGATTGTGGGTTTAATCTGGAACGATTCAAATGAAACATTCAATGTATCTTCCTTTGTCCTCTTTTTGTGTGTGTCTTATTATGTCCCCCTTTTGGTGGCCACGTATCTGGCAACCCTAACTATGGGTAACTGTATCGATCTGTTTTTCCTACAGAATCAGTTGAACAGCTGCTGAGTATTATTTCACTGTTCATCCCACTTGTCTTTTCATTGGAACATTTTGCTTGTTTGCATTTGCTCGCTTTGAACCATACATGTTCTACTACTTATGGTATACTGGACCAATTTTTGCGAGTGGATTAGCTTTCCTTATATTACCAGTGTCCCTCACCATCAGGCGAACACACTCCGACTTCTGAAGTACTTGTACTTGACGTTCCCAAGTCAAAGGCAAGAAGTCAACATTTTAGTCCAACTGATCAGCGTAAGGGTGGAACCCGCTACCTCGGCAGCAGCACACAGGAAGTTTAAGAGCTAGCGCTCTCTTTTCCATTCGGTCATGCTGACCCCGACTGGAACATAGAAAACATTTTCTCTGGTTGTCGTTCGCGGATAAAGGGGGATTTTGTTGTGACCAGTTCTGGCTATCACCAGCCGTGCCACGTCACGCCATACGCGTTAACTCACTATGTAATAGTGCATGCATCAGAGGGTCAATGTATCTTCCTGCTAGCAATCAGCGCGTCTGGTCTCCAGTAAAGCAGAATGTTCCCACACCAGGAATCATTATGTACACAGTATGATGACAACTTGACCTACAATATAACCGGTCTTGTAATAATACATTACATTCAGAAATAGTGAACAATATTGACCTGCACCCTTAACGTTCTGTTTAGTTAGGCTCAGGTTTCTCTGTCGGGCTGCTTACGTGTTACCATAGTCAGATAGGTTTTCTTTGTAACAGTCTGTGGGTCGGACATTCCCCACTCGTGTTCTAAAAGATAATTGCTCTGGTTTTTTTTTTTCTCTGGTTGAATTCAACCTATGCTGACTTATGTTGGTGAACATTACTATCGCCTGTCTCAATGGCCCCTTATATTATTTCCTTGCTATCAGTGGAAGCAGTAAATACTTATTAGGTGTGTGTAGGCTCTGGTTTATCTTGCGATAAATTGAAAGTAATTACCAAATCGTTGCAAGCACGTTCGGAAGAGGCCCATATTCCAAACGGTAAAGCCCTGACGGCGTAGTTAGCTCTGTATGCTAACTACCTAACATTTGTCTGGTGTTCCGCAGATTTACTGAGACGCAAATGTATGCCACGAGGAGGTCAGAACTGGGTATGTAAATCACATTAAGCAGTCTTCTCCATTTTCGCTAATGTCCATCACCAGAGGCCAATTTACCTTTTATTGACCTTGCTGCTGGCATGTTCCGGTTTCTGTACTGGCAGCCAATGAGCCCCAGAGCTCCTGTTTATTGCTAGTTATTTTATCTTGACGGCTGTATTGTGATTTCCTCTCGCATCTTGTTGGGATGTCTGTAACGGTTGTATAGTGATTTCATGTCGCATCTAGTTGGGATGTCTGAACCACCTGATGTAACGGTTGCTGGTTTAGTATTGTTATTTGCGGCTTCTATACCGACTGAGACTGAGGATTTGTGTGTGTGTGTGTGCGTGCGTGCGTGCGTGCGTGTGTGTGTGTGTGTGTGTGTGTGTGTGTGTGTGTGTGTGTGTGTGTGAATGGTCTATTTTCTGAGCGTCAGTGTATTTACAATCCCGCAGCGACACAGATGTTTCATATTTGGCTTCTCAAGAATGCATCTGGGCTGATCATCATCCAATGGCATGTCCCATGTAGAAAATTTCCCCCACAACAATCTTTGGAAACGTCTCACTTTTTATCGTTGACTGATGAAGAGCACGGAGCACCCAAAAGCCGCCCAGGCTATCGATACACTTGATAAAGAAAGATGTGATGGGTGCAAAACTGTGTCTGATACGAACAGTAAACCAATCTTGACATATGGTCACCCATTTCCAGCACACACAGGAAGCAGTCTAAAGTTGCATCACCGAATTGTCAATGATAGTTCAACATTCAATCTTAGAGATTCAGGGTTTACTGCAATTGGAGTGAGATACAGTCTCGTACGCCCCTCTTCCTATACAGAGGAAAAAAACCGTGAAGTGCATTACATTTAATTGGAAGTTAAAGTGTACGTACTAGCTGAGATTACAGTGGCAAAGCCATCTATTACAGGCAGAGTTTCGGTGTATGTTCTGGCTCCCCAATCACAGATTTGATCTTTGGAAACGTACCAACAGTCAAAGAATGTACACAGGAGGAAATTGACAACTGGTACCATATAAATAATGAAAGAATCAGTAGCTACCAGAAAAGAAAGTAGATTAGACACAAAAGGGGAGGAATAAAAGACACTTGCGGTGAACAGCAAGAGGATAGGGAAAGCACAACCGAACAGGAGAAGACTGATATAAAACTGTGCTTTGTTGGCTGTCAAAGACAAGACACCACGCTTGACAATTGTTTTCAGTTGCATAGTAAGTCTAAATCTAAGTAATCAAAGAATAGTGAATGGTTCTATGAAATTTAAAAAAAAAAGAAGAACATCCTCACTCGCCGTTATTCAGATAACAAGACTACATACAGGCAGATAGTTGTACCCTCAGCGTGCAGATAGGATAGTTCATTATGAGAAGAGATCATGATATCCCATTAGCAGATCATATGGGAATGGCGCGTACACGGCACACAGTCTTGTCGCAGTTATATTGGCCAGGGGTTAGCAAAGATTTCAAGCTATATTGCAGAACTTGTCCACCGTGCCAGTCAATGTACCCAAAAGGAAAGATGGCAAAAGCACATGTACAAGCTACATATCTAAAATATATAACATTTCTAAAGGTAGTCATTGACATCACTGGACCACTATCAGCGATGTCCAACAGGGTCGCAAGTATATCTTGACCATGGCTGATGTTTGCACAAGATGGGCAGAAGCTTTACCTTTAAAACACATTGCAACAGAAGCTGCAGGTCAGCAAGGCCGAATGGACAAGAACACGTGTTCTTAAGCATCCGGTGTGCTGATGCCGAGCTAAAGGGTTCAACCCCTACACTGGACAGCTGAACTAAAATGTTGACCTGCCGTCCTTGACTTTGGGACGTAAATTACAAGTACCTCTGAAGTCGGAGTTGGTTTGTCTGATAGCGAGGAACACTGTTAATAGGGACAGATAACTGTCACGGGTTAAATACACTTGTCAGTCGATCGATGACAACCAGGCCCGACATTAATTTGCAAACACAATTGACCCTTTGATGTGGAACTAACTGGGGAAAATACGTTGTTATAACTGTCTGCACCTGGTAGATATTTGTGTATGAGATCTAAGTGAGTCACGTCGAGTTGTCTACACACGGTCGACAGTTTGTTGACAGGTTGTTGTTTGAGAGACGTGTACTGGCGACATCTGTCCACGAAGCGGGAGTTGGCCGTTGCAAGTGATAGACAGAATGCCTGCTAGAGGTCGGAAGGATTCTGTAATGGGGGAAAGGTCTCCGGCTCACAAACAGCCAGGATATTTGTTGGATGAGACAAAGAACTCCCCAGATGAAAAGGAAACTTGACAGCTAATTGACTCTGGTTAGTCTGGAAACAGGAGGACAAAGCCAGATTCTGGACTGATTGGCGTCTGGATTTTCTGGTGACTCACTCAAGCACCCATATAAAACCCAGTGCGGTAAACAGGTGGAGGGAGTCGAGAAAAACATTCTGAAGTGTTAGGATTGGGGATTATTCCGAGTTGTGTTACATGAGAGAAACTAGGGGTGTCAATTTGTTGATAGTATCGGCGGACATAGATCCAGTCTGTGATCGCCTAGTTTCGATTAGCAACTGGAATAGGCATATGGTTCAATTTCCAGGTCCACGTATGTGTGCTGTGATTTTCAGCGGTGGGACTAACACAAATTTAGAAGATGATCGCTCAGAATCTGAAGACAGAGGTTGCTGAGAGGCCGCTACATAGGGCTTATACCCAAGTTGGTTTGCGGGAACCTGGCTTCTGCTGAGCAGAACATGCTGACGAGATTGATGTTTAGCCAAGTGATAGATGTATCAATGAACAGTCAGAACATTGTATAATTTATACTGTTATCCAGAACAGTAAGATTGTGGTGTTAATATGAGGAATCTTTAGAACCAGTGACTCTAGATCCATTAAGATTTCTCCAATAACCGTGACAATAGGATTAGAATTTCCTGATTAACAATCCGTTAAATACCCGAGGAAGTTCATAGTGTGAATCAGACTCTCATTAGACAGTGTTTGTCAGGGGTGTCCAAGCATCCTAGTGGTTCCAGAGACAACGGAGGAAGTCTTTACGTGACCGGAAGAGCATCACCTGGGTGAGGCTACTTGTATGGGATACAAGGTGCTGGTGTGTCTTCAGCACAGGGATGCAAATGATTATACTCTTGAACACTGATCTGAGTTCATAGACACTTTAGAGTACACGTCACACATTCTACACCTTATACACACACACACTTCTCCTACATATACTCTTTGCTTTAATAAATTTCTTGTTTTTATTTGTTGAGGCTAGAGTTGTCAAGTATGTTATGTTGGGGAAGAATGAGAGGGGGCATGATCTAGGGGTGAGTAAGAGTGAGAGGAAGGTGTCTTCAGATTGAAGGAGTGTGTGGACGGAGTCTGCTGGATATCTCCAGAATAGAGATATTGAATTAAAACAAATGTGGGTGTGGATTCCCCTCACTCCAGGGACGACACTAAAGTGGTAAAGAAGAACAAGTAACTAATACGACATTCATTCTTTACACACACACGACAATAATCCACATACAACATTCAGTCCAGCACTACTAGAAGTAGTGTGTGTGGACTATGCTTGAGTTCAAAGCCAGCGAGTGCAATAGAAACAACAACACCAGAAGTTGTGTCTGAAGCACTGTAAACTCTATTCTCTAGTGACATGATGTCAGACCGCAGTTGACAATCTACTGCTCAGACCATGACAGATGTGAACAAGATGCTAAACATTATGCAGGTATTCACGCCAGTGTATGATCCAACGAGTAATGGAACTTGCGAAAATGTATTGGATGCCTTTAGCAGATGTTAGCAAAAGTAACTGAAAGATCAACCAAGTGACTGGGATAAGTACTTACTATAGTCTGTCCAGAAATGAATACCTTCATTCACGATCAATTATTTTGAAAACTGTCTACTGCAATGGTTATGAAATTTTCCCTACCGTCTTATATTTACCCCCACTTAAGGAATATGTCTTTGATAGGTCCAAAAGCAACTTAAATCATGGAAAGCGGCGACATTTCTTTGATGTTTTGGTGAAAAACTAGTGATTTCTAGCTAACAAACTTGTTTTACAGTAATGCCCTGTTCCACTACGCGAGGCTGTTGTCATAAGACCAATCCCATGTCCCACGAGAAAATTAACTATTCAATGCTAATGTTTCCGTGTGCAGACGTAATACATTTAATAATGTGCACTTCATCTCTGACCCGTAAATTATATACCGCATATAAACAAGTCTGCTTAATACAATATATGATACTGGAAATATACCTCATGAGTTATGTAATTCTGTATTTATTGCAATCCCAAAGAAATCAGGAGCCTTGGAATGTGATCAACATCGAACAATTAGTATAATGAGTCACATCACGAAGATTTTGCTAAGAATTATCATGCAAAGAGTTAGGAGGAAAATACAACCTGAAATAGGAGAAGAACAATGTGGGTTTGTAGTAGGCAAGGGTACAGTAAATGCTGTGTATATACTGAGAACCGTAATCGAACGTTCTATAGAAGTAAACAAAGATCTACACCTTTGCTTTATTGACTACACAAAGGCTTTTGATAAAGTGAGACATGTCAACATGATAAGGATGCTTGAAGATCTACAAATTGATGGGAAAGACCTTAGACTTGTAAAAAACATATATTGGAAACAACAAGCTGCCATAAGAGTTGATAATGAAGTAAGCCAATATCAGCCTATTAAGAGAGGTGTGAGACAGGGATGTGTAATGTCTCCAGATCTGTTTTCCCTGTACAGTGAAAATATTTTCAGAAATATTGAAAATATGGAAGGAATCAACATTGGGGGACGATGCATCAATAACATTAGATATGCAGATGATACAGTCTTGATTGCAGACAATGAACAGGACCTGCAAAATTTAGTAGATGCGGTTGTTGCACACAGTGAACAACAAGGGTTAGAATTAAATTGTAAAAAGACACAGATTATGGTCGTCACTAGGAAGAACGAAATACCACAGTGTAATATACAAGTAAATGGGAATATTCTTCAACAAGTGAATAGGTACAATTATCTCGGAACAGTAATAACATCTGATGGGAGATGCCTTGAAGAGATTAGAACAAGGATCGCCATGGCAAAAGTAGCCTTTAGCAAGATGAAAAACATACTGACCAATAAAAAGATGTCAATTGAAACGAGAAAAAGAGTGTTGAGATGCTACATAGAACCTGTACTTTTATATGGATGTGAAGCTTGGACAATGAGCAGCCAGGCTGAAAAACATCTGATGGCTGTAGAAATGTGGTTTCTGAGGAAAATGCAAAGAATACCATGGACAGCCAGAAAGACCAATGAACAAGTCCTTCAAGAAACAAATGAAGATCGTAAACTGATCAGAGACATTAGACGTAGACAGTCACAATTTTTTGGGCATGTTATGAGAAGAAATGATTTGGAGAACTTGGTGACAACTGGTAAGATCGAGGGGAACAGACCAAGGGGAAGACCTAGAAACAAGTATCTGGATGGCTTGGCCTTGTGGCATGGTCGAGACAGAAACACGGAACTGATCCACGACTCTGTTGATCGAGTGAGATGGCAGAACATGACCGCCCACGCTTACCGGCATGGCACATGATGGATGGATGGATAAACAAACTTTGAAACCTGCTGTACAATCTCCAGATCAAAATTTTTTATATTGGGTGGACATAATGATAAGGTTATATGATAAATCTCATCATTTTCCCTCAGTTGATTACTGAGATATGGCATTTTAAATTGGGGCAGACAAAAGTAAACAGTCTATAGACATTCTGTTTGCATACAGAGGAGTGCCACAGGAAAGTATTGGCTTTTACAATTTGAACGTCTTTATCACGACTTTCTCCGCAATCCCGTATACTCTCGTGAGTAACGTGACGTGCGCGAGAATCGGTAGCGGTTTTCTCCGATTCGGTAACTTAGGGGTATGTGAGCCCGTCGCTCAGAAAGCAATGGCAAACTACTGAGCGTAATCTTGCCAAGAAATTAACAATCAGCTGAAAGATGCTGATGTTCACAGCGATGTCCTGTAAAGAATATGCGAAACAAAAAAATAATACGGCAAACACAAGATGACCCATGACCCTTTTGAAAGAGTGGCTAATGGAAAAGTATAATGCTACTAATACAATTTGATGTATGAAAATGACTTTGTAGTGAGTACCAGATATCAAATTATGTTTGCATGCCAGAAGGCTCGTGCAGCGTCGAAAATTTCAGCGGCTAGTTAGAGACAGTATGCTAATACATATGCAAAGCTTATCACCCTTCAACTCAACGAGGAAATGTTATTTCCTCTGCCAAGAACATCAAATATGTTATTAGTAACGTGGAAAGGACCTTTAGAATTGTCAGTAGAATGTCGGATGTTGATTATTTAGTTAATGTCATCATAAAACAATGTTCATCATATTAAAATGGCAAGAGTGTCCCACGACCATCATTCCTACAGCCAGTGACAGAGGCAATCACTGATGTTTATATACAACATAATGATTGCTCCGTAGTGATTGATGAAGATGCCTCATGCGATAATGACGTGTAATTACATTTACCAATAGTCTCTCTGAGACAGACAGAAATATGGAAAGATGTGTCTATCAATCACAATTATAACCTAGTGACACAACAAAATTAATCCAGCCGGTAGAGCAATATTCAGATGTCCTTACTGATGTATCAGGGAAGACAGACTTGATGACACACGACATCAAGTTAACGGGTGATCTACCAATACGAGTTAAACCATACCCTATCTCACATCACTATAGATCAACTATGGATAGCGAGATAACTGAGATACTGAAAATGGCGATTATTTCCAGATCAGACTCTCCATACTCTTTTCCTATGGCAGTCATTAGAAAGAAAGACAATAATATAAGATTATGCAGTGATATCAAAAGATTGAACAGCGTCACTATTGTTGATCCTGGACCCATGGTCAATACTGAAGATTTACTGACGTAGATATCATATGTAGAGTATTTTAGTAAGCTGGATCTTGTGGAAGAGTACTGGCCAAACCATTAATGACTTTTGTCACATTACAGGGACAATTTCATTGGAATTGAATGGCGTTCAGTTTAGTTAATTAACCCGTGTCATTCGTTAGGATGATTAGAACACTGTTGCAGGGACGCAAGGACAGTATAAGTCATATAGGCATTTGTGTGTGTTTTTTTAAAGCAAAAACATGGAATATCGTGTAGCGGGATTGGAGTCAACATAAGATAACACAACCTCTGTTAAGCCATCCACAGTTCAAACTGGATATGAGGACATCAGCTTACCTGGACATGTGATTGGCAATGGGTTACTCAGACCTCAAGACATAAATGTTAAGAGTAACTCGGACTAGCGAGGTTCTATAATAAATTCATTAAAACATTTTTCATCCATCTCATTAGTGTTGTCTGCTGTAACACCCGAGAGCAGACCCAACACAATGGTATTGACTTCACAGTGTGTGGAAGCGCTCAATAACATTAATGGATTATTTTCTAATCATCCCATATAAATCCTCCCTAATCTTGATTTATAATTTACTCTTAGGGTAGACACATATCGACAGGAAATAACAACTGTTTGATGCAAGAACACAGTAATTTCATGCATCAGGTGCTTTTGTTTTATGTCAGCAAGAAACGCTCGCTACCAGAGAAAAAATGTGCAACGATGGAACTCAATGGGCTGACAATTGTGTGGTTCGTGCATGAGCTGTCAAGGTACTTAATGGGAAGACATTAATTCTTGAAACAGATCACCGACCTCTCACGTTTATCTATAGAGCAGCAATAAAGAACTCGCGTGTTCATCGACTGAGTATTTGCGGCAGGAGAACTCGTTTGTTTCAATACTGGGAAAGGCAGCAACATGGCCGACATAAGATCAAGAAACCACAAACTGCTAGGGACAGCACAGGAAATGATGATTAACTATGTACAGTTTAATAAGCCCACTTTTACTTATTGTATGGTTTGTTATTTTTACTTGTCGTTACACAACCTGAATTATTATGTGTATATAATAGTACACAGAATATGAAAAAAGGAAAGAGTAGAGTATGAAGAATGTATACTAAGCGTTACTTACACACCGTCACTTTGCTCGTTAACTCATTTAGAGCAGCACTGCTCATCCATCATTTGAAAACTATGTTATCTTTTGTCGTGTCCTCCTTTAAAGTGTCGTCCCTGGAGTGAAGAGAGTCAACACCCACATTATAATATTTTTCTTTCCTATCAATATCCTGGAGAATCCACCAGCTTCCGTCCAACACACTCCATCAGCCCGTGGACACCTTTTCCTATCACTCTCTCACTGTCGTACTATGCCCCCTCTCATACTTCCCCAACGCAACATACTCAACAACTCTTGCTTCCAAAAATTAATAAAGATTAATTTATTAAAAGAAAAGTGTGACGTGTATGAGACGTGTGTGCGAAGAAAATGTGTGTCGTGTATTATAACATAACTGTATGTGTCAGCCCTCAAAGTTCAGGATCATAGTGTACACATCATAACAAGGATTACACGACATCACACGAGTCAGTACACTAGACCTCACCGAAGTCGTATCCTTCTCTCCAGACATGTCCTCTTCCAGGAACTTTGATGACCATGAGATCTGAATCCCATGTAAATATATAATCCGTGGAAAAAACTATTATTGTTCCTAACGCAACTGTTCCTAATAGTTTATAGAAACTCCGGCTTCATAATTCCGGCGCGGTGAAACAAACATGGAACACTGTCCTATGAACAGGACTTTTTGTCTCTTGCTAAATGTTCACTAGTTCTCACTATTAAACAGTTATTGTCTATACTCCAATAGAGTCCTTTATTTTTGTTCTAGTCATAAGTGAACTGAATATCCATCACTACTGGTGTGTTAAAACTGGTATGACCTAAACTCATTCGGTATTTATCCTGTAGGATACATATACCATTCAGCTCCACTGAGCAATGTTGATCATCTTCCTCTAGCATACGCTCTGTTGTAAAGTCGCTGGCCAATCTTCCTGCGCCAAACTTTATCCGGGATCGGATTTTTCCTGGGTTCCGTGTTCTTCATTCCAACCAGAGGGAACCTGTAACATAAATCAGACAACCGGTGATAGCCTCCCCGTCACTCATCTCTATTAGATGATCGTGGGCCATCGGCCTCGCTCAGAAAATATAATGAACCTATCAGGGACAGATGACTGAACACATAGGTTATCCTCAGGCCAAGACAAGAAAAAAAAATCAACAAACAGAATGCGGAACCCCGCCCACCAGGGACACCTACGGGAATATCCCAATTATCCCTCATTACTAAATTCTCAACTAGTAAAGCTTATCAACACTACACTAATCTATTTTCAACTAACAGAGCTAAGTATCACTCTCTAGTTTAACAAGGCTACAGCTTATATTAATTAGAACTAATTATAATAGGTTCTACCTTAGGCAACCCTGCAGCTAGATCAAATTACATCCACTCTTGCCATGACAGGCACGTGTGAAATTAAATTAACTCAATTCGCACACGGTAGACATTTTCCCATCAGAACCACAGTGCCGAAGCACGTCCACTAAAATCCAAGGTTTGAGTTCAACTGTCCTCTCCAATCCTTGTTTTTGGCAAAACCTAAAATTGGTCACGTGACAGTATTCTTCCGGTCCACACAGGTGTTATTTTGACATATCATCCATTGTCAAGAATCGATTTTCCCTGGCTCCATCAATGTCAAAGTTGTCATCAGTTGTTTTGACTCCCCCAACAAACTAACGAGTTACTGTATGATCCCAACAACAGTTTTCCCCAACAAGCTGCCAATCTTCTTTACGTCCGGAAACCATGAATTGACAGACGGACTGTTTTCTTCCGAGCTGAGTACTTCCGCTTCCAATCCGACTTGTTTATAATCTGTCAAAGCGATGTATGATTCAGCTCATTCACTTCCCCTACACATCTGCAACTGTTAATTTTGCCCGACATGTGATGGCCGACATCCGATTGCCACCATGATCCCACGGGTTCCATCTGTATTCAAATGTTGACAAACTGTCAAAGCGATGCCGGGATTTGTCTCACTCACCACCGAATGTTCCCATTCTGTCCACCAGATGTAAACACGTGCCACTACATTTTCTGGATTTGTTGAAACAACCTTTGGCCTCGAACATCCGCTAATTCAGATCGCCCTTTATTCTCATCACTGGTTAAATCATGTTGGACCATTATGTGACATCTTTTGAGAAAAATGTGACAAGAGAGAGAAACGATCAACGCACGGTACAGGCACACAGGAGTTTGGTCATGAAGGTTAGTCTCAACACCCAGCAAATGTGATAGTATCTGGACAGTTTATTACAAGGTGGTGTCAACGTAACATTGTTTAAGGAGACAAATAATATAGGGAGATCAAAAACAGTGTATAGCAAAGCTTCATGGGAACGCATAGTTAAATGATCAAGGATTAATTGAATTCTCACGAGGTTAACTCAATGTTCCAATAAATAAAGATGGAACAGACTTGAGCAAATTGAAGAGAAACTTGGCTCAAAATGAGAAGTGAGGAGTTGAGTGAAGACTCGCCGTACACACAGGGAGCGGATCAGTCCTTGTAGCTGGTTACAGTCGAACTAAAAGAGTGTCCGAAGTAACAGTTCATTCCACCATCACGGAAAGGTTCGGTAGAAGGTAGTATTGCATTCCGATTTAGCGCGAGAGGAAACATGAATATTGCTATTGATTGTTCCTAGAAGAGTATTTAATCGTGTTCGTCTATAAGTAATAAACATATTTTATGTGTGCAAAACGGCATATCAAATGACGACATTTCAGAACTACAGTTGATCTATTAAGGACTCTTAACCATCAAAACAGACATACCCCAGACATAACCATAGATGTTTCTAAACTGTTACATACGATTATGACAGTCGTCTTTTCATCTTCCCGGTACGCCTCCCTCTACAATTGTCTTTTATAGACATGCATTTCAAAATATTTCACTGTCCTGTTTTATTTGTCTCTTCAACAAACTTAATCAATATTGAGTTCTTGTTAGGCAGTACCTTCTTGTTCTATTTTTCGCCCTATGAATTGTTAATGCGTTTCTGTACACTTTAACTCGAATATGAACATATGTTCAGTTGATTAAAAAAAATATTCAAGTCTGAACAGTGAAGACACGAGTAAAATGTTGTACAATTTATTGTCTATCATAATTTGCAAATATCCAGATTTCACACCTATATGTTGCCGCAGGAAATATGTATGCTTTTAGTACTCTGGCTTTTGTTGTTCTGTCTGTTGCAATCTAGAAGGCTTTAATTGCTTTAGTTTTTGCTGAGTAATTTCTCTGCTGCTGCTTTTCTTCTTCTTTTAATTTCTGTGATAACATTTTCACCGCCCGTCAGCAGTGAACCTAGATCAGGGTTGGCTACCTGAGCCAGTTACCTGTACGTTTTGACACTTCCCTGAGTTCATCGCTATAAATTAAGTTAGCATTATATTAACGATTTAATGAAAGCACGCTCTTGAAAAATTCTTATTCTCCTTCTGCCTTCCTGCCTCCTTCCTTCTATGCTGCTGCTTTTCTTTCTTCTGCCTCCTTCATTCTCTGCTGCTGCTTTTTTCCTCTGTATCCTTCATTCTCTGTTGCTGCTTTTCTTCTTCTGCCTCCTTCATTCTCTACTGCTGCTTTTCTTCTTCTGTCTCCTTCATTCTCTGTTGCTGCTTTTCTTCTTCTGCCTCCTTTATTCTCTGCTGCTGCTTTTCTTCTTCTGTCTCCTTCATTCTCTGTTGCTGCTTTTCTTCTTCTGCCTCCTTTATTCTCTGTTGCTGCTTTTCTTCTTCTGTCTCCTTCATTCTCTGTTGCTGCTTTTCTTCTTCTGCCTCCTTCATTCTCTACTGCTGCTTTTCTTCTTCAGCCTGCCTGCCTGGCTGCAGCTACTGCAACTGCCCCCTTCCTCCGTACCCCACTCTGTCCATCCGTCCTTTCTTCCTTTCACCCCTCCCCCTTCATTCTTTCTTCTTCTTCCTCTTCTTCTTCAGTGATCAAAGTTTGTGTCAATCTATTAAGGCATGGGTCACAAACAGGAAGTGCACTTGGAGGTCTTTACCAGTCCTTCATGGTTTGTCTTAAGTCGTTCCAGTGGGCTGGAATTCCTCTCTCAGTCTTGTTAAAATCTCCTGTGGGCCAGTATTCCTCCCTGTATCTTTTGTATGGATGTGAAACTTGGACAATGTGCAGTCAAGCAGAAAAACATCTGATGGCTGCAGAAATGTGGTTTCTGAGGAAAATGCAAAGAATACCATGGACAGACAGAAAAACCAATGAACAAGTACTACAAGAGACAAATGAAAATCGTAGATTGATTAGAGAAATTAGACGTAGACAGTCAAAATTTTTTGGACATGTTATGAGAAGAAATGGACTGGAGAACTTAGTGACAGCTGGCAAAATCGAAGGGAACAGACCAAGAGGAAGACCGAGAGGAAAATACCTGGATGGCTTGGCCACATGGCATGGACGAGACAGGAACACTGAGCTGATCCACGACTCTGGTGATCGAGTGAAATGGCGAATCATGACCGCCCACGCTTTCCGGCATGGCACATGATTGATTGATTGATCTGTTAAATTCTCCTTTGAGCCAGAATTCCCCTATCTCCTTTCTAGCAAAGAGGCGTACGTCTTCTTGAGCGTTAGTAGTGACAAATCTCTTTATTCTTATTGAGCTTTTCAAAGTGACTGACAGTATTATACTGTATACGAAGTGCAGTGGCCCATATGTCTGCAGTTTTCTCCATTTCTTCTATGGTAGTGCTTCTCACCGCCCCAAGGCTTATTCTTGAGCCTGTATTTTGAAATTTGTATAATATTCCCACATTTCATTTTTTTTTTTTTTCTGCAAGTGCTTCCAACATTTCGAGACAGCTTTACTGTCCTCCTATAACTGGACAAGTGATGCAGCGAGTGGAGTCCTGTGGCAGTGTAGGCTGATGTTAAAGCCGTTATTATTGACAGCTCTGCTGATGAGGCTGTTCTTGTACACAGACAGATCGGTTGTTCTTGTACACACAGATCGGTTGTTCTTGTACACAGACAGATCGGTTGTTCTTGTACACAGACAGATCGGTTGTTCTTGTACACACACATATCGGTTGTTCTTGTACAGACACAGATCGATTGTTCTTGTACACAGACAGATCGGTTGTTCTTGTACACAGACAGATCGGTTGTTCTTGTACACACACATATCGGTTGTTCTTGTACAGACACAGATCGGTTTTTCTTGTACACAGACAGATCGGTTTTTCTTGTACACACGCAGATCGGTTTTTCTTGTACACAGACAGATCGGTTGTTCTTGTACACATACAGATCGGTTTCTCTTGTACACACACAGATCGGTTGTTCTTGTACACACACAGACCGGTTGTTCTTGTACACACACAGACCGGTTGTTCTTGTACACACACAGACCAGTTGTTCTTGTACACAGACAGACCGGTTGTTCTTGTACACACACAGACCGGTTTTTCTCGTACACACAGACCGGTTGTTCTTGTACACAGACAGATCTGTTGTTCTTGTACACAGACAGATCGATTGTTCTTGTACACAGACAGATCGATTGTTCTTGTACACAGACAGATCGGTTGTTCTTGTACATAGACAGACCAATTGTTCTTGTACACAGACAGACCGGTTGTTCTTGTACATAGACGGATCGATTGTTCTTGTACACATACATATCAGTTTTTCTTTTACATAGACAGACCGGTTGGTCTTGTACATAGACAGACCGGTTGTTCTTGTACATAGACAGACCGGTTGTTCTTGTACACAGACAGACCTGTTGTTCTTGTACATAGACAGACCGGTTGTTCTTGTACACAGACAGATCGGCTGTTCTTGTACACAGACAGATCGGTTGTTCTTGTACACAGACAGACCGGTTTGTCTTGTACACAGACATATCAGTTGTTCTTGTACACAGACAGATCGGTTGTTCTTGTACACAGACAGACCGGTTTGTCTTGTACACAGACATATAAGTTGTTCTTGTACACAGACAGATCGGTTGTACTTGTACACAGACAGACCGGTTTGTCTTGTACACAGACATATCAGATGTTCTTGTACACAGACAGATCGGTTGTTCTTGTACACAGACAGACCGGTTTGTCTTGTACACAGACATATCAGATGTTCTTATACACAGACAGATCGGTTGTTCTTGTACACAGACATACCGGTTTGTCTTGTACACAGACATATCAGATGTTCTTGTACACAGACAGATCGGTTGTTCTGCATCAAATGTGTGCCTAAGCCTTTCTGGCGTGCTAATGATGCAGTATCGGAAGGAGTGCAGCAGTGTATTTGCTATGACCACAAGCATAGACGGATAGACAACCAACATCAGCGACGCACATTTTGCAACAGAACGACAGGACTAACTACGCAGAATATAAACAATGTTACAAAAGTGAATAAACTCAGGAAAATTATATTGCATAAAAAAAAGCAAACAGGCAATTAAACAATTTAAACACCCCCACCCTAAATAGTACAATTTTTCCACACTCCTACAACACCCCCCCCCCCCCTACTCAGTTATAGCCTGATTAAGGTTGAACATAAAGAAATCGAGATTATCCAGAAGCTGTGGACTTGGGGTCAAACCTGAGACTGTTGCAGGGTCCTGCTGGAGAGATAGAGAAAGCAGAAAGAAAGAAAGAAAGGAAGAAAAAGAGAGTGAGAAAGATATATATATATATATATATATATATATATATATATATATATATATATATATATATATATATATATAGAGAGAGAGAGAGAGAGAGAGAGAGAGAGAGAGAGAGATGTTGGTGTAAGATGGCTTGTATTACAGCCACGTTATGCTCTTAGACTTGTTTGCATTTGTCATATTCATGCAGGCATTGAGACAGCACGACCCTGGCACGAGATAATCTTGTTGAACTGGTGTTTACTGATGTTAACTGCTAGATGTAGCCCACGAACGTGCCTTTTATTAGTTAGCATGATATTTCACTGCTCGATGCAAGGTCAGGAGCGTTTTATTGGAAGAAATGCTGAGGCTGATTGTTGTCTGACCTTCTCTGCTGGAGGGGCATATACTAGTCTGTGTGTATGATTGTTGTCTGACCTTCTCTGCTGGAGGGGCATATACCAGCCTGTGTGTATGATTGTTGTCTGACCTTCTCTGCTGGAGGGGCATATACCAGTCTGTGTGTATGATTGTTGTCTGACCTTCTCTGCTGGAGGGGCATATACCAGCCTGTGTGTATGATTGTTGTCTGACCTTCTCTGCTGGAGGGGCATATACCAGCCTGTCTGTATGATTGTTGTCTGACCTTCTCTGCTGGAGGGGCATATACCAGCCTGTGTGTATGATTGTTGTCTGACCTTCTCTGCTGGAGGGGCATATACCAGCCTGTGTGTATGATTGTTGTCTGACCTTCTCTGCTGGAGGGGCATATACCAGCCTGTGTGTATGATTGTTGTCTGACCTTCTCTGCTGGAGGGGCATATACCAGCTTGTGTGTATGATTGTTGTCTGACCTTCTCTGCTGGAGGGGCATATACCAGCCTGTGTGTATGATTGTTGTCTGACCTTCTCTGCTGGAGGGGCATATACCAGCCTGTGTGTATGATTGTTGTCTGACCTTCTCTGCTGGAGGGGCATATACCAGCCTGCGTGTATGATTTCCATTGAAACACTGTTTGGCTTCTACCGTCCAGTCTGCCGCTGTCGTGAAATACTGAGAGTTAATGATTCCCAGATAGACGACTGTATACACCGACCACCCAGGTAGAAGAAGGGTTAACCACCGAAGCAGTAAGGGTAACAAACAAAGGAGTGACCAGGCGCATGTGTTTATAGGTCAAGACACGATGGGGGCCGCTAACCGCACAGGTAAACTGTCGAGTGGAAAAATTGGTTTGCGACAAAGGCAGACAGTATTATTGGACAGCATATTGCGGTATGGATGTGAAACGGTTCAGAGCTGTAATTTTCCACTAACGATGATAATGAAGTCTGGATGTGAGGTGTCCAGCAAGGTCAAGGACTATGCGGCAAAAATGACCTATAAAGAGTGGCTACGTCTTTGTGAGGGAGTGTGATTCTTAGGTTTCGGGAGAAGAAGGATTATGAAAAGGGATGTGCTGCGTTCAGAAGAACGTTTGTGTATTTATGGTGCATTAGTACTCCCAATTCAGTAAAGGATGTTTATAAGGTATTAATATATTAGAGTATAGTTTAGCATAGGAATATAGATGGGCGTGAAGTGCATTTAACATTGCTTTCTATTAGTAGGAATAGTATAGACGTTAGGTGAATCTTCTATCCTATGTCAGAGTGGGTTTTTTCGGAAGCCTTTTCATTTCGGCTGGAGGAAAAGACACTCACATAGGAGAGAAGAGGAAGCAGACACAGATCTCATTATTAAATGTATATCACACAGGTTTCCATACCAGTGCGGGACTTATCAACTAAGATATAACACAGATGGCTGTGGTCAAGATCACCCAGTGTTGATAAACCACAAGAAAGCACTTTAAAGTAATAAAGCACGACACTTGTGCATAAGAAAGGAAAGAAAAGAATTTTCATCGTAAGAAGTAAGGAGGACAGAGAATGGAAAATAGAGATCATTTAAACTAATAGAAAAACTCAAATGACTCAGTATCGAAGAGTTGCAAGGTGCATACAAAGTGCCTATACCCATTAAGAACTATCCAGTGTAGAACTTGTACAGGACAAAAATAGAGAATACTAGAAACGCGATGTGTTTTCCAGGATGGAATTAAGAACGCTATAAGATAAGAAAGACCATTCCGTTTAAGCTGACAGCATATGGTGATCGGGTTAAATACATTCATACAGTGGTGAACATTTTTCATTACAAAAAACGGATATATCTTCAGACTCAAGCAGACGGAGCTGTCAGGGTGAGATCGTTCTGTTGTATCTATGTAATGTCCTGTACTCTAGCTGAGAGAAGAGACGAGAGAAGACACGGAGACTATCTATCAACATCTTATCTGGCATCCACACTAGAAGAACATACCAACTACATAGACAATATCCATACATACACCAGACATAGTTTTTATTAATAAATCTTGTATTTATCGTTGAAAGGAACTGTTGTCGGAGTATGTGTTGAGGGAATAACAGAGAGAGAGAGAGAGAGAGAGAGAGAGAGAGAGAGAGAGAGAGAGAGAGAGAGAGTTAAAGAAATAGATATATGGAAGGGAAGACAGAAGAGAGGAGTGTAGACAAAAGTCAGTCAATAATCCCAACAGATGATAAGTTTAAAGATGTGCTTGTGGATTCCAATCTCCTCTCGGGAAAATAACAGGACATAATTGGTGGAGCGAGCGGGATACATACAGAATACCCATATGACCTGAAAGCATAACATGGCATATGCATAAAGGGGTACTTGCATATTGGCACAGGCATAGCGGAGTACCTGCATGTTGGGACATACTGATTGGAAGAAATATAAGTGTATATTGATGACTTTTAATGGAAGGACGTCCATTGGATATATGGTGCCATTACATTTATGGTAGAAACATTTCATTAATGCTGGTGACTTTACAGTGAGAAAGTTCCAGACAGAGTGAATGTGGATAGGTGGTAAGACACATTACATACCTAGTCACACGGTCACACGTCTACATAAGTCTTTATCCTATATCTCCTCTTGTGGATGAGAGAGTGGTTGTGATGTACTGTGTGGTGTTGTAGATTTATAATATTAGATAGACATAGATTAATGATATAGGGTCTAACTGGAATATAATTGTATAGTGAGTACTTCTTTACTGCCTTGAGGTGTCTTTACTCAACGTGCTGACTTATCTGCTGTAACTATGGCAACTCCTAAAGTAACTACAGCCGAACTGAGGGCCAACGGGGAGGCAATCGGTTTAGCTGGTTCCGAGCTAACGGATTACATACAAGAAAGAGAGCGAGAGTTTCGTCAAGCGGAAAGGGAGGAGCGTAAGGCCCAGTTGGAAGCAGAAAGGGAGGAGCGTAAGGCCCAGTTGGATGCAGAAGAAGCCACAAAGATCAGAGAACATGAATACCGCATGAAAGAGCTAGAACTCAAGACTCAAACTAAGGAAGAAATAGATGGAGTGGAAGGAAATTCTTCTTCACCTGGTGCAACCCATATGAGTGGACATGGTTACCATGCCATGAAGTTTCCCTTAGCTGTCTACGATCAGTCTAAGGAACGCTTTGACCAGTACGCATCTCGTTTCGAAGCAATGTCAGTCGCTATGGGGCTGGATCGGAGCAGATGGGCTCTTAAACTATCCCAGGGATTAATCGGTTCGGGATTTGAAGCGTACACACGCTTACCACCAGGACAGGAAAATAATTACGAGGAATTAAAAGCCGCTTTGATGAAGCATTTTGACATCACAGCACAAACGTATAGGAAGAAGTTTAGATCGTCTAGACGAGAGCCGGGAGAACTATTCGCCGCCTACAGTCTAAGGCTGAAATCCTATCTCCAGAAATGGATGGACTTGGCAGAATTCAAGAGGGATTATGAGAGTCTCGAAGAGATGATGGTGGTCGACCAGATGCGAAAGCAAATGTCGAAACCTCTCAGAACCTTCTTGGGAGAACAAGGGGCGGAACGGATTGATGTTGTGAATAAGCTGGCGGAACGATTCGTAGAGGTACATGGGGAGGCGACGGAACTAAGTACACAAACCAAAGGTCAGGAAAAACAAGACCGAAAGAAATCGACGAACGGAAAAGAAACTAAAGTGGAACCTTATAAAAAGACGTCAACGGAGAGTTCCGAGAAGGTGAAGGAAGGAACCAAGAACACCTTGAATTCTCACGCAAAACGACCGTGGTCGGAGAAGTGGTGCTCGGTTTGCAAGGCGGCCTCTCACAACACAAAAGACTGCAGATCGAAACCGAAAAACCCTTACTTCGCGGCATGCCAAGTGAATCATAAGAAGGTGATCACAGACAAGGCTGAGGTCGGCGAAGGAGAAAGGAACAAAAAGGACACACGGAAACCTAGGAAGGGAACATGGTGCACACACTGCAGGTCGAAAGCCCATACGACTGCAGAATGCCGAGGCAAGGCAAATGACGGTCCCTTCGAAACACGCCTCGATGAACCCATCGAGGAATCCCAGGGAAAAGTCGAGGAGGGGGAAGACATTCCGGACCAAGGGAGACCCTCGGTAGTGGAATTGATTGAGGTGAATGGACAACCAGTCCAATGTTTATACGATACTGGACTGGATGGGAAAGCGGTGATTTCGGCGGATCTAGTATCCCCCAAACAACTCACAGGGGAGACCATGGAGATACAGCCTGCGACTAAGAGTGCTGTGGCCATGAAGTTACCCATTGCTCAAGTGGAGATTCGGTCAAGATACGTCACCGGCACAATCAAGGCCGCTGTATTGACTGATCCCATATTTCCAGTCATCCTCGGTTGCCGGTATGTCTTTCTGGGAATGCCAAAGGAACCAATTCACATGGGAGCTATGCAGACACGCTCTCAGAAGGAAACGGATCAGGCAGAGGCAAGGATTTCAAACCCAATGCCAGGGGAGTTACGAACTGCCCAGAGTGAGGATGATAACTTACGTCCTTGCTATAAGAAGTTGCAGAAGAGTGCGGTTCCACCCAAACGCGGACAGTACTACATGAAGAATCGGCTACTCTACCGGAGAGCCGGAAGGGGAGACAACTTACACGGTCAATTGGTAGTCCCGAAGGTCTACCGTTCCCAAATTCTTCAGATGGGGCATACCATTTCGTTCAGTGGACACATGGGTATCGCCGCCACCATGCAGCGGATTTCCTGTCATTATTATTGGCCAGGATTGACGGGAGATGTGAGTCGGTATGTAAAGTCCTGCCCAGAGTGCCAGCGGGTGGCACCGAAACACTGGACAGCGCCGGTGGTGTTAGGTGAAATGCCGGTTATGAACTCTCCTTTCGAGAGGGTCGCTATCGACATCGTGGGTCCTCTTCCTAGGACCAAGAAGAGGAACATGTATATCCTCACCATGGTGGATTGCTGTTCAATGTGGAGTGAAGCCATACCATTGTCAACCATTGACTCGAAAAGAGTGGCTGATGCATTGATGGAGGTTTTTACCAGATTAGGCTTCCCTAATCAGATTCTGACGGATAATGGGTCACAGTTTTGTGGGAAACTAATGGAGGAGGTATTTGGGGTGTTCCACTCCAACCATATACATACCAGTCCTTACCACCCACAAGCTAATGGACAAGTAGAGCGTTTCAACGGCACGTTGATGACAATGCTCAGGAAATTGGCCCAGGAAAAACCTGATAGGTGGGATGAATACATCCCGGCAGCCCTTTTTGCTTATAGGGAAGTGCCACATGGCTCAACAGGAGTACCGCCAGCAACTCTGCTGTTTGGTCGACCAATCAAGGGACCATTGGAAGCTTTATTGAGGAGTTGGACGGAGGAAGAAACTTCAGAAGAGGTGATTTCCTCGTACAAATACGTGGAGGAACTGAAGGAAAAACTTCACAAGGGCTGGGCTCTGGCCACTCGAAACTTGAGAAAGGCCAGAAAGAGACATGCGGAGTACTATAACCATAGGTCTAGAGACAGAGCTCTTGAGGTAGGAGACAAAGTCTTGTTGTTACTCCCAACGGGAAACAACAAACTGGAGATAGGCTGGCAAGGACCATTTCCCGTGGAAAGGATGGTATCCAGAACCAACTATCAAATACGGATCCGGGGAAAGTCGAAGATTTTTCATATTAATCGCTTGAGAAAATATGAAGAAAGAACCCGGGAAGGAGCAGCCCATCTCATGGCAATGGCGGTAGCAGTGGAGACTGAAACCGGACCAGATGAGGGGAGGGAGTATCCTCTAATAAACCAGGAAACTTATCGGGAAGTACAGGTGAACCCTGATCTGACTCTCCAAGAGAGGGAAAAGATTGGCCAGGTTCTCAAATCCCATAAGCAGATCCTGACGGATAAACCAGGACGGACGGAGTTGGTTGAGTTCGAGATGACCTTAACTACGCAGGATCCGGTTCGCCAAAAAATCTACCCAGTGCCCTTTGCTAAAGAGAAGGCTTTGGAGGAGGAGATACAGAAACTGTTGGAGGATGAGGTGATTGCACCATCCACATCCCCATATAATGCTGGAGTGGTGTTGTTACGCAAACCGAGTGGAGAACACCGGTTGTGTATTGACTATAGACTTCTGAATAGTCATACCCAGTTCCAAGTGGAACCGTTGCCTAATCCAACCCAGTTATTCGCCAGGCTCCATAAGGCCAAGTACTTCTCTAAAGTAGATCTGAGTAGGGGTTATTATCAGATCCCGGTCAAACCAGAAGTTCGACATCTGCTGGCTTTCAGTACACCTACTGGACACTATGAATTCAACGTCATGCCTTTTGGACTCAGTAATGCGCCTAGTGTGTTTACTCGCATGATGAGAGCGTTGTTGGATCCTCTACGTGACCCGGCCATTATCTCATTCATGGACGATATACTGATTGCCAGTGACAGATTAGATGACCATTTGGGATCCTTAGAGAGAGTTTTCTACAGGCTCCGGGAAGCCGGGCTTACTGCGCGACCAACCAAGTGCATGATTGGTTACCAAACTCTGGAATTTCTAGGTCATACCATCACTCCCGGGAAAATTGTCCCGGAGGCGAAGAACCTGGAAAAAGTCAGACGAGCTTCGAGGCCTAAAACCAAGAAAGATATAAGATCCTTCCTATCATTGTGTGGATTTTATCAAAAGTTCATTCCTCATTTTACCGAACTGGGAAATCCATTAACAGAGACCTTAAAAAAGGGACTTCCAGATACAGTTATATGGACGCCAGAATGTGAGGAGGCCTACAGTCAATTAAAGGAGGCGTTGGTGAACAAGCCAGTTCTACAACTCCCAGACCTCACAAAGCCATTTGTGCTAAGAACAGATGCAAGTGGGATCGGCATTGGAGCAGCCTTATTACAAGAAGGAATAGACGATGCTTCAGTTTTGAAACCTGTAGCTTATGCCAGTAAGAAACTCCTACCGGCAGAGAAAAATTATTCAACTGTTGAAAGAGAGTGCTTGTCACTCGTATGGGCTGTACAAAAATTTCAACCATACTTGTACGGAGTACAGTTTACGGTCCAGTCAGATCATCAACCCTTGATGTTCCTAGCTACATCCCAGAAACTCAATGCCAGGTTGATGAGATGGTCATTGTTGCTGCAACCATACCACTTCACAGTGGAATACATCCCTGGGAAGGAGAATGTAGGAGCAGATTTCTTATCCAGACATCCAGCTCCGGAGGAATAAGACTAGGGTTGTGGATCATGGGAATCAAACCTACAGTGAGAAAGATTTGACGCGGTCTAATCTCCTAAGAGGGGGCCTATGTCGTGAAATACTGAGAGTTAATGATTCCCAGATAGACGACTGTATACACCGACCACCCAGGTAGAAGAAGGGTTAACCACCGAAGCAGTAAGGGTAACAAACAAAGGAGTGACCAGGCGCATGTGTTTATAGGTCAAGACACGAAAGGGGGCCGCTAACCGCACAGGTAAACTGTCGAGTGGAAAAATTGGTTTGCGACAAAGGCAGACAGTATTATTGGACAGCATATTGCGGTATGGATGTGAAACGGTTCAGAGCTGTAATTTTCCACTAACGATGATAATGAAGTCTGGATGTGAGGTGTCCAGCAAGGTCAAGGACTATGCGGCAAAAATGACCTATAAAGAGTGGCTACGTCTTTGTGAGGGAGTGTGATTCTTAGGTTTCGGGAGAAGAAGGATTATGAAAAGGGATGTGCTGCGTTCAGAAGAACGTTTGTGTATTTATGGTGCATTAGTACTCCCAATTCAGTAAAGGATGTTTATAAGGTATTAATATATTAGAGTATAGTTTAGCATAGGAATATAGATGGGCGTGAAGTGCATTTAACATTGCTTTCTATTAGTAGGAATAGTATAGACGTTAGGTGAATCTTCTATCCTATGTCAGAGTGGGTTTTTTCGGAAGCCTTTTCATTTCGGCTGGAGGAAAAGACACTCACATAGGAGAGAAGAGGAAGCAGACACAGATCTCATTATTAAATGTATATCACACAGGTTTCCATACCAGTGCGGGACTTATCAACTAAGATATAACACAGATGGCTGTGGTCAAGATCACCCAGTGTTGATAAACCACAAGAAAGCACTTTAAAGTAATAAAGCACGACACTTGTGCATAAGAAAGGAAAGAAAAGAATTTTCATCGTAAGAAGTAAGGAGGACAGAGAATGGAAAATAGAGATCATTTAAACTAATAGAAAAACTCAAATGACTCAGTATCGAAGAGTTGCAAGGTGCATACAAAGTGCCTATACCCATTAAGAACTATCCAGTGTAGAACTTGTACAGGACAAAAATAGAGAATACTAGAAACGCGATGTGTTTTCCAGGATGGAATTAAGAACGCTATAAGATAAGAAAGACCATTCCGTTTAAGCTGACAGCATATGGTGATCGGGTTAAATACATTCATACAGTGGTGAACATTTTTCATTACAAAAAACGGATATATCTACAGACTCAAGCAGACGGAGCTGTCAGGGTGAGATCGTTCCGTTGTATCTATGTAATGTCCTGTACTCTAGCTGAGAGAAGAGACGAGAGAAGACACGGAGACTATCTATCAACATCTTATCTGGCATCCACACTAGAAGAACATACCAACTACATAGACAATATACATACATACACCAGACATAGTTTTTATTAATAAATCTTGTATTTATCGTTGAAAGGAACTGTTGTCGGAGTATGTGTTGAGGGAATAACAGAGAGAGAGAGAGAGTTAAAGAAATAGATATATGGAAGGGAAGACAGAAGAGAGGAGTGTAGACAAAAGTCAGTCAATAATCCCAACAGATGATAAGTTTAAAGATGTGCTTGTGGATTCCAATCTCCTCTCGGGAAAATAACAGGACAGCCGCCATCCTTCTATAATTGTTGTTTTATGTCACTTGTACTCAGACCATAATGCATGTTTTATTGCTCACTCTGCACATATTTGGTTTCTCTGGCCACCACTTCATTCCCTTCAGTTGCAACACTAACCTGTCTAGTAACACGCAGTCACGTCTGACTAGACAGATCCCTTCTCTTATATCTAGTGGCAAGACAGCTCCCTTCTCTTATATCTAATGACCAGACATATCGCTTCCCTTATATATAATGGCCAGACGGAACTCCTTCCTTATATCTAGAGGCCAGACGGATCTCTTTCCTTATATCTAGTGACCAGACATATCTCTTTCCTTATATCTAGTGACCAGACAGATCTCTTTCCTTATATCTAGTGACCAGACAGATCTCTTTCCTTACAACTAGTGACCAGACAGATCTCTTTCCTTATATCTAGTGACCAGGCAGATCTCTTTCCTTATATCTAGTAGCCAGACCGATCCCTTCACTTATATCTAGTAACCAGACAGATCTATTTCCGTATATATAGTGACCAGACAGAACTCTTCCCTTATATCTAGTGACCAGACAGATCTCTTCCCTTACATCTAGTGGCCATACAGACCTCTTCCCTTATACCTAGTGACCAGACAGATGTCTTCTCTGATATCTAGTGGCCAGACAGATGTCTTTCCCTTATATCTAGTGACCAGACAGATGTCTTTCCCTTATATCTAGTGACCAGACAGAACTCCTCCCTTATA